>CM053585.1:320862634-320925708 GCA_028646515.1 Pseudochirops corinnae | reverse complement strand
TCTCTCTCCATCTCTCTCTCCCTCTCTCCTCTCTCTCTTCTCTCTGTCTCTGTCTCTTTCTTTCTTTCTCTCTCTTTCTCCCTCTCTCTCTCTCTCTCTCTCTTGCTCCCTCTCTTGCTCTGTCTCTCTCTTGCTTTCTCTCTCTCCATCTCTCTCTCTCCTCTCTCTCTGTCTGTCTCTCTCTCTGTCTCTCTCTCTCTCCCTCTCCACAATCTCTCAAGTTGGCTGAGATACTCCCCAGTCTAAGAGACTACTGCCCCACACAGAAAGTAGCATTGTTGATACTTGCCTCTATCTTACATGAAATCTAGGGAGGAGTTATTGTAGAAATGTTAGGCATCAGAATCACCTGGGAGGAAAGAGGAATTCCATCTTAGGCAAGTGACCTGGCATCTTAGCGACCCAGCAACCTCTGTCATGCTTTGTGACCTTCTAGTGTGGTTAATCATGGCACCTACAGTTAGCACCAGTTTACTTGGGGGTAAAAAAAAAAAAAAAGGTTACGAAAGACATTGTGTCATTGTGATATCTATAACTTGCCTTTAGGAACAGATGTGACTAGTATGTGAAAACTAATATAAATTACCATGGCTCTTGTCTTTCCTGTTTTTGCAATATGGAAGGATGCGTGTGCTAACTGGCTTACTCATTCATATGCAGGCAAAGGACTAAATCCTCCACTGATCTTCATTCCTCAGATAATATGACAAATCCCCTGCACAAGCCTTTACTGACATACTCTTGCAATGCCTTATCTTGGTACAGAGATGACATTGGGTCCCTGAAAGATTGGCCAACACAGTTCAAGTCCTGGTTGGATCTACCAACTTGGAAAGGCCTTGAGAATTATTTTGTTATGACCCAATCCAACTTGATCCAATTCCAAAAATATTAATTAGGTCCCTATTATACACTGGATATTTTCAAATAAAAAATTAAAGATATTGTCTGCCCTCTAGGAGCTTATTGTATAGGGTAGATACAACATAAAAACAGATGAGTGTGTGTGTGTGTGTGTGTGTGTGTGTGTGTGTGGGTGTGGGTGTGTGTGTAATTATTTAAGTAGGAAAGGAGTACTGACAATAAAGGGGCTCAAGAAAGCTGAGCTTTGAAGGGAGTAAGGAATTATAAAATGAAGATATGAAGAGAAAGCTCACATTTTAGGCATGTGGAATGCAACACCATGGAGGTAAGATATGGGATGCCAAGTAAATGGAACAGTATGACTGGAATACAACACACAAGAGGGATACAACAGTATAATAAGTATATAAAGGTAAGGTAGAGTTATATTGTAGAAAAACTAAGTTTTGTATTGTATTCAAGAGCACCAGGGAGCTATGGAAGGTTCTTAAGGGAGTGTCATAGTCAGAGTGGTGCTTTAGTAAGTTTATTTTGCAGATATGGAGAAATAGCCTGCTATGTTGGGGTCAAAGTACAGTGTGTCCAGCTGTGGCTGATCAGACCAAGAGGGGCTCAGAAGGATCTGCCACAGGCTGGGCACAAATAATCCATAAGAACACTAGGAGTGGAGATGTCTCTAAATTTGTGCACCTTCTGCTTCTTTTGAATTACTTCAATTCTGCTTCACTCATTGTTAAGGGAATCTAAAGATCTTCCCTGCCCCTTGGCCCTTTGATAGGCTTAAGTGACTCTAAGAACCTTCCCTGATTTGAAAGTATACTCTGCCCCCTAATAGGCTGAATGTGGTCACATGGAGCCTGTGGCAGGCTTGTTTTTCAAGAACACCCACACCTTATTACTTTGTGATTGGGCAGTGGGTCAAAAGGATTGTGACATTCTCTGATCCAGGAAAAGGCTACATATACCTTGATGTGCGGTTTTGCTTTGGGGCTCACTTTGGAAAGAGTTGTGTGATTTGGCCAGATGAGACTCTGGGCAGCAGTTGAGACCCCCAGCTTTAAAAACCCAGATGTTGGTGCTTCCCTCTCTGGTAACTAACTAGGTATGGATGTAATGGTCAGAAGGTTGGAAGCCCCATCTGCTGATCTGTTTCTTTGTCTGCTTATAACTTCTGTTTGTATTCTGTTTGTATTTCCTGAAGTTCAAGGTCCCTGAACTAAGTAAACGATATATGTTTGATTGATTAAAGTAAGATTGTTAACCCATTTTGAGTTGCTTTCCTTTAGAAAAGCAGATCTAAGAACCTGTGCTAGCAGCCATCCTGGGTATGCTAGGGTGCTTGATTATACACTTATAAAGCACCATTTCTCAACTGCCTCCTCACCCTGGAACCTTCCTCAATACACACAACCTTCTTACCCTCTAAGATCCCTGCTTATTCACACCCCTCTTTTTTACTCTGGTAACTTTCTCCTGGAACCTGTATTTTGAGAATGGGTTCCAAACAGCCATCCTTCCCTACTTCTGACTCTCCAGACTTTTCCACTGTGCCTCAGCTACCTTCTCAATCTGGAATTTCCCTTGGCATCTGTGAGATTCTAACTGTTTCTTTACCCTTTCTCCTCCTTCTCCCATTGGTAAATTTCTCCTAGAGCTTCCATTTTGTGGAAGGATCCAGGCCAGCCCCCCTCTTCTGGCTCTGCTTTTTAACTCTCCAGACTTCACCTCCATTCCCTCTCTTCACCATTCCTGCCTTTTCCCTATCCTGCTGCTCTTCAGATCCATTTTATATATTGTCTTTCCAAACTAAAATGTAAGCATCTTGAGGGCAGGAGCTATCTCTTTTCACTTGTATTTGCATCCTCATGCTTAACACAGTGCCTGACCTTAATAAATTCTTGTCAACCACCTTCAGACTTCTCATTACCCTTTGCTTCATTTCCTTTCATTTTATCACATTCACACTTGCTTTCAATCCAATCCAATAAACATTTATTAGGCACCTACCACGTGCCAGGCATTGTAAGAAGCACTAGGGATATAATTAATTT
This sequence comes from Pseudochirops corinnae, assembly GCA_028646515.1. Lineage (NCBI taxonomy): Eukaryota > Metazoa > Chordata > Mammalia > Diprotodontia > Pseudocheiridae > Pseudochirops > Pseudochirops corinnae. Next base: position 320,922,793 of record CM053585.1, on the reverse strand, counting down.
TTTAAAAAGACAATTTCTGCCCTCAAGGAGCTTATTATCTAACTTACTTGTGTATCCCTTCTATTAGAGTCTAATAATTAGACTGTAAGTTCCTAGAGGGCAGGGAAGATACCATTTTATCTCTTTATATCCCCATCACCTTAGGGCCTTGTACACACAATAGCTATTAAATAATTATTTATTGAATCTTAATGCGTTATTTGGGGGTACTGAAGTGGTCCTTAAAAGTTAGGTTGGACAGCTATATGTTAATAGAGTTCTTGTCTGAGGCAGAGTGACCTAAAGATCCACTATACACAGAAATAACAACAATCATAATAACAGTAATTGAAATTTGCATAAGGTTTCAAGCTTTATAAAGCACATTCCTCACAACCTGTGCAGTAGGTAGTGCCCGGATCTCCATTTTATAAATAAGGAAATGGGAGCTTAGAGAGAGGAAATTACCTGCAGATGGTCACTTGGATAGAAAAAATTGGGATTGGAAGTAAAACTCAGGTCTCTTAAATAATGAGTCACATCCATGTTACAGCACTCTACAGTTTAGAGGAATTTCCTACTAGATTTCAAGTTCCATGAGATCAGAGACCATTTCTTAATCTAAATCTTCCCCAGAACCTAGCATAGTATCTATACACGATAGGGGTTCAAGCAACATTGATAGAATGAACAAATGAATAACGATATTAACTAGCCTTTGAATAGTGGTTTAAGGCTTGCAGAGCACTTTGCAAATATCATCTAATTTATCCCACAGCAACTCTGGGATGTAGGTGTGTTTATTACTCCCATTTCATAGATGAAGAACCTGAGGCAGACAGAGATGATATGACTTTCCCAGGATCAAATAACTAATAAGAATCTGAGGCCAGATTGAATTCAGGTCTTTCTGACTCCGGGTCTAGAACCCTACCCTCTGGGCAATCTCCCTGCCTCAACGAGATGACTAAGTGAGAGTGTGAAAAAAAAAATGCAATAACTTGTTCCTGGTTCTGCAGAAAGGAAAACCAAATTTCAGAGAAGTTAAGTGATTTGGTCATGCTTACATGGCCTGAAACTGGTCCAAGGCTCAAATCTTGGTCTTCTGTCACGAAATGTGGTGCTCTGTCCATCAAGCCAGTAGGATAAATATATAATATGATTAAAATAAGTATGAGGAGGAAAATAAGAAACAACGTGTTCATATCCCCAGCACCCAGCACAGGGGAGCTTAATAAATGCTGCCTGGTGGATTGCTTGATTTGTCGATAATAGGAAGCCTCCATGGGGGGATGAAGAAAGGGAAATGAGTTTTTTCCTCATATGCTCCAGAGTCAGCTCTGATGGATCATTGGTCACAGAGGAGACAATACTGACCAAATGTTCTCTGGAATCTATATGTCACATCAATATCTTGTCATTATCAGGTAGGCAAGAGAAGTTCATTCCCGGACAAAGACTTATAGAAAACACCCTTCCACCCTCCCTCTCTCCCTCTTGACTAATCAAGCCCACCCACTGAGACCCTTCCATGATTGAGCATGGTCATAAGAATTCCACTGGAGTTTCAGTGACAAAACTAATTCTATCAGGATAGGGCTGCTGGGTTTTGTTTTTTTTTAAGAATTTTTTTTTCAAGGCCAATAGATGTTACATCATGTCTACTTGCAATTTCCACAGAAACTTATGGAAAACTGCCAGCCATTGAAAGGAAGAAAAGGAAAACAATCCAAACCAGCCCATCCCAGAGTTCATGGGAGATCCCACCTTCCCCAAAGAACAAACTTCTTTTTTTAATTAACAGGAATTCTTTTCATTTACTTTAGAAAATGGAAAATAAATAAATAAATAAATGAACCTGGGGGTCATAGTTGACCATAGACTCAGAGCTGGAAGAGATTTTACAGTTCATTCAATCAAATCACTTTAATTTAATTAATGAAGAAAGTAAGACTCAAACAAACAAAGTAATTTGCCATAGATGGCACAATTATTAACTAGAAGAGACAAGAATTAAACTTAGGTCTTCTGATTCAAGATCCAGTGTTCTATGTCTGAGGAATAGTCTTTATAATGTAACATTCTACCTGGAACAATGGGGTGGAACAGTGTACAGAGGGTCTGTAGTGAGGAATGCTCCTCTTCCTGAGTTCAAATCCAGCCTCAGACACTTACTATCTGTGTGACCCTGGGCAAGTCATCTAACTCTGTTTGCCTCAGTTTCTTCATCTGTAAAATGAACTGGAGAAGGAAATGTCAAAACACTTTAGGATCTTTGCCAAGAAAACCCCAAATGGGGTCACAAAGAGTTGGATTTGACTGAAAAAATGACTTAACAACAACAACATTGTACCCATCATGAATCATGTAATAGATAGGACACAATAAAGATCCAGGAAGAGAATGTTAGAGTCAGACATGTGAAAGTAAGGAAAATGTAAGAAATTACTAACTAGGGAGGACCAAAGATGTCCAGAAAAAGAAACCTAAGATAGTGAAATGGATTATATCATGTGAAGATCAGTTGGAAGTACCTGAAAAAGAGAAGATTGAAGGGGAATATTATAGCTATCTTCAAATATTATGATTTTAAGAAGTCACTTCATCTGTCTGAGTCTCATTTCTTTACCTTTAAAATAAGAAGTATGCCAAATGAGTTATGAGGACCTATCCAGCTCTCACAGCCCATTGCATGAATCTACGAGGCTAAGGATTTGAAAGGCTGTCATGCAGAAGAAGAATTAGACATTTTGGGTGGCTTCAGGAAAATAAGAGAAGACCAAGGGGCAACAGTGATAAGAACAGAAACTTCATGTCAGTATAAGGGAGGTCTCCAGTGCATTGAGGGAATGCTTTGGAGGGCATTTATGTAGAAAACTGACAAAATCACCAGTGAGACAACATGGAGAGAGTGCAGATCTCCACCAGTGGAAGTAGTACCCAAAAAGTGAAGTCACAGGATTTGTTGATGTCGTGAAGGACATGGTGAGAATTTTCTACCAAGATAATCTGTTGTGGGGTCTCTATATTAGTGGAATTGGGGCAGCTTGAGTTAAGCCCCCACATTTCTACACTTACCTGCAAACATTCAGACATGTTATGAGCCAAGACACTGTTTGGGATGAAAAATACCCTTCATCCTTAATTTAGTGAAAAAAATAAACACTGAGATCTCTTAGGATAAGAACAGGAGTTTATTCTTGTCCCGGGAGAAGAGGGCAGTCTTCCCCATGACTCATCACAGAGAAGAGGCAAGTTACAAAAAAACAGTGCAAGAATTTATAACTTAACTTAGTCAAGTCCCCTTTCCCAACTGTTTCCTCTGTCATTGATGGAGAGGCGTGTTCACCAAATTCTTCCTCAACTGGGACAGCAAGAAAGGAAAGGGGGGGAGGGTCCCACCATCTGGAAAACAGACAAAGGAAGATAAAAGTGATTGACAGCAGCGATGGAGGAGGAGGGAGGGAAGGGAAAGTTAACAACCCTAAATTTAGAAGTGTTCACTCACCCCATACAACACTGTAGAGGAGACTTGAGTTAACTTTGCTTTCAAGCGGATTGACCTAAGACCAGGTTATGGGCACTTCAGACAAAAAGAGTAGGATGGTGAAAATAATTGCAGGACTTGGTGGAGAGCCCCTAAGATTCCATGGATCTTCCCAAACCACTGCTTTTATCTGCTTTTGCTTTCCCATGGACTGCTTCTACCAACCTGTGGAATGTTTTCACCTGAGGGTCAGTGATTGTTTTTGTGAGAAGAATTCTTTATTGGAATGCTTAGGCTGTGGATCCATTCCACCAGAGAGGAACCACAACCAGATCATGAGCTCTCCCAAAGTGCTTCAGGAAGCAACAAACTTCCGGTCACTGAAGGTTTTCAAAGGAGAAGTCAGATGACTGACCTGGCAGGGACAAAGGGCAAAGTATTCCTTTGTAAGGAGAGACCAGAGGAGATAACCTTACATAGGGACCCAACTCTCTCCCAGATATTGTGATTCCAAGGACATCCAAACTTATACTAGAGCAGTAGCATGCAAAAGGAAAACAGCATTGTCAAGATAATTTCAATAAATACGACAAAATTTTACATTTGCACAGACTGTACTCTTCAAGGCAGTGTCATACCCCTTACATGACTTGCCCCAGAGAACTCAGAGTTCTCTGAGTACCAGTCTTATTTTTGTTCTCTGAGTGCCAGTCTTTCCAAAATATCTCCTCTGCAACTTTGCTTAGCATGGTGCCTGGCACACAGTAGATACTGTAATGATGCTTATTCCTTTTCCTTCCCTTAACCTTCCTGATTCACAATACCCACAAGAGTACTGTATAAGTGTTCGCTGAAACCTGACTAGCTGACCTTTGAACTAATTATTCAGCCTAACATTTCTTGTTGTTGCTGTTCAGTCGTTTCGATCATGTCCAACTCTTAGTAACCCTATTTAGGGTTTTCTTGGCAAAGATACTGGAGTGGTTTGCCATTGCCTTCTCCAGTTCATTTTATAGATGAGGGAACTGAGGCAAACTGTGATAAGTGACTTACCCAGAGTCACACAGCTAGTAAGTGGCTGAGGCCAGATTTGAACTCAGGTCCTTCTGACTTCAGACTTGGCACTCTATCCATTTTACCCTCTGGCCGCCCACTTCAACCTGAAATTAACTAAAATTATTTTTTTCCAGACCTCCTCCTTTAGGTTGATGTGTAGGCAGCTGTTGTTCACACATCTGGATTTCTTCTGTGCTCTACATACTACTTCAGGAGTAGTATGCTTCCCCCTGGTTAGTCCACTCCTAAAGTGTTGTATGGCCTTCCTATTGGGAAGTGTGCCTGCCATTCAGTACTAAGTCTGATACCTAAACAATCTTGTGAAAATTTCTCCCAGAGAGAGAAGAGAGATTAGGCCTTATTTTACTTAGCCAATCAGAAACAACGGGTCTGGCGGTTTCAGCTCAATATAAAGAAAACCAATTCAACTCCATTAGTGATGGGGAACAAGAACAGCAGAAAGTTAGAATGGGAAAGGAAATTAGAGCTCATCCATTCTAACCTCTCATTTAATAGGTGAAGAAACTTAAGGACAAAGTAGGCCAGTGACTTGTCTAAGTCATATGGTAATGTTCTGACACATTCACACTGTCATGGATAAGAAATGTCCATCTGGAACTGCTGCCAACTCCAGCCAAATGTTGGATTGACTACAGAATGTTCTAAAGGGGTGGACTCATATTAATGAATAACTAAAGCTGAGTTTCTGGTTGTGATGCAAGAAGGTATTAGATCAAATACCCGTCTAGATGTGTCTTTCCAAATCTCTAGTGGGAAAAAGCCCTGATCTCTTGAAGGACACCTGGTTTCTAGTTCTTGCTATATCATTTAGTAATTATATGATATTGGGCAAGCTGTGACCTATCTGAGCTCAAGTTTCTTCCTCATTGGGGCTATTCTGTGGATCAAATAAATGCAAGACTGGGTAATATAATAGGAAGGCCACTAGACTAGGAATCCAACCACCGGGGTTCAAGTCGCAAATTTCCTCTACTTCTGTCAGCCTCAGCTTTCTCTTTAGTAAAATAGGATCAGGATGCCTCTCCTGCCAGGATTTCAGGAATATTGTGAGTATCAAATGCAAATTTACTATCTCTATGGTCCTAAGGGAGCCAGGGCAAAAGCTCAAAGAATGGAAGGAAGAAATTTTGGCTAGAATAGATTTCCAAGATGAAATAAAAAGTAGTGATTTCCATGATCTATCTATAAAATCCTTGGTGGTAAGATAATAAGATGGGATTAGGATAAAGACTGATGATTCCTGGAATAATATCAGCCTAGAATGATATCTCAAAGAGCTCCTCAGATATCTGACTTTGTTCCTAGGCTGGTCTGCATTTTTATCAATACCTTAGATGAAATTTTTGATAACATTGCTATTTTAAAATTAGATTTTATTTCAGTTTCACATTCTTTCCCTCCCACAGTCTCTCCCCAAAAAAACATCAAAAAAAAAATACCCTTGTTATAAGGAAAATAAATTATTGCACTAGCTATGTACAAACAAAAAAAAAATCTCAATCTAAAGTTTGAGTCTATCACCTCTCCCTTAGAAGTAATTTGTTTTATCCTGAGTCCTCTGAAATTGTGTTCATCAGAGTTCCTAAATCTTTCAAAGTTGCATGTTTTTGTAATTGCATAATTTGTTCCCCTGGTTTTGTTCCCTTCACTCTGCATCAGTTCATACAAGTCTTCCCAGGTTTCTCTGAAACCATTCCCTTCATCATTTATCATAGGACAATAGTATTTTATCACATCCATATATCATGACTTGTTTAACTATTCCCCAATTGCTAGGATTTCATTCCCTCAGTCTTCAAATCTTTACCTCCCTCAAAAAAAAAGCTGTTATAAATATTTTTGTACACATAAGACCTTTTCCTCTACCTTTGATCTCTTCAGGTACAGAATTAGTAGGGGTATTACTGAGTCAAAGGGTATGTCCAGTTCAATAGTTTTGGGGGTAAACGTTATTATTGTTTGCAGAAGATTCAAAGCAAAATTGGGCCCAACATGGAAGATAAAATTGAGCAAGGAAGATGAGTTTGAAAAACCAACTTCACAAGCAAAGTATGGGGGAGGCATGACTAGAATGAAAGTCATGTGACAAAAGACTTAGAAGTTTTAATATACTAAAACTCAATATGAGTCAGTAGGATGATTGACATACAAAAATGCTAATGCTTTCATTTTCGTGATAATTTCAGTTCTCAAAAGGTGGAGGAAGCTACAAGTGAAACTGTTCTGGATCTGATGCTAGACAGTAAGATTGAACTAGTTGGTAAAGTAGGGGAAAAATGATACCTTTGTGAAGATATTAACACTCCATCTTAGAATCTATGATAGGAGAAAGGAAGGTTAGATATAATCTGACATGCATTCAAGATTTGGGAAGAACAGATTTAAAGGATCCAAAAAGGAACAGTTAAGAACCAATGAACTGAAATGATACAAGGTAAGTTAGCACAAGAAGAATGGAAAACTGTTAAGAATGAAATTCTAAAGATACAAAAAGAAACTCTCATTCAAACAAGAAGGGAAACTCATCTAAAGAGGTCAATGAGGGCGCACAGGGAAATTACTGATCAAGTCAAGTTTTTTAAAGATTTGTAAAAAAAAGGTGAAAACAAGAGAAGCAAGAGAGGACAAAGACAAAAATGTAGCATATATCTTGAAGGAACAGTACCGGGAGCACTACAGCTGAGAATGAGATTTGTGATCACTGCAACTTGGAAGGAGGTCTCTAAAAGAGTACACCTGAAATTTGTCCTTAATCTTGTTCTTTTCAACTGCCTAAAAAGAGAGTGAATAGGTAATGAGAACAGACTGGTAATAAGTTCTCCATCTTCAGCCTTAGACTGGATGCCCACTTCTCAGGAATGTTACAGAGAAGGCACATGCTCAGGTATGAACTGGATGAGGCAACCTCTGATCTCTCACTCAGCACTGAGATTCTTTGTAATAGTGGCTATGAAATACTAAATTCACCTCAATTTACTTTTCTTTTTATTTTTTTGGAGGGGGAAAAGCAAGGCAATTAGGGTAAGTGACTTGTCCACAGCTAGTAAATGTTAAGTGTCTGAGGCCGGATTTGAACTCAGGTCCTCCTGACTCCAGGGCCAGTGCTCTATTCACTGTGCCACCTGATTTCTTCCACCTTTTAACTTTTCCTTTAAAAATCTCCTTTAAAAAAAAACAAAAGGAAATATTATCCTTTTAACTTCCACTTATTTCCATGCTACTGAGTAGCACTGGTTGTGTCTCTCCCCTGAATGTGTCATCCATCCCCTTCTATGCTACTGATTGTACATGATATCCCTATGCCAGTTCTCCTACTCCAGGGTGAGTTTCATGAGGCTACAGACCATGACTTATTTTTCTTTGTATATTCTTTAGCATGTAGCACAGGATCTTGCATACAGTCTTTCTTAATAGTGCATATGATTTAGTAAAGGAACCTTGGAGATGGTCTAATGCAGGAGTGGGGAACCTGCAGCCTCGAGGCCACATGTGGCCTTCTAGGTCCTCAAGTGCAGTCATTTGACTGAATCCAAACTGTGAAGTCAAGGAGCTACACTTGAGGACCTAGAGGGTCACATGTGGCCTCGAGGCTGCAGGTTCCTCAATCTTTAATCCTCTCTTTCATTTGAAATTGAGGCCCAGAAAGGTTAATCCATTTGCCCAAGGTCACACAGGCGGTAAAAAGTCAGTGTGATTCAAATCCCAGTCTTCTGCTTCCAAAAGTGGTGCCCTTTCTGCCTTGTCACGCTTGTCAAAATGGATTAGAATGAATTAGTGGAATTGAATGGAATCGGGTACTTTTAGGAAGTCAGGATATGTTCTTGTCCAGAAGACCTTGGTAGCAGGAAATGAACTGGGAAATGGTCTCTCCATTTCCATTCAACAGGCATAGACAGAGTCTTCAGTACCAGAAGGTATTACAGAATCATCTAGGTCATCAGATCTAGAAGAGATCGCAGAAATCACCCAGTCTGCCCTCTTCATGTTATAGAGGAAAATGAAAGCCAGAAAGGTGAAATAACCTGCCCAAAGTCACATGGCCATTCAGCAAAACAGGAGAAAAGGAATGAAGGTGGAGACTTAGAGGTGTCACTGCACAAGGGAGCAGTCAGACCAGGCAATAAAGCCTGTAGGGAAGAGGGAGCTCAGGGAGCCAGCCGAGAGGGATCAAGCAGTGTCTCACAACATCTAACCGAGTGGAGAGCTAAGCTCGTCCCCATGATCAGAACTAGGCAGCAATTATAAAGTGAATGCATCCCAAAAGGTGATCCAAACCACTGATTAACTAATGCTTCCCTTCTCTTGTCATTGCTTCCTGTACCAGTGACAATTGCATCACTACTGCTAAGAAAACATTTGGGCAACCTGTTTTTCTAAGTCCAGATTTACCTGTGAATTGCAATGAAATGAGTTGCTTGGGGATTAATGAGTAGCCCACAAGATCATCTCAGATTATCAAGTTTGATGAGTCAAATCATAAATACTAAATTCACCACTGCTTTTTGGTCCTCCTAGCAAACCTACCTGACCATAAACCCACAGAATCACCCAATCCCAAGGCTGGAAGGGGGCTGCAAAGCCAAGTGCAAGAAGCCTCTCTGTAACATCCCTGATAGGTGGTCATTCTGTCGCTGCTTGAACAGCTCTAAATCAGACAGCTCACTTTTTCCCATATTACATAATTCTGAGTATTAGGAAATGCAGCCTTACCTTGAATCAACATCTTCCTCTCTTTTGTAATATTCTTTACTGGTTATGATTTGAATAATATTATAATGCTTCGATGATCTGTGATTCAGGACCACAAGCCTTCTATACTATAATATATCAGGGTTTCTTCATCTTGGGGTCCTTGAACTTTTTTGTGTTTTGATGTTTTAATGTAATTGCTTTCTTTTGTAATCTTCTATATTTTCTTGTATGTGTTTCAAACAATTATTCTCAAAAGTGCTCCATAGACCTCACCAGGCTATTTAAGAAGCCCATGACACAGAAAAAGGTTAAAAACACCAGAAAATGGAGAGTCTTGTAGAGTTTCTGTGTTCCTAAAATTCATCACACTGAAGTCAGCCTGGCAATGAGCCCCTTTGGATTTAGCAAAACTGCTCTTTGGGACAGACATGGAAGTCTATCACCAAGCTCTAAATTCAAAACCATAAGACCTGCTTGAGCCTTCACTCCCTTGTCCCAAGAAATCAGGATCATTTCCACACCACAATGAGGCTGTGGGATGAACTTTAATCGCATTTGAATTATCAAATGATAAAATCAAAGAATCAAAAAATATTAGAGCTGGAAAGAGGCTCAGAGTCATGAAATGTAAAACTCCCCCCAGGGATCACAGAAGAAGCAGGTACCCTAAGAGGTTGGCTCCTACATCAGAGAAGCTCAGAGACTCCTCATTCATAGTAGTGAAGTACCTCACAGAATTATTACAAGGAGCAAATTAAATGGTATATATAAAATATTTTGCAATCTATCATCATCAGTGTCATTAGGATAGTAGATTTAGAATTGAAAGGAACCTCAGGTCATCTAGTCCAACTCTCTCATTTTATAATATTTATTGTAATTATTATTATATAATAACATCTATATAGCATTTATATTTACAAAACATCTCAACAAAAGTACGTCTTTGAACGGGCCAACACTGAGGTTAAGTAGCTTGCCCATAGTCATGCAAGGAAAATCAGAAGAAGGCATAAATCCCGGATACTCTGTCTTCAAATTCAACACACTTTCTACTCTATCACACCGATTCCTCTATCCACTAAGCCATGTTATTGTTTATATATGGAAACAAGCAAATATAATATAATTTAAGAACTGGTTACATTTTTGAAAGTCTGTTGTGTTTAAGAGGGAGCAGATGTTCTATGACAGTGACAGTTAAGAGGCACAGACTTGGGAGTAAGGATCATGTGGGTTTAAATCTTGCCTCAGATACCTAGATGAATAACCATGGGCAAGTCACTTAACATCTATTTGCCTCAGTTTTCTCATCTGTAAGAAGGGGTTAATAATAGAGCCTGCCTCCCAAGGTTGTTGTGGATATAAAATGAGAAAAAATTGGTAAAGCACTTTGCATATCCTCCACTGAGATATCAATGTTAGCATTGATCATCATACTATTATCTCGGTAGCTCTAAACAGTTTCTCAGTCCTGTGAATCTGAAAAAACTTAAGTGCCTTGTCCAAGTCATGTCACATGGATAAACCCACGGCACTTGATTCTAAATCCAGTGCTTTTTACATTATAATATTTGTTCATTGAGTTTATTCATTGGTTCATTCAACAAATTTGTATTAAGTACCAGTGGTAGACAAGAAATCAGTGCTAGAAACTGAAGAAGACACAAAGTTTGGAAAAGATAAAATCTTCACGCCTCTTGTCATATTCTATGTCTCTGATGCCCTGATTCCATTGAGGACTGGGGCAGCAGAGACATATGCAGATAGCTGTCCATGTTAAGTGCATTAAATGAATACAAAATAGTGCTTTGTTAAGTCAACAAAAGAAGGTAGTCAAGGGAGGCTTCTCAGAGAGAAATTGCAAAACTGAAGAATCACAGAACCAATCAAAAGCTTTAGGATTGGTGGCTAGTCATTAAAGTGAGAGAAACTAATTCAGGTTCATATTGGAACTGGTTCAAATGAGTCTCCCAGAAAGGCTACTCATTTAAAAAAAATTTTTTTTTTTGCTTTTTGGAGGGCAATTGGGGTTAAGTGACTTGCCCAAGGTCACAAGGCTAGTTTGTGTGTGTGTGTGTGTGTGTGTGTGTGTGTGTGTGTGTGTGTGTGTTAAGTGTCTGAGGCCACATTTGAACTCAGGTCCTCCTGACTCCAGGGCCAGTGCTCTGCTCACTGAGCCACCTAGCCACCCCTAGGCTAACTCTTTAACATCAAATTCTCTGAGGTTGGGATGTATCACAAATATTTTCTGATGAGTCTCTTTCTCTTGCTTATTCATCTCTCAGAAGTATCTAGAACTTCTGTCTCTTTCTGTCTCTGTGTGTCTCTCTCTCTGTCTCTGTCTCTCTGTCTCTCTCTGTCTCTCTCTCTGTCTCTCTCTGTCTCTTTCTCTGTCTCTCTCTCTCTGTCTCTCTCTGTCTCTGTCTCTCTCTCTGTCTCTGTCTCTGTCTCTGTCTCTCTCCCTCTCTGTCTCTCTCTCTCTGTCTCTCTCTCTCTCTCTCTCTCTCTGTCTCTCTCTCTCTCTCTCCCTCTCCCTCTCATTAACAATTGTCTTTAAGAGTTATTTGCAATTCTATTCGTATTCAATGGTCCTTGATGTATTTCTCCTTTTGGTCTTAGCTGTTGGCCTGTTCAAAGATGTACTTTTGTTGAGATGTTTCATTAATATAAATGCTATATAGATGTTATTATATAATAATAATGACAATAAATATTATTTCTTTTGTTACTATACTCATTTCTAAATGCTAATTAGAATAGCAGCCATTTCTTTAGCCCTGTACAGCTTATCAAAACCCTTACCTCACAAATACCCTAAAACGCTGGGAACTTTCTTCCGATTTTAAAGATTCAGGAAGTGGGATTCTGAAATGTAACTTTTATATAGCCATTTTCAGTTCCAAGGGCTTTTATATGCGCTAAATAAAATCAATTTTAAACGCTTTGATTAATTGCCTTCTGTGTATAAGACCCTGTCTGACGACAGAATACTTTACCTTGGACGGTCCCCTCTCTTTCAGGTGTGATATCCAGAGGAGGTAAGTGATTTTCCAACAATCCCAGTTAGCAAACAGAAGAGGTGATTCTAACCCAGGTCATCTGGTTCCAGTTTCTGTGCTCTTGACACAAAACCTCTCAAAGCTGATGTTATGTATATAAACATACATGCCTGTGTGTGTGAATGTGTATTTATGTTGTGTCTGTCTTGTTTGTTTATATGGCTGTTTAAGCTTGGACATTTGTGTGTGTGTGTAAGGTTTGTGTATGTGTGTGTGTGTGTGTGTGTGTGTGTGTGTGTGTGTGTGTGCGTGTTCTCTGTATATATTTGTGTCCGGTAGGCATCTGCACAGAAGTATTTGTGTCTGCCTACATGTACTCCCAGCATAATGCTAAAGACAAAAAAGTCTAGAGGAAGAAAAGATCACAGATAAAGCAGAAGGAGCTTAGCAATCATCTTGTCCAACCCCTTACTTTTACAGAAAAAGAAACTGGGAAATCAGAGATGAAGTGAATTGTATGATGTCACACAAGTAATAAGGAATAGACCTAGGATTTAAACCCAGATCCTCTGATTCCAGACCCAGTATTCTGCTTTTCCAGTCTACCTAGTCTTTTGCCTCCTTCCATCTCCATCCCACTCACTGCCATGTTTGCTATGATCCAGTCCTATGCTGTTTCTTGAAGAAGACTCTCTCTCCAAGCATTTTCACTGGCTGTCCCTGAGCTTGGCATGCTCTCCCTCCTCACCTACACTTCCAGGCTTCCCTGGCTTCCTTCAAGGCCCAGATAAAAACCCCACTTTTTATAAGAAGCTTTTCTTGGTCTTTCTGAGTACTGGTCCCTTCCCTCTGTGGATTATTTTCAATTTATCCCATATCTATCTTGTTTGTACGGAGTTGTCTGGGTGCTCAGGTGCTCACTCTTAAGGAATCCTCGCACTCAGTACAGTGCCTCACACATAGCTGAAACTTTAAAATAAAATAATTTAAATACTTACTGATTGATGGATTTGACAGAGTTTCTGCAATCTTCTCAAGGAGTTACTATGTACAATGGAATGTATATGGAATTTAATTCAAAAGATCTGAACTCAGATGTGTGGTCTTAAGTAAATGGCTTAATGTGTCAGTCTCTTCATTCATTACCACTTGATCCAGTCTAATTTCCAGCTGCTTCCCAACAAAAATCCTGCCCAATTAGGGTAGATTTCTCACTGGGGCCCAAATACACTAAGCTCATTACCCCTTCCTAAACTTATTCTTAAGAACGTTCCTCTCTCATCCTCCTTCTGGTCTCACCACATCCTGTGCCTCCTTCAAGGCCTAGCTCAAGGACTAACTCCTCTGGGATTCACAGTCAATACCATTTATTGGGCCCTCATCATAGACAGCCTCACCTTACTTTATAACTAGTTGTGTCTCTGTAGGTGAAACTAGACAGTCCATTAAACTGCTGGTGTAATGGAAAATGGATCAAATCTGGAGCCAAGGCTCTACTTCTTTTTTTTTTTTTTTTGCCTTTTGGAGGGGGGAAGGTAAGGCGATTGGGGTTAAGTGACTTGTCCAAGGTCACACGGCTAGTTTCGTGTTAAGTGTCTGAGGTCAAATTTGAACTCAGGTCCTCCTGACTCCAGGGCCAGTGCTCTATTCACTGTGTCATGTAGCCACCCCCAGGCTCTACTTGTTACTATCTTTTTGACTTTGGGTCTTCTTTGGGCCTCAGTTTCTTCACCTAGAAAATGAGAGAATTAAACTAGATGATTTCTAGTTCCTTTAAGCTCAAAATTCAGAATGACATGATTCTTTCACATGTGTTACACATAAACAACACACACACACACACACACACACACACACACACACACCTCTTAAGATGGCAAGTATTTTAAATGCCATGGGGGGAGGCTGTCCTGATTGGTGAGATTTCCACCAATCTAGCTGGCCCCAGACCCAAACCAACTGTAACTGCTTTCTCCAAAGTTACTAATGGTATCTTCTTTTTCTCTAATGATTTCTTAATTGTCAGATCTGAAAGTCTTTTCTCACTCACTCTTGTCAACCTATCTGCTGATCCCTTTGACAGAAGGGATCTTTTAGCTAGATGCTAAAAGAGATACAAAATTTAGATAAGAATTTCTGCCCTTGTGGAATTTAGAATCTAGTAAGGAAAATCAGGGCAGTGTGCCCCACGGCGCTTGAAGTGCCTACCATCTTAAGTGGGGGGCAGGGGAGATGCCCATGCAGAAGAATCATATGATTATAGACCTACTGAGTTTTAAGCTGGGAGAAAGATGCATATATAAAAACATGTATATTAAGAAATATACAGTGTTGCATGACAAATATATTTAAAATGTTCAAAATCAAGTACAGTTTAGATCTGAGATGGGAAAGATTTATTATCAATAATGGAAGGCTCCCTGGAGGAGGTGGCATCTAATCCCAGCTTTAAAGACTCGGTTACAAGTCAAACACTCTGTAACAACTTGTTGAGGGACTGAATGAATGAAAATAATAATAATAGCTAACATTTATACAGGGCAGGTACGGGGTACAGTGCATAGAACACCAGGCCTGGAGTCTGGAAGACCGGTGTTCAAATCCAGTCTTGGACACTTGCTAGCTGCGTGACCCTGGGCAAGTCACTTAACCCTGTTTGCCTGAGTTTCCTCATCTGTAAAATGAGCTGGAGAAGGAAATGACAAACCTCTCCAGGATCTTTGCCAAGAAAACCCCAAATGGGGTCCTGAAGAGTAGGACATGAGTGAAACCTGAAACAACTGAACAACAAAAACATGTAAATAGATCTCACTATCAGGCACGAGCTAAGTGCTCTCCAATTATCTCACCTGATCTTCACAATTGTGGGAGGCAAGATAGGTGCTGTTATTATCCTCACTTTACTAAGGTAAGTAGAAGTTAAATGACTTGCCCAGGGTCACACAGCTAGTAAGTGTCTGAGACTGGATTTGAACTCTGGTCTTCCTGACTCCATGCCCAGTATTCTATCCACTGCGCCAAGATTAAACATAGGAGTATGCACACATTGGTTTCTTCCTTCCCTGCTCTGTCTCCCCAGAGCCTGTTAAACATTTCCCAGCCTACTCCTGTAGAGCTCAGCAGGAGGGCATTAGAAGTCTCAGGGAATTAAGTCATCACCAGACTGGTGACTATAGGCTGCTGATTAATAATAAAAACAATAATAATAACTGGCATTTTCATGGGCTTTATGGTTTACAAAGAGCTTCACATACATGATCTCATTTGACTCTCACAACACCTCTGAACCTCGTGTCATAGGCCCATAGAATTGGCAGATCCTTTGGAGATTCTAGAATCTCTAGCTAGAATCTCTAGAATCTCTAGAAAAGACCTAACAGTTACTGTGCAGGGTCAGAACTAGAAGGAGCCTCCCTAGTCGGGTCTATTTCTAACAGTGCCTCAGGAGTTACCAAGAGCTTTCTCTATAGCAGATCTGTTAGGTAGATACTGAAAGCATTATTATACCCATTTTTCAGATGAGGAAAATTAGGCTAACAGAGGTTAAGTGATTCGCCCAGGGTTGTCCAGCTCATAAATGTAGAAGACAAGATTTTAATCCAAATTTTCCATGCCTCAAAATCTAGCACTTTTTCTACATTATGCTGATTCTTAGAATTGTAGAAACATGGAACGTCAAAACCGGAAAGGCCCCTCTGAGCTAAAAGAGAGCTAGAAATCCACCTGCATCATTTTACATAAGAAGAAACTGAGTCCCACACTTGCCTGAAATCACATAGCCAGTAAGCAGAGGAGCCGGGATTTGAGTCAATGTTCTCTGATGCCATGTCCAACCTTCATTCCACTGCAGGATGTTCCTTGTCCTTCTCCTTAACTCTGTTAACTCCACTTGCAAGGAATCTAAGTATCCTATTGGACTCAGCCTGCTCTTCCAATATTTCTCTCTGTCTCTATCTCTATCTTTCTCTCTCTATGTCTCTGTTTCTGTCTATCTCTCTTCTGTCCCTCTCTGTCTCTCTCTCTCTCTCTGTCTCTCTGTCTCCCTCTGTCTTTCTGTCTTTCTCTGTCTCTGTCTCTCTCTCTCTCTCTCTCCCTCCTTCCCTCTCCCCTAACACCTCCCCCACCTCTCTTTCTCAGGTAATTCTCTCTAATGCTTTGGTTTAAATGTCTGTCCTGACTCTGCCTCTTCTGGAAGTTTCACTCAGAAGCATGACCCTCCCCATAGCTAGAGAAAGTTCAGAGTCCCATCATAAATTCTTTCCTGCTCCACAGGTCATCGAAATATAATTTCAACAACAATAATAAGCATTTATTAAGTAGTGTGCCAGGCTCTGCGCTAAGGCTCAGACATTCAAAGAAGTTGACACCCCAAGTGAATTAAAGACCTAGGCTTCAAACTCCAGTTTTCCAATATCAAATCTAGTGCATTTACAATCATGCCCAAGCTCATCCTGGGTAACCTGTAACTTCACTAAGTTTCAGTCTTCTCTTCTATCAGGTGAGTGAAGGTATGAGCTAGTCTTATCTATGTTAATGGGCTTTAGCCAATACCCACTTACTAAAATAAAGGAACTGTCCTCATATAAGAAAAGAGATCGGCTTTCCCAAAGTCAAAGAAACAGTAGGCCACAGTTTGATCCTGGGCCTTCTTCATCTAGCCCCTTATCATTGTCACACTCCTTCCACCCTTTATATCAGCTGCTGCTTGCTAGAGGAGCAGGACAATTCTCCTGACTCTGAGAGCCTAGGCTATTTGCATACAATCTTTTTGTGACTCCCCCCACCTTCTCCTCCCCTCTGAGAGAAGCAAAGGGGACTTAGGGGTCCTGTGAGGAGGGAAGACAGCAGGGACTGAGGGCCATAGCAAGGGCTATTTGCAAGGCTGGTGCTAGGGAAGGGGCCTCCTAGGGGCTGGGGCTAGAGCTGAGCCCAGTCTGGGGAGGGGAGTCCTGGATCTCTAGTTTGTTGAATGGGGCCATTTATTCAGGAGATCAAAGAGCCACCTGCACAAAGCCCACAATTGGCCTGGAGCAGGCCCCAAGCCCACTCCTGCCTAGAGCCCTCTGGTGAGGGAGGGGAAGCTGAGCTCTGGCAGAGGAATTTGGCTTTCACAAATTGCCTTGGAGGAGAAAGAGCAAAAGATACTTCTTCCTAGTTTTCCGTGGCAATGTCTTTGAAAGAAATTATGAAAAGGACTGGGTGTTGTTTCAACAGAAGTTTTAACATCTAGTTTAACATAAAAGTGTATATTTATATGTATGGGCATATATCTGGATAGACAGACAATCACAGAATTTCTTTCGGAAAGGAAATAGACAAATACACAGACAGACATAAATGATGGGTAACTAGATGGATTGATACAGACAGATATAGATAGATAGATAGATAGATAACCACAGAATTTCTGTCAGAAAGGACCCCAGAAGTCATCTAGACTCTCCCAATTTTTTTTTTTCAGTCAGAGTATCTCATAAAGAACATCAACAAAGGTATGGAGGAGCTATGGTCTGGCAGAAGAGATGCCCACAGAGATGAAATCATGACTCCCTGAAGTAATAAAATAATTGTGATTCCTGCCTAGTTTATATACCATTCAATATCCAATAAACATTTAGTGAAGGTCTTACTATTATGGCAGGCTCTGTTATGGCAGATGCAAAAATGAATAAGAGATGCCTTAGTGGAAGGTAACTGGAATACCAAATGGAATATGATAAATGGAGCAGAAAGGTCTAAGAGGTCTCTTCCAGCTGAAAGAAAAAGAAACATTAGAAGTGGGCCTGATATCCAGAAGTCCCTATGAGAAAATATATGTATGCACATGTGTTTATGTGCATGCATACACACATATATAATACCTGTACATATATGTGAGCACATATATTTAATATACCCTTCCTTTAATGCACCATTCCTTCCCCTTTTTTCCAGCCCCTTCTCAAACACAAAGCACATTCCTGCAGGCCTGCCAAAACTATTCCACGCACACCCTGGAAATTCCTATCCTCTACCAGAAAATATACTTAAATGAAGACTGTTTTCTGGCATCAGTAGATCACTCTCTTTTGTCTTTATTTTCATGTTATATTTCATACCTTTTATCGAGTAGAAAATGTTGACAGCAGAGGAAGTGAGTTATAGCTGGTCTGACAACAAAGGGCCATGAAACCCTTCTCCTTGTTGGCAAGGAAAGGAAGGATAACCCCCTTTTCAGTTACTGGTAATACTGGTTACCTTTATCTCTTCACCTTGCTTCCAAATACATATCCTCTCTCCCTTAAAAAAAAAAAAAGAAGAAAGAAAAAACATTTTGTTAACCAAATGGTGCTTATATTCAATCTTCCAGAGTCACATTTGCTAGTGAGGTAAGTTCAGAACAACGAATATCTAATAGGAGGAGAAGGTCATATAAAGTAGTTTAAAAAGAGCATTGGAATAAGATGCAGAAAACCTGAATCTGAATCCTGACTGCACCACTAACTCACTTTGTGACCTTAGACAAGTCATTTTCCCTTAGGCCAGAGGGCCTGAATTTCCCCATCAGCAAAATGAGAGTGCTCAACAAGATAATCTCTAAAGTTCCCTCCAGCTCTCACATTCTAACTTCTTAGTAGGCTACAGAAGGACTCCTACTGGAAAATAGGATCATAGGGTTTAGAGCTGAAGGGGAGATTATCTAGACCAAACTCATGATTTTACAGATGAAGGAGCTAAAAAACAGAGATAGGAAGTAACTTGCGCCAGGTCACACAGAATCAATGAGTCTCAGAGTTGAGAAAAGCCACAGAAGCCACCGAATATAACCAATTCCTGAAGAAGAACTCCCTTGAAATATCCCCCAAAAAGAGATTTGCTGTAATGGTGAGCAAAGAAGTATTTAGTGCCTTGTTTCAGTTACTTAATTATTTAGCACCTTGTTTCAGTTCAAGTTTTCTTGCCTATGATTATATCAAATCTTTTGTTAAGAAACAGAACTTGTGGTGGAACAGGGAGGAGCTTAATGATCATATATATATATATATATATAGAGAGAGAGAGAGAGAGAGAGAAAGAGAGAAGCCAAGGCTGAGAGAGAAAAGAACTAGGAAGAAACATGGCTGTGCTGCCTGTACTTTGTCTGTTTTGACATTACTTTGTCAGATTCATCTGCTGATAGAGGATGTTGCTGTTGTTACAGAAGCCCTAGGACCTTATTGCTGATTCAGAAGCCCTGAAAGAGGATTTTCTTATTGTATGTTTACAGAAGTCCTAGAGGAGGGTCTTACTGATGTTTTCAGAGGTCCTGGGACTATACTGATGATTTGTGTTGATTCCTCAGACTTTGTTGCTGGGTCTGCATTGATTTCACAGGCAGACAGTGAATTGATGATGGTGCCAGCAATGTGAACTAATGTTATTGTGCCTTTGTTAAGCTTTGTCTTCCCAGGAACAGAAACTGTGAAGGACTTGAGTTGGACTAGACACTGTGAGCTTCATTATGGAACAAGAACTGCACAAGGAGCTGGATGAGGAACTGAGAACTGTCTGCCTTTGAACTCAGGTGACAGTTAGATAGATTTGGGTAGGAGCTGGGACCATGGGAGAGGAACCATGGAAGCTGAGAGCCAGTCTCAAGTCAAGATGAAAAGACCTCTCCTTGGGTATTTAATAGAAACTGAGAAGATCATAATTTACTGTGGCCTAGGGGTGGAGAATTTTGTACTCTGTATCCTGTATCTTTTCAGGATGATTGAATTAAGAATAATTGGAAATTAATCTCCAATTAAGAAGAGAGAAGACTTTTTGATTAAAGAGATTTAAGACAATGTGATCTAGGGGTGGAGAACTTTGACCTTTGTATTTTATGTTGGGATAATTGAGTTAAGTTCTTACTGAAAGATATCTTTTGCTTAAAACTACATCACCACTTTGGTGAAAACTATGTGGCCATTTTAGTGATAAGTTGTTATGTCATAAAATTGTGAATGCAATACTTTAGTTTCTGTCAATGTTTTATCTTAGTTTATTACTGAATAAATAGAGAGTTCACTATACTATGTAATCAAAACCTTGAAACTGTTTGCAGCAGCAGTCCTCTGGAAAGTTGCTCATCCTTGGCTTTACACTTGCCTTTCCTAAAAGGGCTCTTATGCTGACTGGAACAGCCACCATTTCCCAAGGCAGTCCATTCTAATTTTTGATTTCTATGATTATTAGTAAATTTTTCTTAGAGTTTAAATCTGCCTTTCTACCTATAATTTCTGTTCACTGTTCATAGTCCTCCTTTCTAAGATCAAGAAGACATAAATTTCTTCTATGTGGCAGAGCCTCACATATTTAAACATAGGTACCTTGACTTCCCTTAGGCTCCACTTTCTCCAGGTTAAACACATTCTTTTCTTACCACCTGCTCTCATGTGATTTAATGCCCTTTAGCTTGGTCAATCCTTCTCTGGAAATTTTCTTGTCAATATCCTTCCTTAAGTGTACCACCCAAAACTAAACACAACATTCTAGTTGTGGTCTGACAGAGGACAGTGGGCCTAACACCTCCGTCACTCTGAACACCGTATGTAACTCGAGCTTCTGCTGGCTGACATAGCACTCTCCAAGAATCTTATATTGAGTTAGAATTAGAGTTCAAAATGGACTTTTGAAGCTTTGTAATCTAACCCCCTCATTTATAGATGAGAAAACTTACTAATGAGTGCTCTAGAAGTGAAATTCTTATCTAATGTTCAATAATACCATTGAAGGAACTAAATTCTATTAACTTTAACATTCTGACTATAAATAAAGCTAGAAGAAAGGATGAAGTTACAACTAAATAAAAAGGATGACCCATGGATATTCCTTGAAGAAGAAAATAAAGGAATAGATAGAGTTGGTATTATTATGAATATAAAGATAAGACAGCATTTTATGGGACATTTGGTCATTTTGTATTGCAATGCTCATGACAAGTGTTTGCAAAAATGACCACCTTGAAAAAAATTGCACCTTATGCTCCATCATCTGTTACAGAGGATGAAGGGTTAGAGAAATTCCATAAAGAATTTTATCATTGTTGATAGAAATACTAAAGTGGAAATAATTAGGGATAGCAAGGAATATATTGGAAAACATTTATCAGGAAACCAAGAGGTTTTATGAACTGCACTGAAGAGTTACACCAAAATACCAGGACAATTTTTGTAAAGAGAAGAATCAATAGACTCCAGTCACAGCAAATTTTTAAATAACATCCAAAATTTAAATGAATAATATCTTAAGAGAGATTATAGAGATCCAGATAAACAAAGTCATTCAAAATGCATTTAAAGATGAAAATGTAAGGAGGAGAGCTGATAAAGAAAAAAACGGAAAAGATCTGCAAACATTATAATAAACTTCTCAAGTAGAAATAGCACACTTGGACTGCAATATCAAATCCCAGCTGTGCTTATGAAGAACAGAGTAATGGTTTTAGCAAGAACGGAGACTGAAAAAGCAGTTATATTGGCTCAAATGTATGTACGTAAAGGAAATCTATGATGGGGATGACACAATTGTGAAGGTATCGAGTGATCAGTTTTTAAGATATATGAAAGAGGAAAAGATAGCAAAGATATAGAAAAATAGACTTTATTAATACCGAAAAAGGCAATTGAAACAACATCAACAATGACTGATCTGTATTCCTTCTTTCCTTCTATGTAAAAATTTTATGAGAATTGTCTACATGTATTGGAAATCCTTGATTGGACCATGCAGGAAAGTGTGCTAGTAAGAAACATGGCAGGTTTTTGCAAATGATATTCCACACAGGGCCATATCTTTATACTCACATAATTGATTGAAAGATGTAAAAAATACAAAATCTATATTAGTCCCTGTGTCATGTCAGTTGTTATCCTCACTGTTTTTTGTTATTCTCCTTTATTCAGGAGACCAACAAAGTCCCTCTCAATCACCTATCAAAATTATTAAAGCTTCCTTGAAAGCTGATATACCAAAGGTAACCTTGTTGCATGACCCTCTCATCTTAAATATCAGACAAAGCATAAAAGAGGGATCTGCATATTCACCAAAGTATTTTTCATTGTTTTGGAAGATATGTAGGATAGAGGCCAATGGAGGAATTATTTCCTTTAGAAGAGGAAATCTTCTGGATGTTCCTCTTTATAGGCGATATGATACTATTTGCATCATTTCTTCAAATACTAAAGACACTTCCAAGAGATACCTATGATCACTCCAAAAGAGTTTGGTCTAATATAAGAAGAAAAAAATTCTTTCCTCCTCAATCATCAACACAAGAAAAAGCAAGTAGGTAAAGGATATCTATTGCTCAAGTTACACCATGCGCTTATTTAGATGGACAAGCAATAGAGCTTTAAAGCTTATCCATCAGCAGGTATATATGAGTATAGGTATGTATAAATATGAACACACATATATAGCACATGTGCATTATGTACATATGTATGTGTGTATGTATTGGGGACAAACCATACAAATGGGTGAATTAGGTACAGAAGTAAACAGAAGAGTGGGTTAACTCACCTGGAGGAACTGCAAATTCATAATGACCCAAAACTTCTCCCGGAAATAAAGGCCTCTCTTAATACCAGCATTCTACTGCTGTTGTTATATGACTGGGACATGGAATACACAACAGTCTCCGAGACTTGAAATGAGTACCATTCAAAAGGCAAGAAAGAAAAAAAAATCCTGAATGTAAATAGGCTGCAATACAGTCCCAATTAGTATAAATAATGAATTGCATAAAGTGGTCTCATTATTCTAATTCACACAATTTGAGGTTTTAATTATATGTAAAATATGGACATTGGTTCCAGGCAAATGGAAATGTGGGATGAATTTTTTTTTTAAACTTAATTTTTTTTACCTATTTACTAACATAATAAAACAATAGCAAGGGATAATAATATTTCTGATTCAATTTTATTACAACATAATAAATCTATATAGAGTAGTTATAAAAAGCAAAATTTTAAAACATAAAAAATTACTGAATATCCCACCAGAGATAAGTTTATACTGATGGTACAATGGAAATGTCATAACTATCACTTAAAATATTTTGTCAGCATTGAGCAGAATTATCTTCTTTTTTTTTTTTTTTTATCTTCATATATTTGCTGTAAATGCAGAAAGCTTTATCCTTATCTTGGTGGATCTGATGCTCACATTCTCACACAATGAACCAAGCATAATTGGATAACTTAGGGCATTATCTAAAATCTGTTATACTTTAAATGTGAGTTATTAGGCAAAAATCACTTGAAAACCAGTTTTGAAAACAACTTTACTCCCTCACACTTTCTTATTCCACCACCAACTAACTGGAAGTGATTGATTGCCTCAGAGGACAAAGATTTTGAGATTGATGAGCAGCAGTCCAATTAAAAATCCCCTTATAAAAATCTCCCCCCAAAAAGTATTAGTTGATCATTTGACACTTGAAATCCAAGCTAAGTTGTATCTTTCTTAGAATTGTAAGTTCTGAAAGGCATTCTCTTCCAGAACAAGCCTGTTTTATCCACATTAAAATTTGGTTCATCGCTGTATCCACCTTTGTAAATCATTTTCTTCAAAGCATCAGGACATTTAGCCACCATGTCCTCATCTGCACTGACTGCTGCCTCTTTGGTAATTTTCACATTATGCAATTCAACTTTATTTTTAAAGCAATGGAACCAACCAACGCTTGCAGTAAAAGTTTCTTCACTATCCTCTTCATTTCCATTTTCTTTCACTGCCTTAAATAAACTTGAAGCTTTTGTCTGAATGGCTGCTCTGCTAAAAGGCTGCTCTGTGTTTTTGATTGCAATCTTCAGTCCATACAGCTAAAAGATGCTCCATTTCTATCATTATAACACTTTTGAAATTCCTTGTAACTATTTGCAAACCACAAAAAAATCTGATGCAACTTTGCCTTTTTCTTTTATTTTACCTGTACATTTATTATATTCTGTACTGGAGATAAAGGCATTCTGACACCTCATCCTATTTTTTAGTTACTATGACTACATTTATACCATTCAATTCCATCACAGTTTTGTTCTAATGTGATAGCAAACCTCTTCTTTTTTTTGTTCTGATAGTGTTTCCATCTGAAATATTCTTTTGCTTCTCCATTTTGTTAAGAGTTCTTTACAAAAAAAATTTTTTTTTTTATTCAGCTCTTGATAATATGGTATATAGGAATACATCACATCTATATGCAATCAGCGAGTACAAACTCATGGCTAGCTCTCATGCATACCAATAGTTGAATCTTGGCTTGCAGTAAATGTGACCTGGCATCACTTTATAATTCTCAATACATTGAATTTTGAAATCAAATTCAAATTTCAATTGAACTCAAATTCACATTAATCATGATCTAGCTGTATATAACAAAAAAATCTTTAAAGAATGTTATTAGGGAAATTTATGATCCAAAAAGAAGATGGGTTGTTCATATACCGAGAACTAGGAATGACAGGTAGACAATCCATGGACTACACTGATATACTTGTTATGTCAGAAGAAATAAAAGATGACCCCTAACTTTCATTGAATGACCAATAATAACCCCTAGCCCAAGCCTTTATGACCTATTTTTTTTTTTTAGGTCTTGATGACCTAGAACAATGGTTCTCAACCTGTGGGTTGTGACCCCTTTGGAGGTTGAATGACCCTTTCACAGGGGTCACCTAAGACCATCAGAAAACACATATTTCCGATAGTCTTAGGAACCGAGACACAGCTCCTCTATCCATCTCCAGGTGGGTCTGCCCACATGCAGATATGCCCACATATGAGTATTAAAGGGTCAGGGCATTAGGAAGGTTGAGAACCACTGACCTAGAATGAGTGTAAATAGCAACTGATTTCTGTTCTGCCCAGGAACTTTGAGGGTCTTTCCCCTCCCAGATTAATGTTTTAGTGATGGTAAATTAGATTGTCTTTTATCTCAATTCTTGCCTACCCCTTAGTCATTGAATGGGTTTTGCCCCAGGCAAACTGACACTTGGGAAAGGCCTTGATTTAAAAAGGCCAGGGTCATCCACTACATCCCAGGCCATCCCCAGTCATCTTAACCACAATCTTGCCATTGGATTTCAATGACTCTAGAGGAGACAATGAGGTTGATGACCTTGCTCAGCTCTGCCTCACTTAAATTTAGTTCACACATAAATCACCCTCATGATGTCATTGGTCTTCTTTGAGAATGAAGGACAAATAACAATGTCATTGGTTATCCTCCTAAGGCAAACTTAGTGAGGGACATAAACAAGAGTCTCAGTGCATGAGAAGGAATGGAAGGTTTGATATCTACATTCCTGAGGGGAGCATCCAAATTGATGAGATCACTGACTCATTTCAGTAGTTGATTAGGGGAAATGGATTCCAGGAGGAAGCCAGGTAGACAAAGCAACAGAGATCACCTCAGGAGAAATTTAAGGTGAACATCTGCCCTTTGGCCTGGGTTCTCCTAGCCACCACATGCGCTATGAGCACACACCCCAAATCAAGTCTCAGAGAAAACCAAAGATTTCTTAACTCAGTTTCAGAAGAGGTGAAAGAAGATTAAATTGCACTACTTCCAATCAGAGCATCTCCATTCTAAATTCCAATTGTACTTAATGAAACAATAAATGTGTGTTGAATTAATACCAGTATTTATTGAGGTTTAACAAGAATTCACAAAGATTGTATCGCTTAGTTTTATCTGCATATCCCTTATACAGTTATTAAAACACCAAAATATGGTTTTAATAATCAGTGGGATTTTAATTAACACACAATAATGATCCTATTCAATCGAATTCCTCAGATTCAGAAAGTAATTATTCATTCAAGACACTTAATTTGAAGTGTTACCACAGATCTGTATCTCCTGCAGCCACAAGAAGTTAGATCATAATATTTCTTGTTAGAACTTATAAAGCAAGTTCACTTCAGAGGAAAAATTAAGTCCAGGTTTCAAGGAAAGGAAAAAAAAAAAGAAAGAAAAAAGGAGGGTGAGATGAGGTGTGAACCCACTGGGTGGTCTAGGGAAATCAGTGTGGTCTAGAATCCCAGAATCCCAGAATTATAGAATTAGAAGATACCTTAAAAGATGTCTAGTCCAGCCCCAACACACACACACACACACACACACACACACACACACACACACACACACACACACAGCCTAAATAGTAGTTATACACAGCTCTAAGCCCTAAGACCCTTAGGGAAGATTGTCATTAGCAACATCACCGATGTTTATTAATTTATTGAAAGTCTATTATCAATGAGCCCTGTGGCAGTCCTGGGGATATAAGAGAACTTCCCTAACTTCAAGGAGATTATAATATAGTTGAGGAGATAATAGACATTTTGTGATGGAGGCAGCAAAGTGGACAGAGCGCTGGACCTGCATCAGACACTGACTAGCTATGCGATCCTGGGAAAGTCACTTAACTTCTGTCTGCCTCAGTTTCCCCCTTGGTAAAATGGGGATAATAAAAGCACCTACTTCCCAGGGTCCTTGGAAGAATAATGTGAGATTATGATCTGGGAGGTAAAGAGGCAGTTTGCAAAACCAAGCCTTACAATGTTATATAAATGCCAACCATTATTATTTTACACAAACACATTCACAAATATTCCTACATGCTTATACTAAGTTATTAAACTGCACAAAGACTTTTAGAACACCCTGTATAGCTGTATATGTATGTGTGTATATATATATATATGTATATATATATATATGTATATGTGTATGTGTCTATGTATATGTGTATGTATGTGTGTATGTATATATATATATATATGTATATGGGTATGTGTATATATGTGTGTATATGCATGTATGTGTGTATCTATATGTATATTCCCATATATGTGTGTATATGAGCTCATTTATGTGATATGCCCACATAACATGCATTTTATATATTGATATATACCCACACATGGTAAATATGGGTATATATGAATATACAATATGAATGTGTGTTTATATAGTTTATTTTGGTCCAAACTACCACGTTTCGCATTACTCCCTGTTCCAAACTGCCCAAACACACCATAATTCCTGCCCCCACTCTATGCCTATACTTATAAAGTCCTCTGCCATATTCATCCTCGTTCATCCATCATTCATCCACCTCTTGTTCAATCTGTCTAATTACTATTCACCCTTTAAGATCTCAATCAAGCATGTCCTCCAGAGGCCTTATCCCATCCCCCCCAATTTTTTTTTCCTCCCATAAATTCCTATCATTTTTTTTTACCTCTCCTATAGTCCTCATTTCACCTGACTTTGATGCCCAACTTCCTTCAAGATCCATTCATTTCAGATGCTCCTGCTTACCAAGGTCTTTTCTGATTACCCTGGCTGTTAACACTCTCTCCTGCTTGAAATTACTCTGCTTTAGGGTAGCCGTGTGGGGCAGCGTGTAGAGTGCGAGCCCTAGAGTCAGGAGGACTTGAGGTCAAGTCTAGTCTTGGACACTTAGTAGCTATGCGACCCAGGGCAAGTCACTTAACTCCAATTGCCCAAAAAATGAATTACTTTACATTATTTTATATTGATTTATTTACATATATTGATCCTCACCAGTCAAACGTCAGTCTTTTGAGGGCAAGGACTATCTAATTTTTTTTTCTTTATAAACCCCAGCACCTCACACAGTGCTTGCATGTCATAAATGTTTGGTGAATTTAATTCAGTTGATCAATAAACATTTCTTAAGCCCCTACTATTACATGCCAGGCACTGTGCTAAGTAAGTCCCATATTAAATGTATGTGTTTATATTCCTGTCCTCTCCTAATCAGATTTGAAGTACCCTGAGGACAGGCACCATGTCATATTCATCCTTGTGACCCCCAAAACACCTAGCATAGAAGTTTGTATGTCATAGGCCTCCAACAAATGTTCAATGAATAAATAAGAGAATTTTAAAAATCAATTAAATTCTACAAAGACAAAGGCTCAAGTGAGTACATAACGTAAAGATAAAGGAGAACAACACTATAAAGCAAGTGGTACAGGTGTGGAAGCAGGATTAAGTGTTATAAGGATTCAAAACATAAAGTTGCTCTTGAGACCTGGGGGAAGTATAATAGCCCTCGTTTCTGATTATTTTAAGTTTCAGCTTGAAAAATGGAAAATGGCCATTGGGCAAAGTAAAATGGTTTGCTGGGAGTTATATGTACCTGCAACCTACAATTGTGTAGCTATCAGCTAGGTGTAGCTTCACAGGATTTAGAGCTGTAAGGGACCACAGAGATTATCGAATTAAATCAGTGAGATACCCAAGTGCCCACGGCTAGTTAGTTGGATGGTTTATCAAATCCTATGTTCTAATATCCTTCAGCAATTTGGTAATGGGACAGTTCAGTACATAGAAGGCTGTCCGTTCCTCTCCTCAGAGGCAATGTGATGGCCTAGAAATGAGAAAGACCTGAGTAAGGGTCCCAAGTCCTACTGGCTGTTTAAGCCTGCATCAGCCCCTTAACCAGTGTTGTCAGTGTATGTACAGTTATCCATTTCATATCTCAGGGGTTTAGGGATGCAGCACCCCAGCCATCTGGAAAATCAGAGGAAAAAAATTTGGTCCTCCCTTCATATCGGACAAGGTCTGATTTTTTTTCCTTTTCTTTTATGGGGTATTTTCAGTACCTTGTTGTAAAATCTGGCCTGAGTATTTGGTCATAGGCACTCTGTCATCTGTTGACCTTCCAGTGTTACCAGTGAATTCTGCAAAATGCCCCCAAATTCCCAATTAATTCTTTATGCTGACCCTCAATATATCAAAACCATGATGGAGAAATTCAATGTGGAAGGGATAACTATACTCTCTAACACTTGCTGAGGAAGTACTGAACTATATTGGTAGAAGAAATTTCCTCATCTGAGAATTTCTTTTACTAATGGAATGATAGTCCCAGTTTATATTCCTATTTAAAAACTGTGTCTCTGGGCTACTTTTACTCCCTTTGCTGATTATGTACTGGCTTCAGTAGCACTTTGTTGCCTCCACCACTTGTAAATGTTCGATGTTTTATTGATTTTGAAATATTTATGATTTTGAAAAACCACCATTACTCAGTCTTATCCCCAGGCACATTAAAATAATTGGTTACTGAAACTGTCACCCCAGTGTCTACCTTCTTCCTATCACCAATGGGAAATCCATTCCCCTCCCCACATTCACATACCCAGGCATACCTAATGATCATGTGTAAGCAGTAACCCAGTCCGACCCTAAGTTGGATAGGAAGAGAACAGATTTCTTCTCAGAGCTAAAAGCTATTTCTCAAAGTCTATTTCAAGTAGGCGAAACTGAGTGCAATCAAACTCAGGATTGACTCAAATGTGTCTGGTTTCAGGTTTTGCCCTAAACAAAAACCCTGGGTCAGCCTCCACCCAAAACTCAGAATTTGCTAACCTCACCTCAGTCCATTTGCATTGGAAACTGTGGTTTCACCTGGTTTGGAAGCCAAATCAGGCCACTGACTACAAGCCTCTTAACCAAGCTCCAGAAAGGGCTTAGGCAAGCTGCCTGATCCCACACAGCTAAGACCCAAATTGAAGAAGTAGCCTGCACATGGCATTTAGCAAGATGTCTGAGTATTTTTCCAAGCATCACAGAATAATCAACCATAGACTGCTGTAGGTTTTTTTTATTGATTCCTTTTTCCCCTACATCATTTTTATTTCCACATACTTCCCACCTCTTCCCCAGACCAGAGAGTCACTTCTTACAATAAAGAAAACAAAACTAAAGAAAGGAAGAAAAGCAGTCAGTCCAGAAATGAAACCTTCAGGAAAGAGTAGGTTTCTCTTTCCTGGAAGTGTTCAAGTCATAGTTGAACAATTTCAGGATGAATTCCTGCTCAAGATTGGGTTGGACTGGGGTATCTAGGTGTTACAGTGAATAAAGCACCAGATGTGAATTCAGGATGGACCTAAATTCAAATCCAGCCTCAGATACTTGACACATTATTAGCATTTATTAGCTGTGTGACCTTGGGCAAGTCACTTTACCCCAATTGCTTTGCCTTCCCCCTTCCAAAAAAAAGAAAAATAAAAATTCGGGTTGGACTATTAAACAGTAAAGTCCATAAGAGCAGGAACTGCATCTCATCCTTCTTTGAATATACTAGAGCAGCTACAATATGTGCTACAGAGAGCAGTTTCCCAGTAAATGTTAAATGAATGAATGAATTCATAATTAGTGGCCAGGGTTTCAAAGAATATAACAGAGGAAAAAAATGGGTTTTCCAATTGCCTGCCAAATCCATGTGTCCCATTGAATGAAAGTATTAACCACAGAGTCATAAAATGTGAGTGCTAGAAAACACCTACTCATATCTTACAGATAAGAAAATTGAGGCTCAGAGCAAGTAAGTTCCTTGGCCAAGGCCACCTAGTTAGTAACCTGTAATTCAAATGCAAATTCTGATCAATTTAATGTTCTTTTCACTGTGCCATACTTTATCTTCTTTTTAAAAAAATATTTTATTTTTTTCATTTACATGTAAATACAATTTTTTTTGGAGGGGTGAAGGCAGGGCAATTGGGGTTAAGTGACTTGCCCAGGGTCATACAGCTAGTAAGAGTTAAGTGTCTGAGGTCAGATTTGAACTCAGGTCCTCCTGACTCCAGAGCTGGTGCTCTATTCACTGTACCACCAAGCCACCCCATAAAGACAATTTTTAACATTCTTTTTTTTAATATATATATTAAGTTCCAAATTCTCTTTCTCCCTTCTCTGTCTCCTCCCCCCTCATTTATAAGGTAAGCAATTTGATATATGTTATACAGATGCAATCATGCAAAACACATTTTCATATTAAAAATGTTGTGAAAGAAAACACAGGCAAAAAAAAAAGAAAAAGAAAGAAAGTTTTTAAAAGTATGCTTCAATATACATTCAGATTCCATCAGTTATTTCTCTGGAGATGGATAGCATTTTCCATGATAAAGTCTTTGAAATTGTTTTAGATCATTGTATTGCTGAGAATAGCAAAGGTATTTGATCATTGTACAACGTTGTTGTTATTATGTATTATGTTATCCGGGCTCTGCTTACTTCACTTTGCATCAGTTCGTGTAAGTCTTTCTAGGTTTTTCTGAAGTCATGCTATATTGTCTAAGAGTCCAGTTAGAGAAATCATTCACTGAACTAACTGTATGCACAAACACGGAATAAAATACATGGAATAAAATATGCATCTGGTGAAAATTCAATAACAGTGCAAAGTACTTTATATCCATTACCTCCTTTGCTTATCATAGAACCCTATGAAGCAAATTGTAGTAGGCAGCTAAGTGGCTAGAGCAGGACCTGGAGTGGGAAAGACTCATCTTCCTGAGTTCAAATCTGGCATCAGACACTTACTAGTTGTGTGACCCTGGGCAACTCATTTAACTCTGTTTGCTCAGTTTCTTATTTATAAAATGAGCTGGAAAAGGTAATAGTAAGCCATTCCAGTATCTTTGCCAAGAAAACACCAATAGTCACAGGCAGACACAATTGAAAAATGATACAACCGCAATGAGGCAAATAGTTGTAGCACCAATGCAACATTCACAAAGCCAATGGTCACTATAAATATACTTGCATAGTGTTCAATCACAAAATATAACAGACTCTCCATATAAAAGACAGAAGCAAAACATGTATTCAGACACCAAAAATCCAAATCCCCAAACCAGTCAGTCAATTTCATCACAGTAGCAAAGAAGTTAATAAGCCACAACAGAACAGAGAACCACAGCATCCTTTAGCTTTCCCACAAACCAATATTTATTCACAAGTCTGTCTCCCTCAGACGCGTTCTCTCTTCCCAACTGTGTCTAGCTGCTTTCACTCCCAGCATCCTGTGGGCTCTGCTCCATCCTTCAGCAAATTCCTCCCACTACAGGCTCCCCATAATTAAACTCAGTCTATTGGGGGCAGGTTATATCTTCAAAGCAGGGAAGGTCTCCAAATTCCCATTACCATTACAATAGTACAAATATTATCCTCACTGAATGGATGGGAAAACAGAGTATCAGAAAGGTAAAATAGTTTTTCCCCAGTCCCACAGCTTTGAAGTGCCAGGGCTGTAGCTCTTGTGCAGGCCTTCCTTATTCCAGGTCTAAGACTCTTCCTACTACACTAGACCACCTGAATATATGAAAACCATTCAATGAATTTTCTTCTGCTACAGAACAAATTAATTAACAATGACTTAGAACTTCAACTAAAAACTGAAGGAAAAGAAAAAAAAGAAGAAGGGAAACCCATTTTCTAAAATACTATAGGAATGGTCACACAGTCTCATAATTGGGAAGGCCCTGAGAGGTCATCCCATCCAATTCCTCTGTCATCTACCCCAACTCTCTATCCAATTGAACTGTCTTTCCATTCCCAAAGAACAAGGACAAAAGTAATTTGTGACTAATCCAAGATTGTTTCACAAGTAGATTAAGCCCAAAAGCACAGGCTGCCTTTATCACCATTTTCAATAAATCAAAGCCTTCTTACACCACATCGAAGATAAGCCTCAATGTTATGTGACAGTTAAAATCTCCTGTATTGATTCCTAAAAAACATCGAGTTTCTGTCATCAAAATGTATTTATTCATCATTGTTGCATCCATGATCAGCTGTATTTTTGATGTAAATCATCTATTCTATTCCCTTGATCACTTTAATCTTACTAATGAGAAATTACCATTCTCCACATATAGTTCCTCCATTTACAAATGATCCTTCTTGCTTTCTGGGGACCAGGAGTCGGTCGGGCTTGTTAATGCCTCCATGGATCGGCTGGCATGCCACAAATTTCTGTATTCCTTTCTAGAGCTTTCAGCTGGTAAGAAATAATTCATAAATCTGGCTATCATTCCCACTTATTCGTTTCCTGTGGGGACAGGGCAGGGGGAGGTGGGGGAAATAGGATCAAGTTTTATTTGTATTATCAGAGATTTAAGGATTTTGTGGCATAATGATAAAGAGCCAGTCTCTGAATCAAGAAGACTTGTGTGTAAATCTTATCACTGATAACAGGCTGACTATGAGACTCTGACTAAGTCATTTCTTTACATACCCTCAAGCAACCTGGCAAAGACTAGAGAATTGTTGCTCTGATTGGTAACAGGGGTTCCCCTCTGAGCTTCCCTTCCCTACACCAATAAATTTACAAGTCCTAGACAATGAAAACAGGAAGACCAACAGCAAACCTTGGTGAAGTTATGGTAAAGAAGCACTTCTTACTGAGTACTTTGTAAGCTGTGATGCAAACAGAAAACATGGCTCTTAGGTCTCCACTGACATCCTCTTCCAGCCCCTCCAGGACCTAGCCTAGCAGTGATAGAAAATTCTCAAAGAGCTCTCCAATAAGATGATAAATTGAACTTCCTAAAATGTAGGTAGGTCTGGCCATGTCACACTCCTATTCAATAATTCCATTGACTCCCTATTATCTCTGGAATTAAATATAAAATCTTTGGGGGCTCTTAAAGTTCATCATAGCATAGCCTCTTCCTGCCTTCTCAGTCTTCTTACACTTTGCTCATTAAACTGGGCTCCTTGATGCTCCTTGCACAAGACCCTCTACCCATCCACACCATGCATTTTCATTAAATTGATTTGTTTATTTATTTTAGTTTACAAGATGCAGTTCCAGAGTCCCTTGAGTTTCAAGTCTTCTCCCCTCCCTTTCCCCACCCCCACCCATGGCGGCATGCAGTCAAGTATAGAATCTGCAAATACTCACACCACGCATTTTCACTAGCTATCCCCCATGCCTAAAATTCTCTCCCTCCTCATCTTTGTCTCCTGAATTTTTTGGCCTCCTTCAAATGTCAACACAATCTCACCTTCTGCAAAAAGCCTTTCCCAATCCATCTTAATGCCTTTCCGTTAAGATTATCTCCAATTTACCCCATCCATGTCTTGTTTGTATATAACAAGTGCTTAATAGATGCTTACTGACTAGACTATAAGGTAGAGGACAAACTTTTAGCAGGCTATGAAAAGTTGGCAAGGCTTCAAGTGGAGGGCCACAGATGGAGAGTGTGCCTCTCATCTGAGGACCAGACTAGCAAAGCAGAGAGGGTCTCATCACTGGGTTATCAGTCAGATGATTTTTCCTACCACAACAATTCTTGAAACTTTACTAAGGGTTGCAATCTACATTGATGGGCAAAGTATCTGTGCTAGAATCATGGAATCAATTCAACAAACATGCATAAGGTAAGCACTTAGCTCTGGGGATATAAAGATAGCTACAACACTGACCTTTCAAGGAGTTTATAATCTAGAAATAGGGAAAGGCACACACCCAGTTAAATCTTACACAAAAGGGATTGAAACAGATAAAGGCAAAGTAGGAATCCCAGGCATTCTTTAAAATATCTGAGGAAGAAGAAATCACTTTCACTTGGTGGAGAGGGGAGTGGAGCAAGAAGGAGATTTCCTAAAGATCCTAGTAAGATTCTAGGTTTAGAGGTAGAAGGAAGCTCAGTGGTCATGTCTCTCCAGTTCTTTAGATGAGAAATGAGGGGATAAGAGGATAAATGACTTTCCCAAGGACACACAATTAATAAGTTATAAAACTGGGATTCAAACCTACATCTTCTCAATTTAAAAACAAGGGCATCTGGACCTTGAAGGAAGGGAGACCATACAACAGATAGAAGCAGGAAGGAGTGAGTCCACTCCAGGAATGGAGACATGGGGGTGGGGGAGGCATGACAACTGTGTGAAAACCTAAGTATAGAGAATAATATGGCTTGACTGGAACATAGAATATATGTAGAGGAATTCTATGAGACTATAGAGGGACCTGAGTACCAGGGGGGAATGTACTAACTGTCCAGCACCTAGCTTCCATCTCTCCAAATGGTTCATAGGGAGAGTAGGAAGTATTGGAAAAATTCTCATCTTCATTCCAATTATTAATGTCATCATCACTGAATAGAAGAAAAGCTTTTCAGGATAGACCTTTTGGCAGGGTTAAGACCCTCCACTGTGAAATTACTGCATCAGAAGTTACCCTCAGTTTTCCCTTTACCTCTGTATTTTAGCTGTGAACATTAGATCATTATCTAAACTCAAGCTGACCACACAGTCCTATACTGAATGTTGTGGACCAAATTGCAGTTGAAATAAGGTGGAATTAACACCCTAATGTAAAACTCTGTCCTTACTGAATTCACTTTTTCTATCTTGTCTAATGCTTACTCTGACTGTAGGGCTACAGGTCAGGGAGCTATGGCATGGGGATCAATGATTCAGAGTTGTGTATCATCATTGGGAGAATATTAGTAGTAAAGTGACAAGTTCTTATGACAAGGAGCTTCCGGGAAAAGCACTGCCCTATTTCCCAAATGCAAATCCAGCCAGCTCCTCTCCTTCTATTCAATTATAGGGCTAGCTCATTTTCCATGTGTAGGGCTCGGCCAAGAGTCATACATAAAACCATAAGCTCCAAACTCCATCTGGTTTTTTAAAAGATTAGGAAAATACCCAGGGTAGGGACTGTTGGCATTTTTGCCTCCCCAAGGCTTGCCCAGTGCATGACACATGTTAAGCAGTTACAGACATTGAGCTAATTAGGCAGTATGGTAGGTGCACTTGGAGTTAGCAGGTCCTGAGCACCAATCTTGCCTTAGCTAAGATGCATCATCCTGGGAAAGTTAGTTAATGCCTGTGCCTCAGTTTCTTTTATCTGTAAAATGAGGAAATTGGACTTGATCATCTCCGAGATTCTTCTCTGCTCTAAATCAATGATTCCAGGTGTTTAATAAATGTTTGTTGAATTTAATGATATTCATTGTTTGTATTCGCTCCCAACCTTTTTCTTCTGTGCCTTTCGTCATATTTTTGTCATCATTGTGTGCATTTATGTGTGCATAAGCATATGTGTGTGACTGTACTTTGGCACGTATATTTTGAGTATCTTCTTTGCTCAGCACCACTTCATATGTCTCTCCATATTCCTTTGCAATTCTTCATACTTGTCATTTGACCAGTCAATTTTGAAATCTGACCCCATCAATTACAGGACAGCAGCCAGTGCTATGCCCTGGCCCCAGGGACATGTAGAGCAAAGAATACAGGACTTTGCTCTAGTATGAGCTTTATAAATTTGTGCATTGCATTGCATCTCAATGAGAAACACTCTCTTTAACAAGCCCCTCCAAGGTCCATCTATCAGTTAGGACTAAAGGTAGGGTCACATTCCACATAAGAATAGCCAGCTCCATTCTGCCTGCTGTAAAAAGATTGACAATAAATTTATTAACCTGTTAATGAGCTTAATCTGGTGAGAGTTTGTCCAGTCTTCTCCAAATCATATATTTTTAAAGTTTTCTGTTAGAGATCATCAACATTAATATTATTTTAACATCATTTCAAAGTGCCTCCTTCCCATACGATAATTAATACTGTTTTTAGAATTTCTATTTATCCATATAACTAATAAATCTGCCCCCATACAGGCACACATTTTATTACACCTAAATATGTGGAGAGTTTTCATTAATGTAATATTTAAAAAGCCACTACTCTCTCCTGGTCTTCTACAAAACCACTAGCACATAGTCATCCAACCTCCCCTTGCTTGCTATTTGTGATCCTGTGAGAGAACCACTTCTCTCAGGACTTCACTATCCTTATCTGAAAAATGAAAGTGGCAGCCAAAGCCCATTGAGTAACGTAGGTGGTGCAATGCATAGAGCACTGGACTTGAAGGAAGATCTAAGTTCAAATCCTGTTTCAGATATCTACCATAGATGTGACTCTGGGTAAGTCTCCTGTAATCTCTCTATTCCTCAATTTTTTCATTTACCAATGAGTGAACTGAATGTGCTGACCCCTAACATGCCTTTCTAAGTTCTCTTCCAACTCTGGATCTTATGATCGTATGATCTCTGTTGGGGCTCAACAAAATTCTGAAGACCTGAAGCAAAGCTCATAAAGGCTTAAGGTACTGAGTCCTGGATTCATAGCCAGAGGACTAGGTTCAAAGGTAGACTGTGTTCCTTACTACCTGTATGACTTGGGAGAGTTCTCTTCTCCTTTCTGGGCCTCAATTCTTCATTCATAGAACAAGAGAGTTGGACTAGAAAATCAGCCTTCTCGGTTCTAGACATTGGACTTCACTTCAGTCTACTCTCTCCATGTGACTATGGACTGATCCCTAAACCTTTCAATGCTAAGGATTAGCCTCACCTGCTTGAAAGAAATGACCTAACACCATAAAATGCTCCATGTCCCAAACAGTGATGCCATTTTTATTTGAAGTTTAAGAAATGTTGAAGTATAAAAAGAGTAGACTGAAACCACATGTCAACTATGGAGCATAATGAATATTCAAATATAAGGACAGATCATAACACATCAACCTCAGTCTTATATAGATCAACTAGTTCTTTACTTAAATATTCCTTTCTGTGATGTATCATTCAATGATCCTCCATTTCCTGGTTAGTCAGGAAAAGCAACATTTTCCTTGACTCATCACTAGTCATTTGTCAACTCATAGGATCATAGGATGTAAAGATGGAAGGTATATAGAGATCATTTAGTCCATTTCCTCATCTTATAGCTAGGACTTGAACCCCTCTACTCTGACTCCAAATCCAATGCTCTTTCTACCACAACAGTCTCTATTCAGTTCAATCCAAGAAATATTTATTAAGCACAAACTTTGTCCATGGCCCCATGCTAGGCACTGAGGACTCAAAAACTGGTATAGCATAGATCTGACTCTTGTGGAATTTGCCATCAAAAGGAAAGGGAGCAAGGCGTATACAGATATATGACAGGGTTGGGGGCATCTGGGGGGAAGGAATGGAGGGGAGAGAAGTGGATTACTCAGTCCTGGGTAGTTGTGTTGGTGAGCCTGCTTCAGGAAGTATATGTGACATAAATATATAGATGTAGATATACTTCATAGATAGACAGACAGACAGACAGACATGGAATGAAGAGGTCTGAATCTCCATTTCAAAGAATGCATAGATGTTCTTGATTGTTTCCCTTAGACTTACTAAACAATGAAGTACAAAAGGGTAATGGAGCAACTCTCTTTCTTTCTACCTCCCCACAAGGCACAGAGATGACTCTAAGTCTAGGTCTAGCATGGTACCACTTCCTGTTTGTGTCTTCTTTCCTTTTGTGTTGGGCCTTATGAGAACTCAAAAGGTCAGAAAAGCTCAAAAATTCCCGAAAGTCAAACCTAGAACCGAGTATCCCTGAGGAGAGACCATCTTGACTCTATCCTAGCAATAGATTGACCCAGAAGGAAGATGCTTTGTTGCAAGTAAGGAAGCAAATTTATCCATCATCTATACTGCATTCAGAAGTATAGGAAATATACTTGGGGGGGGGGGCAAATAATTTGTAGTGACTTTTAAGTCTGAACTCATTCTCCTTAGGGATGGCAGTAGTAAAGAGGAAATATCCTTAGGTGGAAGGTGAGTGTTTTTATACTATTATTTCTTTATCTTCTCAATAAGTATTAAATTAATAATGCAGTATTACTCTAATGCTATCAATAATAATGATGCAATATTAACTGACATTGGTAATTGATATTAAGGGAAAATATCAGAATTAGAATTCAAGCTGATAGCATTAAAAGATCCTCCAGCTCCTTATGGATTTTTCCCTAGACCCCTAAGGGACAGAGACAGAGCAGTAGCCTTGCTCTGGGAAATTAACCTAGCAGTACTATTGTGGGTTGGGAGAGCAAGTCCAGAGACTCACTGAACATAAATAAAATACAAAGAGGAAAATAAATAAAATAGGGCAGCCCAGGCACAGAACTTCAAGAAATTTGAGGAGGAAAGGTTGTTTATACCTGTGGAAAAAAAGAGAGTGAGAAAACTTCGTGGAGTCCATGATACCTGAGGTAGATTTTGAAGAAGAGAGGAACATCAAAAGATAGCATTGGAAGAAGGAATTCCTTCCAGAAAGGAAAATCAACATGAATAAAAGGATCAAGATGAGACAGAGCAAACTGAAGAGTGGCCCAGGTTGTCTGGGACATAAAGTATATGAAGACGAGTAGAAGGAAATGTCTACAGGGGTAAGCTGGAGCCAGATCATGGAGGGCCTTAAGGGCCAAAATCAGAAGTTGATATTTTACTCAGTCGCAGTGGAAAAACACTGAATGTTTTTGAGGCAATGAGTGACATGATCAGAATGGTGCCCTAGGAAAGGGATTTTGGCATCTGTATTGGTGTGAAGGATGAATTGGAGAAAGGATAGACTGGAGGCAGGAAGATGAGGTGGAAGGGTAATGTCACAACACAGTTGATAAGAGGTGAAAGCCCACAATTCCTAACAATTGGAACTGTCCAAAAATGGAATAGGCTGCCTATGAAATCAGGAAGTCTTCAAGCTGGGTGGCTGCCAGTCAGGGATGTTCCATGGGAAGATTTGTACAGTGAGTAGAGGTTTGACCAAATGTTAATAACGACTCATGTCTTATAGCTATTTAAGGTTTGCAAAATGTTTTCCTCCTAACAACTCCGTGGGATAGCTAGTGCAATAAAATTATTCTCCTTTTTACAGATGAGGAAACTGAGGCTCAGGGAGATTTCTCCATGGTCACACAGCTAATCAGTGTCAGAACCCAAATTAAGTCCTGAGTCCAACCCTACTAGCACTTTTTGCTACATCAAGATATTTTTGCATCCTTGACAAGGTTTGAAATTGGCACCCTTTATGTCCAGTGGGAAACTTAGAACCTTCATGCTTGACACAAGTCTCTATGGGAACTACAAAACAGAATATTTTGGCATTAAAAGTATTTCTGTTTATAAAAATTCATATTACAACGTTTTCTTCTTCTTTCTCCTGCACTTGATATGCTCCAGGCCTGTGGTTCTCAACCTTCCTAATGCCGCCACCCTTTAATAACTGGTATGTGGGCATATCTGCACGCCCGGAGATAGATAGAGGAGCTGTGTCTCAGTTCCTAAGACCGTAGGAAATATGTGTTTTCCGATGGTCTTAGGTGACCCCTGTAAAAAGGCCGTTGGACCCCCAAAGGGGTCATGACCCACAGGTTGAGAACCACTGCTCTAGGCAGTTCTCTTCCCCTCCCTAATCCTGTTTCTGACTAAACACCTACTATGTCCTTAGAACCCTGTGCTAGAGACTATGGTAGTGGCAGCAAGAGTACCACAAGTCGTGAGACCCAATCCTTCCAGGAAAAAAGGAAGGTGATCTGGCAGTGTACCATTATTTGTCAAAAGAGTTATATAAGACAACAAATCCTTTGGGACATCAGAGTGAGAGATTACTGAGGACTAGCATAACCGTGGAAGGCTTTACCAAGGAAATGAGCTTTGGTCTAAGCCTAGCACTTGACTAGACAAAGATAAAGGAAGTGTCACCACAGAGCAGAGAAGGTCTTCAAATTCCCTTAGGCTTATTAAGGGGCAGGGAAGATCTCCAAATTCCCATTACCATTACAAACATAGACCATAAATCTGACTTCTCCCACAAATCTGACTTCTTCAAAACCTGAGTGGGGCCTATTGGCATTTTTAGCAAAAGAATAACAGGATGGGGATGAAGAAAATAGTGTTGACAAAAATGCATAAAATATCTTAATTTGAATCTACAGAAAGGCAAAAGTAAAAAAAAAAATTGGCTTTAAACAGTAAGCATATTTTATATGGTAATTTTTTGTAATTATTATTTTCAGTGTATGCCTATATGTACTTTCCTTTCAAAGAAATATCTTTTTTTTTTTTAAATGCAATCTACTTACTCAACCCCAAATCATGCAGTATTGTCTCTACATCTCCAGGACATATCTGCCTGACAGAAGATAGAGATTTCTTTAAAAGGTAAAGGGATTTAGAGTGAACAAAACTTAGAAATTCATTCATCAAATTGAACTAATTTACTGATTAGAAAACTGAGGCCCAAAGATGTGAATATTTTCCCTATCATAACATGGGTGGGGGAACTGGGATTCCAAGCACTAATCAGACCTTGATCTTATCATTAAACTTTATATGGAACACTTATTTAGGAAGCTGTTTCTTTGCTCAAAAATCTCAGGAAATTTAGAAATTATCTCACCATCCTAATAATCCTATGAGAGCTGGAACAGTCCTCAGAAATCATCTGGTCCAGCGTCCTGATTTATAGATGAAGAAAATGATGCCCAGAAAAAACAAGTGGCTCCCAGTGTGTGAGTTAATTGCTGCCTATAAGCTCCATGAGAGCATAGAATCTCATCTTCCCCATAATCTTGTAGGGAAATCTATTGATGTTGTTTTCCAGCCTTCATTTTCAAAGAGGATTAACTGCACATGCTACAGCTTCTTGGAGCCACAGGTGAGAGTTGGGTGAAGGATGACATGAAAGGCAGATGAGCAGCCCTGAAAAGAGCTTGGCAAGCCCTCACACCAGACATGCTAGTCTTCCCTGAACAGCCACACATAATAAACCCTTGATAAATGCTGACTGGATGAATGAATGAAGACTACTTGTAGTGGAAACCATCATCTGGACCACCTCAACATCTAGTTAGTGAATGCCAAATGAATTTTGCTCTCTTGGACTCTAGGGTTAAATAACTGGTCCTTCCCCCAACTTCTTATATTGTGGGATTTGAAGAATGAAAGAAAGAAGAAAGGCAGGACTTTATATTCTTTGCTACCTTCATCACAGACCAATTATCTGCCACCTACCAGGATTAATGTAAGCTTCAGGTAGATGGCTTCAGAACCTGAGTTGATTCAGTACCAAAGGTAGGCACTAGGAAAACTGGTGTGTTCAAAAGTGATTCATTCAATTGCTGTTCATTCTTTGTTTTCAAAGAGGACCAATGGCATGGGGACAGGGAGTGACATCTTGACTTGCACATGAATTGGATTTAAGTGATATAGAGTCTCACAAAGGCATCAGCCTCACTCGCTCTTCCAGAGTCATTGAAGCCAGTGGCAGAACAGTCAGGATGACTGGTCATGGGCAGCAGATGACCTCGGTATCTTCGACGTCTTGCCACACTCTAAGTGTTCCACACCACCTGCTTCAATCACCTTCATTGCTGTTGAAACAAATTATTCTAATTTGCCCATTCTGCCAGGGAAGTCTTTACATAATTGTGGGAAAACATTCCCCTAACTAATCAACTGGTTTGAGGCCTGTCTATTACCCTCAACCTGGTTTAGCCCATCTGCTAAGACAGTTTTACTGGGGTGTGGTCACCACTCATGCTTCTTGGAACCACAGGTGAGAGTTGGGTGGTAGGTGAGCACCAAAGGTGAATGAGCAGCCATGAAAAGGACTCAGCAAACCCTTGTAGTAAAGGAGCTAGTCCTCCATGAACACTCCATAAGCCACGTCCATTCAATTAAATAAATATTAAACACCTACTGTGTGCAAAGCACTGGGCTAGGTACTAGGGGACATAAAAAGTTTACAGAAGACATAAGACATGGCTCCCAAACCTCGTGAAGTTTATAGCCTAGAGGGGAATAAGGTGAAAACCCAGAAAGCTATACACATATAATTTGGTAAGAGACACAAAACTGAGTAATGTGTGAGGTTCTAGGAAGGAGGCTATTACTCTATAGATTAGGGAGGGCTTCAGAGAGGAGTTGAAAATTGAATTAGGATTTAAAGGATGCATAAGAATACAGCAGGTGAAGACAAGGAAGAGGTTGTTTTGGACAAACACACAGAGGCAGAAAAGCACAGGATATCCACTGGGGACAGTTTGCTGAAGTGTACAGTACACAAAGAGAATTAATGTGAGACAAGGAAAGGTAAGGTGGCTCCAGATTGTGGAAAGCCTTGAATGCCAAGCAAAAGAATCTGAACTTCATGCAGTGAGCTCGTTGAAAGTCACTGAAAGCTTTTAAACAGAAAAATGACATTTTTCTGGTAGTGTTATAAAGAATGGGTAGGAGGAGGGAGACAGTGAAGTTGGGAAAACCTGTTAGGAAGCTATGACAGTAGTCTAAGAGGATGGCTAGGAGGTCTTTGATGAAAGATATAGAGAAGGGATTTCCGGTTAGATTAGGACAGACTGGATTCAAAGACCTTTGAAATCTCTTCTA
Organism: Pseudochirops corinnae; assembly: GCA_028646515.1. Lineage (NCBI taxonomy): Eukaryota > Metazoa > Chordata > Mammalia > Diprotodontia > Pseudocheiridae > Pseudochirops > Pseudochirops corinnae. Next base: position 320,879,491 of record CM053585.1, on the reverse strand, counting down.
ATTCTGAGATATTTTCTAATTCTATGAGGTAGAAGAAATAAAATTCACTGGGGCCAGATCATAAGAGACCTCAAAAAGCGAATCAGTTATTCAACAAACATTTATTAGGTATCTATCATGTGCCAGGCACTCTGTCAGATCCTGGAAATACAAAGACAAATATGAAACGATCTCTCCCCTCAAATAACTTATTTTCTTTGGGGGGGAGATAATATGTATGCAAGTATATATGAAAGACATAAATTTGTATAAAATAGGCATAAGATAAAGGTAGAAGAGTAGGGTACTAGCAGTTGGGGGCTTAGGAAGGACAAGGTAGAGAAGGCTTCATTTGAGCAGAGTTTAAAAAAATACAAACCAAGAGATTCTGTGAGACTGAGGTGAGGTGAGAATGTACTTCAAGCATGGATGTAGCTAGTACAAAGGTTCAGAGAGAGAAGAGAGAGTAACATGGGTGAGAACAGCAGGAAGGTCAGTTTGACAGAAGTGGAGGGTGCAGGAAGAGAAGTCATATGTAAACTTCCAACAAAATTGTGAAGGGCTTTTTTAAACAGGAAAGTTTAGAGCTGAAACAAATGGCAGTAGGGAACCATTGGAGTTCATCAAGCAGGGGAGAGACCAGGTCAGATCTGAGTATTAGGAAAATCACTTTGACTGCTGTGTGGAGAATGGATCGAGAAGGAAGAGATTTGAGCCAGCTACCTCTCAAGGATGCTCATTAGGAAGCTGCACAGTAATCCAGGGAAGTAGTGAAGAAGGTCTGAACTAGACATGAGGACTTCCTGATTGCCTCCTTATTGGAACCCAGTTCATTGTTTGTATTTATCTTCATTCACTTATCTATGGGCATAGAAAGAATGTAAGTTCCTTGTGGACAAGAACTGTTTCATTGTGTTGAGCACAAAATAGGTGCTTATTAAATCTTTGTTGACTAATGAATAGATGGATGGATGGAAAGAGATGATCATATGAGTGATTTTATACTTGATAGAAAAGGAAATTATTAAATTCATTCTATTAAGATAGACAACACATCTAGGTAATTTAGGATCAAATTCAAGTCAGTTCATTATAACTTTTTTTAAGGTTTCTGTCGTGGGTTAAATTTAAGAATTCAGTCCTGCCCCCAAGGAGCTCATAATCTAATAAGATGGATAAAACTTGTATAAAAAATAAGGTAGAATGTGAGGAACCAAAACCAGATTATGGAGAATTTTGAATGAAAGTCAATTCAAAGAACTTAAATTTAATTTATTGGCTATTAGTTCATTAAACTCTCAGTCCTATGAGGAGGAACTGTGACTTATCTAAATGTTTTATCTTCCCCAGCTCCTAGCACAATGTTCTGAACATAGAAGCTGGAAAATAAACTGTTGAACTCAATTTACCTGAATTCAGCTATCAAAGGACTGTTTTTGTTTGGGGTTCGTTTACATTTTTGTTGTTGTTGGCAACTGGGGTTAAGTAACTTTTCCAGGTCACACAGTTAGTAAGCATCTGAGGTCAGATTTGAACTCAGGTCTTCCTGATTCCAGGGTCAGTGCTCTATTCACGTGCCCCCTAGCTGCCCCAACTGCCAAGGATTTTGAGGAGGGGAATGACATGATCGAATCTGTATACTAGAAGATAAATACAGACTGGTCCTGTGATTACTTTTTGAGAAACTCCCAGGCAAAGAAACTTCCTCTAACAATGCAAGTCAGAGCCTTCTCTGCAATATATTGTCCTAGAGAATGGCCTACTCAGAGATCATATGACCATACCTGATCACATAGATGGCATGTGTCTGAAGCAAGATTCAAATTCTGGTCTTCCAGGCTTTGAGGCCAGCTTTCTAACAAACACACCAGGGTATGTTGTAAAAAATAATTTCGGTAGCTCTTGAAAGGATAAACTGCAAATGGAAGAAAATGTAATGAGAGGGACCAGCTAGGAGGATGTTACAATGGAACAAGAGAGAAAAAGAAAACCTCATTCAGAGTAGTGGTCCTCTTAATGAAAGAGAAAGGAATCCATGTCCAACACGTCAGTGGATTCCAATTCCGGCCCTCTTCACAGTGAGTGAACCTGAGAATTTCCAAGGATTCCTACATATTAGACATCGCACAAAAAGGAAGATAAATCACCAAGGGTAACATTTTAAGAGCAGCCCCAAATCGGCATCCTGTGAAAGATGCAGCAATGGGCAAGCTATCTGATTCTCTGAAAGAAACTGGTGCCTCAGCACATTGCTGACCAAGTCAAAAAGTCACCTCATACCCTCAAAGACCACAGAGACAATCTAGGCCCCTGTTGGCCAATCAGCCCTCAGCAGGAAACCTTTCCATGTACCAAATCTCTCCTCATCTGTAAACATCACAACTGAAGGCAGGGGACTATCAAGGTTACCTTATCAGACATCTCCAGCAGCCCAGAGGCCTTGTTCAGTCTATCTCATAATGGCTCTTTCCTCTGGTTCCTCTTCTTGAGCCTCAAGGCAATTTTGCCTCAAGAAAAATTAAGGTAGTTATGCTTCAGGCCACAGAGTGTTGGATTTTGTGTCTAAGGATGGCAGTTCAAATGCAAGCTCTGCTACCAACCACCTAGGACAAGTCACTTCATTTCTCTCTCTGTTTCCTCATAATCCCTTCACCTTAGAGTGAAGAGATTGATGAGATGGTCTCTAAGAGCCTTTCTAGGTCTAAATCCTATGGTCATAAGTTGCCATTCTAAAAGTCTACCTCTCTGCAATACACTTTAAGACCATGAATCTTGGACTCAAGAATTATAAACTCTTAAAATCCAGAATGATCTTTTTTAATTCCAGAATCACAGACTTAGAACTGGAAGGCATCTTAACGGTCACCTATTCCATCCTGATCTTTGGAAATTCTATGATTATTCTTTTGCTGCTCCAAAAGAGGTTCATCTCTTCTCTCCATTCCTTGTATTAGTCTGTTGGTCTGTTTTTGTTTTCATGAAGCTGCCTTTTCCATGTTAACTCGTGACACAAGCATTTAATCCTTAAGTTGCTGATCAGTTGATTTAACATTTGTATTAGAAACCCAAGAAATTAAAGAGCATGAAGGCAATTATTCTGACAGTAAAATGGAGAGAGACTTGGGCTTGTATTAGGAAAAATTGAGTTTGGCTCCCAACTCAGACATTTGTTATGTGGTCTTGATAAGTAAGTCACATCCCTGACTCTAAGCCTTGGTTTCTTTGCCTGGAAAATGAGAATGAAACACAAAACTCATCTCATAGGGTATATTTTTGGGGAAAATGTTTCCGAAGCCTTCAGAGGCTATGAAAAGGTGAATTCTTGTCAGAAGATTAAAGGAAAAGCAAGGAAATAAACCTCACTCAGAGTCTCCATTTTAAGAAAAACTTTTGGGGGTTGTTCTGTTGTTTATTATTATTTTTATTATCCACAAGATAAACAAGTCTTTCATACTTGGCATGATATGATCTCCATGACCTCTATGACAAAAGATGATGGAATATTATCATCAGAAACCAATAAAGACTCCTAGCCCAACCTTATTATTTTACAGATGGGGAAATGGAGTCCCAGAAACAGGAAGCCGTTTATTCTAAATTGTGTATCAAGTCAGCAGCAGACCCCAACACAATAGCATCACAGTTTTACATGCTCCTACACACACATACTACATATACACATCCTCCTGCTTATGAAACTGTGCTCCTGCATCCAGCCTACTGAGTCAAGTCTGTTTACTCAAATATTTGCCATCTAAAAATGAGCTGAGAAAACTATCAACATTACCCAAAGCTGGTGACACCCATTTGCATCCTATTCCAAAGGCACGTTTTATTTATTTTCAATCAGGACCAATCAGAAAATAGCATAATCAATGAAGTCGTGGTCAGGAGTGGTATTTGGCCATCTGGGGGCCCCATTTTCTCTCGGAGACAAGGGAGATTTTTTCGAGAGCAAGGAGGAACTCCATATGGTTGAGATCAAAGGTGTTGCTGGGTGCATGGTTCTGCTTTATTGCCAGGCGCTGCTGTTAATTAGAAAACAAGATCAGAGGCAGTATTAAAATCCAATTAAATTGATATGAACAGATTGCCAAGTGATGTTCACTAATGTATAATTGAGCACCATGCAAATTTTGGTGGCTGCCTTTTGTTCCCCCCCACCCCCAACTCTGGAATGAATGATGAAGCAATGGAGTTTTTTTCTCATTGTAAAAGATAAACAAGTTAATGCACTGATCTAGGGGGTATTGCTTTCTTGATTGATGAAAATGAGAGTCGAATATTAAAGTGTGACTTTGTGGGGAGAGGGGAACCTTCTTTTACTCTCTCACTTTCTCCATTTCTCTGTCTTCCTGTCATATCAATCAGGCATGGACTTCACTCAGCATTCCCTCATTGTTGGGCCACACAAAGTTCTTTTGGCTCTGAAGATCTGATCACAGAATCACGGAATGTCAGAGCTGGAAGGGCCCTTAGGGTCACAGAATGTTGAATGATACAGCTGGGAGATGACTTAGACTCACAGAACAAAGAATGTTACAACTAGAAGGTGCTTTAAAATCCTAGTACATGGAATAATAGAGGTGAAAAGGACTTTAGAATCATAGGACACAAAATGTTACAGCCAGAAAGTGTCTTATGATGATAAAATAGAATGTTAGGGCTGGGAGGGCCTTAGAAGGAGAAGATAGAATGCTTGAGTTGAAGAAAGTGAAACGTTGTTGCTAGAAGATTCCTTAACATCATAGAATGAAGAATGTTAGAGGTAAGAGGATTCTTAGAATCATAGCACACGGACTGTTAGAGCTAGGAGGGATCTTATAGGTCACCTACTCCTCATTTAAGAGATGAGGCCTACAGAAGTTATATCATTTACCAAGGTCACATAACTTAATAAATGGCAGATTTAGGTCTTCCAATACCAAGTCCAGGGTTCTTTCCACTTCCCTATGATGAATTGATTCCAAACACAGTCTTGGACTTTCTGGAACCTAGGATACATGTGAAAGGCTTCATGTCTGACTCAGATAATCTGCTCTATCATACTAGATAATATGGAGATATTGTAAGGATTCAGAGACTGAAGCAGAAGCAAAATGGTGACCAAAATATTAAGGAAACCACTGAGAAGGACAGTCCACTTTACAAGGATTTCTCCCACCCAAACTACACTCCACCCCACCTACCCTACTAAGCCTAATGGCAAGTCAATCAGAAGGAGTAACTCAGGTGCTTTGGAGGGAAGATCCATGATCTCATCCGTGGTAGAGTCTTCCTTCCTATGCATCTAGCAACCCCACTATGTCTTTACATCCTGTGCAATTTAACAGTAAGCTTCTTAAAAACATCCTCGAGAAGTAACCTATTTGTATTTAACAATCAAATTATGTGCCCACTGTGCAGACCAGCTCAGCAATAAGCAGGCATTTTCACATTCTCTCAGCTTTAAGGTTAAAAAAAAAAACCTGCCAATAAGTCGAAATAAGACAACGGCTGATGGCAGTGTTTACATATTCATGACATGCACGTGGAGTTTGGAGAAATTTCACTTGTAAAAAGACAGGGAAAGAGGCTTCCTTGGTAACTTGGCTCTGGGCTGAGGACTTCACTTGCTTTTGAATGGGCAACTTTAGTGTTGAGTAAAAGAGTTCCAGCAGTGGTGGCCCCCCAGGCAGTGCCCACTCGGCCTGGCCCTGGGGCACTTTGCACAGGCCTGGGAGTCTGCATTTCTGGACAGGGGCCAGGCTCCATTCAAAAGCCAGCCAACCAGGCAGATCTGGACCAGAACATCAGTGTGTGCACCAGCATCCCTCCCAGGCAGACTTCTTAATCTGAGGATAATCATAAGAAAAAGAATCCTTTGGAAACAGAACACGTCACTTCCTCTCCACCATCCCCAAAACCCCTAGATTTGTTTTTCCTGGAATCCTTTGGTAGCATTTCTATCAATTCATTTTCGTTCAGCTCAATGAACATTGTCAACAGACCACTTCCAAAAGGAATGCTAAGTTTAGATAAGATGTGAGGCCCCTGACCTCAAGGAGTTTCCAATCTACAGTCAAATCATTTGTATACTATGCAGAGCAGCTCAGCAATCCGTAGGCACTGGTGCAAGATGTGACACACGCATGATTGTCGAAATACTCTGATGATCTCGTGTTCAATTAGATATGATAAATGCATTAAAGAACGATGCAACAAAGGTGCTGTGGGATTTCGGAGGGGAAGGTTGCTACTTCCTGGAAGGATCAACCACCATCCAGGAGTGCTTAATAAAAGACATGATGTTTGATTTGGGGTTTAATTGATAGGGAGGAATTTAGGAGGTAGAAATGGGGGAGAGAGACTAGAGAAGGGATTTCAGAAACAGGAGCAAGGAAAAAACAAGCGTGTGTTATTAAGCAAGTGCTGTGCAAATGTGAATTATTATTATTACTACCATGTGCCAGCACAAAAATGGATCTCAGGTGACCCTCAGAACAACCTTGAGAGACAGGAGCTATTACTATCCCTGTTTTACAGTTAAGGAAACTGAGTAAGACAGAGGTTAGATGATTTATTTGCTCAAGGTGGCACAGGTAGCAAGTGTCTAGGGTCACATTTGAAGTCAGGTCTTCTAGACCCTGTGCTCCGTCCACTGTTCCCCTAGCTGCCTCTGACTATGTGAAGAAAGACATGAAAATGAGAAAGCACAGAGAATTGGGAGGAAGACCATAGGGAGAGAGAGGAAAGGGCAGTACAGTTTAGGTGGAGCATAGAACGAATGGAAAACAAAGTAAGTCTGGAAAAGGAAAGGTGGCTCCAAATTGTGGCGGAGCCTTTAATACCAGATCAGAAAATTTGAATTTCATTTTATAGTGATAAAATCATAGAATAACAGAATCAGAGGAGCATAAAACCATCATAATTCATAATTAGAAGAGAGCTTGTGTCTCAAGACCGTCAAGTCTAACGCCATCCTGAAGCATGAATCACCTCTCCAGTTCCCTTGACACAGGTAGCCATCTGACCTTTGCCTGAAAACCTCCCCAATTCACATGGGAGGTGCCCATTCCACTGTAGAAAATTTCAAAATGTTAACAGGTTTGAGCAAGCAGAGTCAAAACCCCAGGTTCCTGCCTCTCAACCCACCCCCCTTCCACCTCTTCCAGAGCATAGAACATTTTTGGTAACAAATCTGCTCAGGCTCCTTGCTAATGGATTTGGACAAGGGCTCCAGGTTGGTTCCCTGGGCCCTCTGGGGTTGAGGAATTTGTGTCAAAGAGAATTGGACCATGAATCAAAAAGAGACACCCACTCAGTAGGAGAGAACAGCTCTCTCCCCCTCCCTTTCTCTCTCTCTGTCTCTCTGTCTCTGTCTCTGTCTCTCTCTGTCTCTCTGTCTCTCTCTGTCTCTCTCTCTCTCTCTGTCTCTTTCTGTCTCTCTGTCTCTCTCCCTGTCTCTCTCTCTTCTCTCCCCTCTTTCTTCCCGCCCCCCACTTTCAAGGTGGGGAAGGGGATCCAATAGCAGATTCCCACAGTTCCTTTTTTCCCTCATTGCCTCAAGCTCTACACAAAAACAAAACACAGATCTATTTGCTCTTCCAAATTAGAACCTGTTAATGTTGGTAACCCAGAGCAGCACTTACCACGCTCCTCACAAGTCTTCTTTTCTCCAGTCTCAACTATTCATTCAACGAATTCAGGATGATTAAGGGACTCGAAACCAGTTCTTATAATTTCTAGTCCCTTAGTGATCCTGAATGCCTGCTTTGAAGTGTTATAGTTTGTCAAGGATTTCCTAAAAGGGGGCACTCAGTAGTGGACAACATTCTCCAGGTGGGGACTGACCCAGCTAACACCCAAAGACTAATATCTCCTCTTTTATTTTTCATCTTATGCCTTTATTAATGCAGCCAAAGACAGTATTTGTTTTTTGGCTTATACATCACACTGCTGACTCACATTAAGCCTACATGCCTTAAACATTTTTAATTTAACAACTAATTATATAATAGTGTCTTAATAATAATCACACCAAAGGACCGGAATATGTTAAGCAGTCACCTTCCTCCCATTAGGACACCTCATTGGAATATCTTAACTGCACAGTGAGGGGAAAAAGAGCCATGAGCTCTACACATTACCTCATAAGGGCAGTCTGTCTGAAAGCATAACTGCTTGATAGGTCAACGAACTGAGCTTAGACAAAGGTAGAGGTTATTGAAGAGACAACTAGAGGGCTCAGTGGATAGTGCATTGGGCCTGGGTCAGGAAGACCTGAATTCAAATGCAGCCTCACGCGTGTACTAGCTGTGTGACTCTGGGCCAGTCACTTAACTTCTGTTTACCTTAGAGGCATTTAAGTGGCTCGGTGAATAAAGAGCTGGGCCTGGAGTCAGGAAGTTGTTATGCAGTCAGTTCGGTTATTCAGGGTCTTCATGATCCCCCCATTTGGGGCTTTCTTGGCAAAGATACTAGAGTGTTTTTCCATTTTTTTTCTCCAGATTATTTTACAAATGAGGAAAGGAGGCAAGAGCATGAAGTGACTTGTCCAAGGTCACACAGCTAGTGTCTGAGGTTGAATTTGAACTCAGAAAGATGAGTCTTCCTGACTCCAGGCCCCACGCTCTCCATCATGCAACCTAGCTACCCATCGTCAGGAAGACCTGGACTCAAATCTGGCCTCAGACACTGGCTGTGTGACTCTGGGTAAGTCACTTAGCCTCTATTTGCCTTAATCCACTGTGGAAGGAAATAACATCACTCAAGTGTCTTTGTCGTGAAAACTTCGTGGACTGCATTGGCAAGCTGTGGTCAATAAGGTCACAACTCAAGGTGTGTGAAGTTGTGTGAAGACACAACTCAGCGACTGAACAACAGAACAGGTTACTACAGCTAATGGGATTTATTAGAGCACCCGCCAAGGGCCTCATCTAACTCTGTATCTTTGACCATGCAAGAGAAGATGGGAATCTTAGGATACACCGCGACCCGTGTTGTTGTAGTCTACAGCTACATGGCCTCTTGCTGAGTAAGAGCTGGGCTCTAGGTAACACCCTAATGCTATAACAGGACATAGTCTTGGACAGAGGTTCGGTGTCAGAACCTCCAACTCGTAGCCCTCCCCCCAAAAAAAAACAATCTACGCTTTGTCACCGAGTTACTAAACTTTTTCAAGCCCACCTTCCCATCACAACTTACACGTTCTTGATTTAAAATCCCACGGCAACCACTTAGTTCTGGCCCTCATCACCCCTCGTCTGGATCATAGCAGCTGCTTATTAACTGGCCTCTTGGTTTATCATCTCTCCCTGCATCAATCCGGCCTGTCCATAGCTGCCCAAACGATCTTCCTGAAGCACAAAGCTCACCATATCAGTCCCTTGTTCAAGAATCATGAGCGGTTCCCTCTTACGACAAAGATAAAATACAGGCTGCGGAGCTTGGAATTTAAAGCCCTTCACAATCTGGCCCCGGGCTATCTTTCCAGGCTTACTGCACGTGACTCTTCTTCATTTGTTCCATGTTCCAATCAAATTAACCTACTTGCTATTTGCCAAAATCAGCCATCAATTTTCTGCCTCTATAATTTTGCACATGTGGTCCCCCTTTTCATTCCTGTGCCTGGAAGGTGCACATCCCTCTCTACCACCTTGGAAACTCTGGTTTCTCAAGGTTAAGCTTATCTGATGTCTTCTGTGGAAAGCCTTTCCTAATCTCCCTGAATGCTATCTCCCCTCTTCCTCAAAGATATAGATAGAGACATGTGTGTATGTACACACACACACACACACACACACACACACGTGTGCACATCTGTTTCGTGGTTCGGTCGTTGAGTTGCATCTAATCTCATGGACCATAGCATGTGTGTATGTATGCATGTGTGTATGCACACATGTATGTGTGTAGATATATGTATGTGTATATATGCACATGAGTATCTGTATGTATATGCCTTGTGTGCATGTATGTGTACATATGCATGTGTGTATGTACATATAAAGTTTAGAATACAAGTTTCTTGAGGGCAAGAACTGTTTTTCATCTTATTTTTGTTCTTCCAGTCCCTAGCTTGGTCTCTTGAACATTTTGACCTGTGGTTTGGTCAGTGTGGATCCTGATGATGAAATTCACTACATAAACGCAAACAGACAACTATTCTACAGTTTATAGTCTGGAACGCTAAAAGATTAAGTGATTTGTCCAATGTCTCATAACCAGCTAAGGTGTGTCAGAGATGGCTTCAAATCCACATCGACTTGACTCCAAGTCCAAGCCTCCATATTACACCACAGGGACACTCAGTCTGACACAGAGTAGGCGCTTAAAAACAAAAAGAACACCAAGTTGGATTGGATTTCATTAGAGAAATTACTTCCTTGTCACGTCCACCTTACGCGCCTGATTCCGTATTGATCTCCTCTCCCTTTTCTAAACACTTTTGTCTAACCATACAAATGTCTCCTGCCTAAGCCTGTAAGTGTGGTGGTAACTGTCCTCTCTCTGATTTGACCCTTCTAGGGCATCTTTGTTATTCTTTGTGTTCCTTCCTTGGACCCCATTCTATGACCCCCAAGGTCTGTGTCCTCCTTCTTAACCCCTTTAATTACCCTTAAGTATCATCAGCGGAAACTGACAAATCAACAAACATTTATTAATCACCTGCTATGTGCTTGGAGTACAAAAACCCAAACCAAATGGTCCCTCCCTCAAGGAGGTTACACTTTAATGTGGGAGAGACAACATGTTCACATATATATATATATATATATGTATGTATGTATATATATATATATATATATATGTATATATATATATATATATATATATATATATATACACATATATATATGTACAAAGAATACCCTCCATGCTTAAATGACTCTGTGATCTCATTGATTCAGGGGTTTGCTCCAAGGACGATACAGATGCCCAGCCCGTGCTATTCTCTTTTCAATGTTCTTAAGATATAAATACAAAATAAATACAAGGGAATGGGGAGGGGAGGAAAGGGAACAATAATGTTAATAAGAACAATAATGCTTTATAGTAACAACACTTTCAAGCGTTCCCAAGTTAGCAAAGCATTTTACAAATATTGTCTCATTTTATCTTCACTACAATCCTAGGAAGCAGGTGATTTCTGTTACCTCCATTTTACAGATAAGAAAACTAAGACGTAGATAGTTTAAGTGACTTGGCCAGGGTCACACAAGGAGTAAGAGTCTGAGACCATATTTGCACGCAGTCTTGCTGACTCCAAGTCCAATGCTCCATACACTGTGCCACCTGGTTGTCACCTACTTTGGGTTAAAAAAATCTCATGTAGAGAGTCACATGAATTCATCTGTGAAAGAAATGATGGTTCTATGCCCTTAGAGATCCCAAATCTTCACCTCATCAGCCACCTCACCGGCTCTTTGCACTTAGAGTAATGTTGCTACCCTTTACAGCATTGTTCTTATGGCACCAATTATCCCCTGGAACATTGTTTCCTCTAACTCGCAGTTTTATAGAACCGATGGACAGTGTTAGGTAGTATGGGCTTAAATATTTATAGTTGAGCAGTATCTGACAGGTATTTTTTCCTGTAGGATTCTTATACTTTTTTGGAATATTATGCCCTCTAACTCATAGGACATCAGCTGGAAGGGGAATTAGAATCACAGAATATAGAATATGAAATCCAAAGATTGTCAGAGTTGGAATCTCTTGTTTGGCCTTCCCGCCTTGCTTCCAGTCTCTTCCCCTATCCAATTCATCCTTCACACAACTACATACTCCAGTCAAACTGGAATATTTACCGTTTCCTGGTTCGGTCTACTTCTCCCACTTCTAAGCATGTGTGTATCCTCCCTTGTGCCTGAAATACATTCCTTTTCCAGCACTCAACATGTTGAAATCTTCAACTTCCTTTAAGGCCTAATTCAGATGTCACCTCCTCCATGAACTTTACCCTAAACTTTCCCTAATACTGACTGAGTCTCTACTTGTCTGGATCTCTCTTTTACCCCTACCACCTTCTACTTTGTGCTGTGGTTTATGGATGTGTTCCTTTATAGACTAAGATATTCAAGGGGTCTTGACATCTCCAATACCTCTCACAAGGCCTCATATATTAAGTTCCTAAGAAATGCTTGAATTTTATTTGCTTTTAATGTAGATAGGCAGCTAAGTATGCTCCAAAGAATGCTGGTTTGGAGTCAAGATCTGGGTTTGACACTTGGCTCTGACACCAGTTATGTGTATGACATTGGGCAAGTCTCTCAGACTCTGAGTTTGTTTTCCCATCTATTAATTGGGGACATCTTGTACTATCTATTTCACAGGGCTGCTGTGAAGAAAGTACTTTGTAAAGTTTGAAGTAATTTAGAAATATAAGCTAGAACATTGGACTTGGAGTCAGGAAGACCTGAGTTCAAATCTTCCATTTTACAGATAAGAAAACTAAGACAGCCTCAGATACTTTACTAGCCTCATGACCCAGAATAAATCATTTAATCTTTCTCTACCCCAGTTTCTTCATCTGTAAAACGGGGATAATAATAGTACCTATTGCCCATATTGTTTTAAGGATAAAAGAAGAAATATTTATAAAGTGCTTAGCACAGTGGCTAGCACAGGTAAGTGCTTGCTAAATGTCTATTCCTTTCCCTTTCCCCTCCTAGAACTCTTGAACACTTTTTCTCGTCTCTGCCTTTGGTTCTGTAGCCCTGAGTCATTAACCCTTTACTGGATACTACAAGGTGGTCAGAAATTATACTAGATGACCTAGAAAAAAAAATCCCTATCCTTAATGTGTATACCCTTCTCCCAGCCTAAAAGTTTGGTACCTGGACTTAAAAAAAAAAAAAGACAACCTAGGATCATGCCAAGTAGTGTAACATTATTATGTGAAGATACAGAGCCAACAAAGAATTTGATGCCATAACAAAAGCCAAATTCAAAAGGAAGGGATTTTGTTCGGATTTAGAAATCTGAAGCTTCCACAAAGCCCAAGTTGAGGGAGCTTGTTCCGTTTCTCTCATCCTGAAGGGAGGGCCGACAGCTGAGCTCGACTCTTTTACTTGAAATTCTTTTGGCTGTCAGCAGTTGAGATGTGATTAATTTTTTTTTTTTCTATTCACAGTTGAGATGAGAAACATGGGATGTGTTTCTCACCTATCTGTGACTGCCACGTGAGCCAATCTTCAAATCTAGAGGCATACTTGGGTAGAATAAAGAGGCCCATTTCTTTCACTGTCACACAACATGGTTTCTTGAAACTTAGAACTTAACTATATGTTACAGAGCTTGGGAAAACCTTAGAATCATAAAACCACAGGCTTTTAGAGCTGGGAAGGTTCTTAGAATCTACAATATCAGACCTCAATGGGACCTTAAAATCCTAGAACATAGAATATATTTGTTGAGAATATGAGTGTATATTTGCTATGAAGTTGCAATTACTTGGAGGGAAAAGAATGTTTTATACTGCATTCCTTACAACTTTGAGAACAGGTCTAAGCCTTATATTTGACATTTAATAAAAGAAGGAAGGAGGAAAGGAGGAAGAAAAGGGGAAAAGGAAGAAAGGGGAAAATGTGGAAAGCAGAAAGAGAAAGAAGGAAGGAAAGGAGAGAAGGAAGAAATGAAAGAAGGAAGGAATATTTTTTGTAGGTAAAACACATTTTGTCTCCTTTCTTATCATTAAAAATTATCGCTTCTATTGACTCTCTACTTTTAGCAGCTGATGAAGGTAATTACTGACATTTGGCCAGAGAAAAACTAGAAGATACTCTCAAGGAAGAAGGGGGGGGAAAGGATTTTTTTTTTTAAGAATTAAAGGCAGCTTGTACACTTGGCCTGAGAGCTAAAGGTCAATTACAAACCACTTAGATATATCTCTATCTGACAGGCCAGCTGTGAGCATTAGCAATTAGCAGAGTCCCAGCACTTTACTCAGTATAGAATTGCAATTCTCTTAGATAAAATGGACCAGCATTGCCATCACCAGATTGTATGTTTTACATACAAGAAATGTATGCTTACCAAAAGTTTTCACCACTGTCATGAAGGTTATTCTGTGCAAAATCCAAACAGAAGGATTCCATAGAAATGGTGAGACTCTCCAGATGCTTCTGTTTTAGGATGACATTAGCCAAGTGTAACATCTAAGGATTGTAATACCTTGAGCTGTAGTAAGGCTAATGCCAATTAGGCATCTAATACAAACATGGTGAACCTCCTGGCTGCCTGAGGAGGGGGCAAACTGGCTCAGGTCAGAGCAAAGGAGCAGATTAAAGCTTCTGTGCTGGTGCTGATGAGTAGTAGCATTAGATTCCTGAGTGACTACTGTATTCTCTGCCTGGGTGAGGTAGGAAGAAACAGTTCAAATGAAAAATACATAAATTAAAAGATGGGAGATGACATCATGTTGACTTCATCAAACCTCAAAATGCTATGGGACTTATCAGTGATTTTTATGACCACTAAAAAAGACATTTAAGCCATCAGTCCATACAGGGGAGGAAAACCAAACAGGTGAAGAATGCCCACTGTTTAGATTATAGCATGAAATTCAATGAGAATTCCACTAAGTTAGTTCATCATTACATGGTGCCACAGTCAGATCATGATCTGGGACAAGACCAGGCTAGATTGCATTTGGGAAACTGGAATAACCAATCTTTTCAGCACCAATATTCTTTTGGCAGGTCTATGTGGCTAAAAGTCATGTATCACCACCATCCGTAAATAATAAAAACTAAGGGGAGCTGAAAGAGCAATGGGGTGAATGGGGTGAATAAGTAGGTTGCAGCATATCATCATTGGTAATTTACACTCAAGAATTAACAAAATATATCAACAAGATGTGATCAGAAAAGGAGGTGGACAAGTCATTTGGTAAGAGCAAATCATAACAGATGGGTGACCTGGGTGGCTTTTTGGTACCCAGACAATGTTAAAAGGCAAAGATGAAGATTTCTAGAATACTCTTTCTTATTATCAAACAGTATACTATCTGTGAAGAGCTTAGCACTGCATCTCACACATAGTAGGTATTTCATAAAATGCTTGTTCCTTTCCCCTTCTTTATAGTTCAGACTATGGAACTCAGGACCTCTAGAACACTTAAATTCACAAGGTCACCCTGAAACCTGGATATGTCCCTTTCAGAGTCAGTGTTTAATTATCTATACTCAGGGAAAAAGCTCAAACCTAAAAAAGCAATTACTCCTCTGAAATCCAATCTCAGGTTTGCCTAGATAGGACATTTACTCAAGTTGCCATTGTCTCATGGTCAAATGACAACTGGGGTGGGGAAAAGGTGAGCTGCCTTTCCCCTATGCCTCATGGGAAATCTAAGAGTTACAGAATGCCACTTGAAGAATAAAAGGAAGAGAACAAGAGGAAGGCACTCCCTGTTTAAAAATCCACTAAATCAGCATATCACAGGATCATAGATCTAGAGGTGGAAGAATTCTGGGACTTCATCTTGTCAAGTCATTGTCTTGTCCTGTTAGGTGGCCAATAAGGAAAGTGCTTCATCATCCCCAAAGCACTGAGGCCATCAGGGAGTGGCCAAGTCATTTGTCATCTCCAGAGCACTGAGCTAGCAAACATGGCAATCTGAAAACAGGCTACAAAACTGTTCGTGCCCTATTCAACTGCCAGTTACATAGGATACAAGTCAGGGGATGTTATAAGTGCAAGAAAGAGGATCAGAGTACTTGAGAAATCTGAGGGGAAGAAACCAGGTGAGCCCAGGTAATCAAAGGAAGCTTCACGGAGGAAGTGGTAACACTTGATTTAGGTCTTGAAGGAAGGGAGAGATTTTAACAGGTGTAGATGATAGGGGGTGGGGACAAGGTCTGAAATTCATTCTAGACAAGGATGGTGTGAGCAAAAACATAGAGAAATTCAGGAGAGAGAAAACTGAAAGGACGAAGCGTCTTTTTGTTCTAACATGGCTACAGGGCTGTCAACTCTTTCTTCTATTAGTGGGGGGGTGGGGAGAGGGGGAAGATTTGGCCAGTTTCAAAAAGACCATGCTAATCTCCTCAGACCAAATCTCAGTACAGTAAAGAAAATGACTTTTCTAAGAGCCCAGTTTCTACATTTTGATGGAAGTTCTTGCTACGTTGTTCATTCTGGGATGAGGGAGAATAGAGGAATAAAAATGGGGGAGCACTGAGTAGGAAGATGAAAGTCGGATAATATAGAAATGTGATCCAAAGAAACTGGGTCAGTAGCTGTAATGAATACTCCAAATGTAAATTCCAGAACAATAGATAGGGTTCAGGAATAAATTACAAAAAAGCACAAAAGGGGACTATAACCAGCTCTACTCTGATGGCTTATGAGAATCACCAACTGGCTTTTGGATCTGGCCCCTTATCTCATGGCCTGAGCAGCCCCAGGCTTGCCTTTGCTCTGTTGTATCAGTGGTATTTGGCACCATGTTGCCCAGTTTGGCTTGAGAAAGTTGCCAATTGAGTGGCATTTGGCTTTGTCCTAGTGAGGACTGTATTACTTTGATCTATACAACTCCCATCTCCCCATTGGAGGGAATGAGAAAAGAAAGGGTTGGAGCAAATTAAACAGCCATGGGGGGAGCTGACAGAAAGTCAGAATTTCAGAGTTGGAAGGGCCCTAACCTATGTCTGAACAACTACACTCTTTATAACCTCTTTTCCTCCACTTGAAAACTCCCAGTTTTTTACAGCTCACTTTCTTTTTTTTTTTTAATTTTATTATAGTTCGCATCATTCATTTCCACAAGATGTTGAGTTACATATTTTCTCCCCCTCTTTCCCCCACCCACTGCCCCAAAACAGCCATCCCAGTGTGTCCCCCCTCCCCCAGTCTATTCTCTCCTATGTCACTTCTCAGTAGGGCCGGATGGAT
>CM053585.1:320752703-320862134 GCA_028646515.1 Pseudochirops corinnae | reverse complement strand
GCGCTCTGGCTGCGCTATCCTCCTCCCTCTCTCTCCCATGATCTTTCTTTTCCCGAAAGAAGGAGTCTAGGGTTTGGGAGCTGTTCTTACTTTGCTTCTTATGCTTATTCTTACTCATGGTTCTTCAGACCATGAATTTTTTTAAAATCTCTGTGGGGCTCTGCTTCCAGAAGGGAAAGCTCTGTCCCAAATCGCTAGGGTCCTCCCGGCTGCCGTAGACTTCTGGCTGACTGGATAATGAAGACTCCAAGACCGAGGCCCAAGACGCGGATCCAGGCCGCTCAATGCGAGAGCACTGGTCTGAAAACAATCGCTCTGTCCCCCTGCTTTTTGCAGGCCGAGGGCGGGAAGCTACAATGCGGAGGCGGGTGCAAAACCTCCGCATTTCACTTTTCCGCTCTGGAGACCTTTCGGCGGGATGCTTATCTCCCCCTTTCACAATCCTCACTCGCAGCTGTTGCTAATCCTGGGCTCACCTCAGAGGTTTTTCTGCATCTCCCGCCCAGCCGCCCCCGGGGCACAGCCACGGCTTCAGGCCAGGCTGGTTTCGGTTCGCAGTGCTGATATGATTCCTCCTAGCCGAGCTGACTTTAGTGGGAAGTATCTTTGTGTGCGTTTTGAAGTTCTAGGATTGGTCCAGAGTCCTATTCCATGGGTATTTTGGGGTGGCTATGTGAGAGCTGGGATATCTTGCTGCTGCTATGCCGCCGTCTTGGCTCCACCCCCCCTACAGTTCACTTTCTATAGAGATAGTCTCACTCCATTCTGGAGCACCTCTAATTTGGGGAAACTTTGTCTTCACATGAATCAAAATCTTCCCCTCTTCACAATCTACCCATTAACTTTTAGTTCTCCCTTTTGGAGCCACGCAGAATAAATCTAATTAACCTCTCCTTTATGTGAGTCCTTTGAATCATAAGATGTGTAGCTGGAAAGAATCTTTCAGGTCATTGAGTTCATCATTCCCATTTTAGGGATATAAAACTGAAGCCCCGAGAGATTAGCTGACTTGTCCAAAATCACACAGATGGACCCTGGATTTGAACTATAGTTCTCTGACTACAAATCCACTGTTCTTTCAATGACCCAATCAATAAATATTTATTAAAGTGCCTACTTTAATGAACTGAGAAGGGGAATGGTAAAAAATCAAACCAAAACAAACAAGCAAACAAAAAACAAAAACAGAAATAAACTAGAACCAGGAAACCAGTGTCACTAATATCAAGAGAGGAAAAAATTTAGTTTAGTTACTGCTAAATGTTCTCTTCTCAAAGCTAAACATTTTCAAGCTCTTAAACCAATCTTCATTTGTTCTATACCATTACCTCCTGTTAACCACCCACAAGGATGGCCACACCTTCGACATCATCATCGCGCATAATTTTGATAATTAACTTCAAAATTCCCTTCTCTGATCCTAACTTCCTATCCTCCCATCTCTCCTTTTACCTCACTCCTCCTAAGTCTATTTGTCCTTGAAATGACCTTCAGTAGCTCTACCTCCCCCATTGCCCCAGTCCATCACTACTGCTCTAACTTCCCTTACCCCCTTTAAAAGTCTTAGCCAATATTAGATCAATTCAGTGACGTACCATCCTCTTCTCTTGAATCTTTTATCCCCTATTCCCTATTGCTGGTCACACCACGACATATCTCAGCCTTTGATCATCCACATTCTCTTCTTACTACTGAACTGATGAATATAAATGGCACTAGTCACACAGTCCTGCTGATGGTGCTATTACAAATCCATACTATCTAATCTCAGCTAAGTGAGCTGGGGCAGCTAGAGGTCCCAGCCTAGAGCCAGGAAGACTCATCTTCCTCACTTCAAATCAGGCTTCATATTTGAATCTCATCTGGGTGACCCTGGGCAAGTCATTCAACTCAGCTTGCCTTGGTTTCCTCATCTGTAAAATGAGCTGGAGAAGGAAATGGCAAACCGCTCCAGTATTTTTGCCAAGAAAACCACAAATGGAGTCATGAATAGTTGGGGCATGACTGAAACAAACGGACAACAGTATCAGTTGGAAGCTTCCAGATGCAAAGAAATCCTCTTATTCATCACAATTCCCTATTATACTTCACAAAGCTGGTGCTCCAAACCTTCTCTGTGGTTCTCAAGTTTCCTAAACCACCCTCTTCTTCCCATCTTTCAGTAGAAGACCTTACCTCCTACTTTACTAGAAAAAATTGAGGTTAATCACAAGTTCCAGATACTTCCTTATTCTGCACCTCAAAATTATTCTATGTCATTACTTGTGCTCTACTCTCTCACTTCAGTCTTTGAGGGAGCCTTCTCCTGGCCAAAGTCTAATCCTCTCTTTGCATCCCTGATTCTCTCTTCTCCCATCAGCTATGGGAGTTTGCTCTCTCATTTGCTATTTCTCCTCCTCTACTATCTCTTTCCTCTGCCCACAAAGAAGATCAAGTCTTCCCAAACTACACATAAATAAATAACAAATAAATAAATAAATGAAAGAATGAATTTAAATTAAAGAAAATTTTTTTAAGCTTCATTCAACCCTGCCATTCCCTCACAACACAATTCTCGTATAGCTCTCTTCATTTTCCCTGGCAAATTTCTGAAAAGTCATCTAAATTTACTGACTCCAGTTGCTCATCACCTGCTTGTTTGTGCCTTAAAATGAAATTCAACAATTCAGCAGCTATTTATCTGGCTCCTGACCTCACCATTCTACTGAAACTACTCTTCACTTGGTTACTATAGCTCTTCTGAGTCCTCCACTTAACTTTTCTGCAATTTTTGACACTATTCATATATACTTTCCCCTCCTAGATATTTTCTCCTCTCTTGATACTAGTAACACTTGTTTCCTGGTTCTTGTTTATTTCTGGTCTTGTTTGTTTTTGATTTGATTTTTTTGCCATTCCCCTTCTCAGTTTTCTGTGCTGTTAGCATATCATCTCTAAATGAAGATGTTCCCCAACACTCTGTACTGAGTCCCTTTTTCTTTCTGAACTATCTTCCCTGGTGATTTCATCTACTCCTATGGATTCAACAACTGCCTTTACACAGATGACTCTCAAATATAATTCAATTAGCCCTAATCTCTGTTGCTAATTTTAATCTTACATTGCCAGCAGCTTTCTGGACATCTCTACCTGCATGGTCCTTTCAGTATCTCAAACTCAACAGAGCCATACCCATGCCCCATGCACTCACTATGCCTCCAGTCTTCTTCATTCCTGTTGAGAATATCACAGTCCTTTCAGTCACCTAGGTTCACAACTGTTGAGTTATCCTTGGCTCTTTCTTATCCTTCACTCTCCATATCCAATCACTTAACAAATCTACCGTATTCCTTCTAATCTTTTCCCTTCTTTCCAATAAAATCGGTACTATCTGACTTTAGAAATCATTTCTCCTGTGGGCTACTCTAATAGCTTAATTTGTCTCACTGCTTCCTGTCTTTACTTTCTCCAAACCAATCTCTTTACAAAACTGCCAAGAACATCTGTCTAAATTGTAGGTCTGACTATCTCACTCTCTAGCTTATAAAAGTTCAAGGGCTTGCTATTACCTGTAGAACAAAACATAAACTACTCAATATGGTCTTTAAAGTCCCCCACTATCTGACCTCAACATTCCTTTCCAATGTTATTTCACAATATTCACCTTTATATACTCTATGTTCAAGCCAATGTTCATTTCCTAAATCTGCCTCTCTTCCAGAGCCTTTACTTTCAGTGGCCATGAAAACATTTCTTATTGCCTTAAGGTCTTCATTTTCTTGCTAGGACTGATACCGTTTAGCACTGGTTTCTAAGATTCTTCTCGCAGTATCATCTGTCCCCTGTGCCGTTAAGAAAAAAGACTCATGTTCCACCAAATTTTTAAAGAACAATTAATTCCAATATTGTATAAAATATTTGGAAAACTAAGCAAAGAAGGAGTCCTACCAAATTCCTTTTACAACAAAAACATAGTGCTGATGCCTAAACCAAGAAGAGCAAAAAAAAAAAAACAATAAAAAGAAAGAAAAAAACTATAGATCAATTTCCCTAATGAATATTGATGCAAAAAAATTAAATAAAATGCTAGCAAGGAGATTACAGCGATATGTCACAAAGATTATATGTTATAACCAGGTGGGATTTAAACCAGTAATGGTTCAACATCAGGGAAATGATCAGCAAAATTTATCATATCAGTATCAAATCAACAAAATCACATGATTATCCAATAGATACTAATTTAACAAAATACAACACTCAGTTCTTATTTAAAATACTAGAAAGCATAGAAATACATGGAACTTTCCTTAAAATGATAAGTAGTATCTCTCAAAAACCATCACCAAGCATTATTTATAATGGGAATAAGCTGGAAACTTTTCTGATAAGATCAAGGGTGAAGCAAGGATGTCCATTTTCATCACTATTATTTAATATTGTACTAGAAATGCTAGCTATAACAATGAGAAGAAAAAGAAATTGAAGGAATTAGAATAGGCAATGAGGAAATAAAACTATCACTCTTTGTAGATGATATGGTGGCATACATAGATAATCTTAAAGAATCAACTAAAAAAGTTGAAATAATTAACAACTTTAGCAGAGTTGCAAGATAATAATATATAAATATTATAATAAATAAATAAATTTTATTATAATAAAATGAACTCGATCATTAGTTTCTCTATATATTACCAATAAAGTACAGCAGCAAGAGGTAAGAGAGAAACTCTGTTTAAAATAACTGCAGATAATGTAAAGTACTTTCCAAGACAAATCCAGGAGCTATATGAACACAATTTTAAAACACTTTTCACACAAATAAAGACAGATCTAAACAACTAGAAAATACTAATTGCTAGTGGGTAACCCAAACTAATATAATAAAAATGACAATTGTACTTAAATTGATTCACTTATTCAGTGCCATACCTGTCAAACTACAAGAAATAAAATAAAATAAAAAATTATGGAGTTAGAAAAAATAAAAACAACATTCATCTGGAAGAACAAAAGACCAAGAATATCAAGGGAATGGATGAAAAACTAAGTGTGAAAGAAAGTGGTCTAGAAGTACCAAATCTCAGACTGTATTACAAAGTGGTAATTATCAAAACAATCTGGTACTGGTTGATAAATAGAGTGGTAGATCAGAGGAATAGATTGGCACACAGTACATAGTGGTAAATGACCATAGTAATCTAGTTTTTGATGAATACAAAGACGTAAATTGTTGGGGTAAGACCTAAGCATTTGACAGAAATTGCTGGGAAACCTAGAAAACAGTTTGGCAGAAACAAGGTATAGATCAACATCTCACACCATATACCAAGATAAGGTCAAAATGAGTAAATGATTTAGACATAGGGACATTACAAGCAAATTAGGGGAGTGTGGAAATTTTTCCGTCAGATCCACAGATTAGGAAAGAATTTATGACTAAACAAGAGATATAGAGGATCACAGGATATAAAATGGATAATTTTGATTGCATTAAGTGTAACAGTTTTTACACAGACAAAACCAACGCAGCCAAAATTAGAAGGAAAGTAGGAAACTTAGGGGTGGAGGGGGAAGAAATTCATAGCAAATTTCTTTGATAATGGCCTCATTTCACAAATATATAGATAACTAAGTCATATTTATAAATAATTGAGTCACTCCCCAACTGATAATGGTCAAAACATATGAACAGGCAGTATTCAGAAGAAGAAATCAAAGCTATCCATAGTCATATTTTAAAAGCTCTAAATAACTATTGATTATAGAAAATGAAAATTAAAACAATTCTGAGGTACAACCTCATACCTATCAAATTGGCTAATATGATAGAAAAGAAAAATGACAAATGTTGGAGGGGATGTGGAAAAATTGGTACATTAATGCACTGTTTGTGGAGTTGTAAACTGGTTCAACCATTCTGGAGAGCAATTTGCAACTGTGTCCAAAGGACTATAAAATCATGCCTCCCTGTTAACCCAGCAACACCACCACTAGGTCAGTATCCCAAAGAGAGCAAAGTAAAGGGAAAAGGACATATATATATATATATATATATATATATAAGAATATTTATAGAAACTCTTTGTGTGGTGACAAAGAATTGGAATTTGAGGGTAAATCCATCTACTGGGGAATGGCTGAACAAGTGTAGTATATGCTTGTGATGGAATACTATTGTGCTGTAAGAAATGATGAGCAGAATGGTTTTAGAAAAGCCTGAGAAGACTTATATGAATTGACACAAAGTGAATTGAGCAGAACTGGGAGAACATTGTACACAGTAATGACGATATTGTCTGATGAAGAACTATGAATGACTTAGTTATACTCAGCAATACAGTGTTCCAAGACGATTCCAAAGGACTTATGATGAAATACACTATCCATCTCCAGAGAACGAACTGGTAAAATCTAAATGCAGATAGAAGCATGATTTTTTTCATTTGCTTTATTTTTCTTTTTCACTTTTCTTGTTGCAGCATGGTTAAAATGGAAGTATGTTTTGCATCACTTCACATGTATAATTGATATCACATTTCTTCCCCCACAATGGGTGTGGGAAGGGTAAGGGAGAGGGAGAGAATTTGGAACTTAAGTTTATTTTTTTAAATGAATTCTAAAAATAAATTATTCTAAAGGAAGCATGTTTTTTAATCACTTATCAGAAATGGATTTGTGTCTTAAAGAATTCTTTTACCATAAAGCTGGAAGTGACCA
The DNA here is from genome assembly GCA_028646515.1 of Pseudochirops corinnae. Lineage (NCBI taxonomy): Eukaryota > Metazoa > Chordata > Mammalia > Diprotodontia > Pseudocheiridae > Pseudochirops > Pseudochirops corinnae. The sequence goes on along the minus strand of CM053585.1, from coordinate 320,855,432 downwards.
TAAAAGGGGTAAATTTGACTCCTCATCTCTTGAATAAATGTATTCTCTACCATTCCTAACAAATTATTATCCAGCGTAATGAAGAACTCACTATCTACCAAGGCAACAACACATTTCGTAGTCAGACAAGTGTGATTCTTAGGAATTTCCTTCTTGTATTGAGCCAAAATCTATGTCCTTATAACTACTACCCATTCATTGGTCCCATACCAGAGTAGCAAAAGACAAACATTCTTCTTCTTCTACCTTAAGGTCCTTTAGCTATTTGAAGATAAAGATTTACTTTCCTCTTAAGCATTCTTCCCTCCAGGCTAAATATTCCCAATCCTTCAAACCCAACCTTAAGTGAAATAATATCTAGTTACCATTTGGGTTATTTGTATCTATATATGACCAGGACTCTGAACAAACAAGAGAATTTGCTCAAAGCCCAGGCATCATGTGCTATATTCACAAACACATAACCTCAGCCTTCTATCATAGTCTACTCTAGTTTATTTTACCCAGAATTCTACTAAGCAGAGTACACGTGAGAGGTCTGAATGCCCTCAGCAGCTCATGGTCCTTTTCCAATACCAATAAGCCCAGAAAAAGCCTTCGCCAAAAATATCTTTTAAAAGCACCCCAGTTCTGACTCCCCAGTTTGGACTCCACAATAAATCAAAAACACTTTTCTTTATCCTATATTTAGCAGACCAGAATCACTTTATAAAATATCTTCAAGCATCCCAGAATTCACATAGGGATTGCATTACCTGAACACTCTGCACATGCTCATAAAGGCTGAATTTAGTGGCCTTTCTCTCTCTCTCTCTCTCTCTCTCTCTCTCTCTCTCTCTCTCTCTCTCTCTCTCCATATATATGTGTGTGTGTATATATAATATTCATGTATATATAGGTGTGTATGTATCTATATGTATATATCTATGTGTGTGTGTATATATACATATATATATTTTTTTTGCATACACATGAGTTGTTCACCCCAAATTTGCAAAAATTGTTCTAAGACTATACTTGACCATGAACTGAGTTTGGTAAATTCCTAAACTCTCTTTTGAAATTTCTCGCACTGAGCCATATTATCTCATGAAAAACAATTTGGAGTTTTTTTAATAAATTTAGTTCAGTGCAAGTCAATAATGTGATTGGTGATTTTGTAGTAGTCACTCAACGTGGTCTTAGGCTGTATTAACATAAGCAAAACATTCAGGAATAAGGAGATGATAGTCCCACCTGGCATAATATGTTCACTTCCGGGAGCCACACTTTAGGAAAAATATTGATAAACTGGAGAGTGTTCAGAGGAGGGCAACCAGGATAGTGAAGGGTCTCAAATCCATTCCATATCAGGGGCAATTGAAAGAACTGAAGATGGATAGCTTTGAGGAGACTTGAGGGTGACATGAGAGCTGTCTCCAGGTATTTGAGAGACTGTCATGTTATGAGGGATTAGACTCTGGTCCCAGAGGGAAGAACTAGGGACAACGAGTGGAAGCAGCAGAGAGGCAGATTTAGGCTTGATGCCAGTACCTTTTTTCCTAACAAGGAGAACTACCAACAGGGGTGCCTCTGGAGGTAGTCAATCCCCTCTTTAGAGGTCTTCAAGCAAAGTTTGTCTAACTACTTATGAGGTATGTTACGGGGAAGATTCTTCTTCAGACATAGGTTCATTTAATCGGTCACTGAGTTCATTATAACTTAGAAACTTTGCAATTCTGTAAAGAATAGTAGTAGCAATTATAATACTTTATACTTATGTGGTGCCTTGAACTTGGCATCCACCATCCTTGTATTTATATGCCATGTGTCTCTCTTAATTATCTCATCTGATTCTCATAATAACTATATGAGGAAAGCAGGACAGGGATTGTTGAGGTTGCATAATTGAGGAACAGAGAGACAAAGTCATTCATTTATGGTCCCAGAGTAATTTCATGACCATACTAGAACTCTAGCCCCTCAACTCCCAATCAGGGACTTTTTCTAAGACTCAAATGATGGAGATCACAAAGGAAACAGCTATAGGTTTAGAGGCTCATATACCTATAGAAACTGACATGCTATGACTCCATTGTTGCCTAGGAACTCAATACTATTTTTAATCAAGAGAATTTAATTTAGTTGTCTTGGCAGAGTCCTGCCTGAGAGCATTCAGGCAGTGTTCTCTCTCTATAGAGGCACCTGCCTGTCTCCAACATTTGATGTATCATTAAATATGCCTTCTCACATTTGGCACATAAACTCTGATAAAGTTTCACCTTTTAACGAGATAAATGACTCAATTAACAAGATGAAAAACAGCACTGTGGTGGCAGGCCCACTTGGTGGCAAAAAAAAAAAGGATAAAAAAGAATTATCCCAGCAGGATGTTAATATAGGGAGGGCCACCACTCACAGTGGGCAGCAGCTGTGAGTGACAGCCACCCAGCCAAGCCGACAGATTATGCGTCTCACTGACCGCTGGCTTGAGTCACTCACACCACCCTAGGAGTAAATGGTTGTGCAAGAATGGTAGGACACGCAATCATGCATCTCACTGAATCTAATTGAATTGGGCTATATGGATTTTTTTTTCATTGTCTTCATTTGCATGTGCCGATATGGATGAATGGTCTTTGTTGAGAAGCAATTTCTTAAGCTATAGAGTTAAAGAACTGATCTCTCACCCCATAACTCTGTTTCTCTAAAAAAGAAGGAGTCACAGATCCATAGAATGTCAAATTTGTAAGGGACATTGGTATCATAGCTCACAAAATGTCAGAGTTGGAAGGAACACTTGAACACAGAACATGGAATGCAAATGTCGAAACAGATGATATAGTTTAGTCCAAAGACATCTCTTTATGGATGTGGGAACTGAGGCCTCAATGCCATTAGTCCTCTTTTCATGTTAACAGAATGCTAGGTAAAAATGAAACGTGGTCTCCGAAAGAGGGCTAAGGAACCCTACTATGAGTACAGTACATGATACATGGGCTCAGAGGTATAGGACATAGACAGAGGAGACTACCCAGGAGGATAGAGGACTTGAAACTATTTTATGTGAAGATTGGCTGAAGGAACTAAGGATAAGTAAAAATATTCTGCAAGAGATAGCTAGTTATTCAAGGCACATTTTACAGATGAGGAAACTGTGACTTAGAAAATACACTGACTAGCCTGCAATCGAAGGGGTTCATACTGGCAGAAGTAGTAGAATCCAAACGACCACACTATATCATTCCTCTCTTAATGGCAAGTTCCCAGAAGAGGATGGTGGTCCATATTTCTTCCTGGGGTAACCCCTTCAATTCTAAACTCTGACCTTCCCTATTCCATGATCACTATGAGATCATAGATCTGGTGCTCAAGGGGATCTCAGAAGCAATCTAGTGCGATCTTCTCATTTTATAGGTAAGGAAACGAAGGCCCCAAAAATGGTGTCAAAAAGTAATAATCATGAGAGGCTGGATTTGAACCCAGGTCCTCTCATTCTAAGGCAGGTATGCTTTCTACTGAACCACACCATCTTCCTTCCCTAAAACATCCTACTATTCTAGTATCCTATAGTGCCATGGATTGAAAGGAAAAATTCTTCATTTGGGCTTTCACCCTGGTAAACAAGGCAAAGCTCAGGACAAAGAGAATTAAAGAGATTTTATCAAAAGTACATCAAGGCAGCAACACATTGATGAGCTGATCACTGAATATCGGCAATGGCTTCAAGGGAGGAACAGATTTTGTAGTAACTTTAAGATAAGCCAGATAGGTCCACCTCAGCAGAAGAGGATGGGCCCTTTGTAATGGGAATGGGAATATGAAGATCTTCCCTGCCCCTTTATAGGCCTAGGGGGGATTTAAAGACCTTTCGTGCTTTGAAGGTAAATTATGCCCCCTAATAGGCTGAACATGGAGTCTGTGGTGGGAGGAGTTTACTGAAAGGTAGAGAAGAACCACAGGAAACTGGGAGTCAAAGCTAAAAGTGATGGTGGGAGAGAGAGGATGCTAAGGCAAGGAGATAGAGGGGTTTGTAAGTAAATATTGGTCTAATATTGATTTGTGGAAAAGCTGAAGAATACTGTGGCTCTCTGTGTTGTTATGGCTTGTTAACTTCTTTACTACTATGATGGAATCGATTTACTGGCTTTGGGATTCGGTTTTCTAGTGTCTAAATAAATGTTTTGGTTCTGTCCTCTACATGGAGAGTTTGTTATATTTTGCAATCAAGTGCCATGTGGGAGTTATAGTCATGGTCTTTATCACGATCATGGCTGTGGTAAATATCACATTGGCCCTACACCCTTGCATCTCAGTTCCTCCCCAAGGTAATAAGAATATGACAATTTGCAGGTAGGGACACAGGACAAAGAGCAGATGATATAAAAATCTACAAACTTGGTGTCTTCTTCCCCACCAGAGCCTCTCCCAATACTGATTGATAAGCAGGACTGGGAACAATGGGATGCAGAATCCACATAACTTTCAATACACGATTCTAAGTATGTTTCCAATGCTGACATTTTATGGTTCTCCAATAGCATATAGTTTTTCAAATGTGACCACCAACACCTACGATATTTCCAGTGATCCATGTGGAGACAAATGATGCTGCGATAAAAAAAAAACTCTACAAAGCATTGTTAGGGACTATCAGATAACAAAGCAAGAAATTCAAGGCTTGGTAACGTAAGTAGACTTTTCAACACCAATGATAATTTGAAAATGGAAACTGTAGATGGATTTGGGTAAGTGAGCAGCAGTCAAAAAGATGGTGGCCAAGAATAGGATTTGGAGCTGGGCCATATGTATCTGACAGTGGCTAGTCCACTCCTCCAAACTTCCTTTTTCCAGTTGAGGATATCAACCTCCCATTAGTAATTTGGGTTCACGATCTCGCAATCATCCTTGACTCCTTCTGCTCCTTCACCCCCCATATCCAGTCACCCTTTGTAACATCTCTTTTCTTTTTTTTCCTATTAACACAAATACTACTTTATTTCAGATACTCAACACCTCAAAGCTAGACTATTGTAATAGGTTAATTGGTCTCCTTCTAGTCTTAGTCCTCTCTAGTTCATCCTCCACAAAGCTGCCAAATTACTATTCCTAAAACACACATGAGCCATTTCACTCACCTGCCCAAAAACCTTCAGGGAATGTCTATTGCTCATAAGAGAAAATGGAAACACTTCACCTGGCATTCAAGGCTCTCTATAATCTGATTGCCATCTGCCCTTCAATTCGTATTTTGTACTAGTGTCTTTCAGAAACTCTATGTGCCAGTGTTCCCTCAACTCGGGTCTCTTTTTACCACCTCCTTGTATTTACACAGATCACTCATCATCCTGGAATTCACTCCCTCCTCTTCATAGTTTCTCAGAAGTCTTATTTTATTTCAAGGTTTGTCTCTGAAGTCATCTTCTCCATACAGAGCCTTCTCTGACTTCCCCAGTGGTTGGTCCTCTCTCCTTGATGAATTTTCCCAGCATTTGACTTATTTATGTGCAAGCCACATCACCCCCAACAGAATATAACTTCTTTAAGGAGAGGAACCCATTTTGCTTTCGTATTTATAATCCTAAAAGACTGTATGAGGACTAGCCCTTCTTGTGTGAAGGCTTGCCAAGCCTTTTCATGGCTGTTCATCCATCTACCTGTCACTATCAATGGCTCCAAGAAGCTGTAGCATATGCAGCAGTCACACCCTGGTAAAACCATCTAGGTAGACAGCTTAAACCAGATTGAAGGTAACCACTAGGCCTCAAATCCATAGGTGAGTTAGGGGCTATCTACCCCAAGCATGTGAAGACTTGCCCCAGTGAATTGGGTGGATGAGAACAATTGGTTCCAACCAGGAAAGCGACTAAAGCAGGTGGCATGAAATATTTAGAGCTTGGTCAGACATTGAAGAAACCAAGGTCAACCATTGCAACCTGGGCTATTGCCACTGGACCTTGATGACTGGAAGAGAGGATAAAGCTGAGGACTCTGTGCTGCTCTACCTCACTGAAATGCAATTCACTCACAAGTGAAGACATGACAACGTGATCACACCTCTTCCAAGAAAAAGAATGAACAACAACAACGTGATCCCAACACTAGCATAGTACCTATTGTATGTGTACTTGATCATTATTTGTCACTGAATTTAGTTGGATCTGATCAGGATGAATTGAATTACCAAGGAATAACAGCTCTATTTAGGGATAGAACAAAAATGGTTTAACGGGAAAGTAAAATCCAGAAGACAGCAGTATGATGTAATAGAAAGATTCCCAGCTTTAGAGTCCAAGGACCTGGGTTCAAATCCTTATTTTGCCATGTAATATTTCATGTAAGTCACTTAACCTCAATGGGACTCAGTTTCCTCATTTGTCAAATGAGGATATTAGCATAGATGACTTTTAATGTCCCTTCCAATTCTAAAGATATGATCACCTCACCTCCCTCAACAAAGTTTATGTCTTATTTGATTCAGCTCCTCTATCTGACCTTTTGGATACTGATTCTATTGTTAAACATAGTGTTTATTCTTCCCAGATTAATGTCGAAGACAAAATGATAAGTATACCTTCTGATCCTGCCCTATTGTCTTCTTCCTTATTTTAAAGATTCCTAGTCACCTGAGGCTCTTCTTCCAAAAATAAGGCAGTTCCAGACCATCTCGTGACATAACAAGTTTTTGAACTGCCTTTGTCTCTCTTTTTCCTTCCTACACCCTTTCTAATTTCCTTTCTCTCTGTTTTTTTTTCTTTTTCTTTCTTTCTTCCTGCCTGTCTGTGTTTTTATTTGTCAGGAATATTCACACTGGAAATACAGACTTGGGTTTTTTTTTGTTTTTTTCTTTCACAATGCTCTGAAGGTACTCATAGTAGAAACACAATGGAGGTGCCAGTTTGGAGGAGTTTCTGTCAATCAGAATTTGTTCTATGGCTGAATAGAATTTTGAAAGCTGAATGTGAATTAAATGTATTATTTTCATTGTAGGTCTATTTTTCAACAGCCCAATATAAATTCACAAACCTAACAAAGATTCATAGACTCATGGAATGGCAGAGCTAGAAGTGACTTTAGAATCACAGATCACAGAATGTCAGAGCTGGAAGCAGAATTGGAAGGTATTTAGCCCAATGCCCTGGTGGTATACGCGAGTAAAGTGTAGCCTTAAAGGTGAAATGGTCTCCTCAACCTTGCACTGCTTATAAGTTGAACCCAGGTGTCCAGACTCTCAGCCCACTGCTCTTGCCATCATCCAATGTTATCACTTTTTCCCAGAGATGAACTGAAATTGTAAAACACAAAGCTCTTATGTACCAAAAATTTTAATGTAAAATATAATTTAAATTTTGCTTGTAAAAACAATTAGCATAATGATGAAAAAAGAAGAAAGGATATTAGAATTTCAGAAGAGACCACTTCTCTAGATACAACCAAATGCCAGAAACAATAACCCATCAAAGCCATCTCAGGGAGGCTGCTAATATCCCATTTCTCGTATGTGTTTCTTTGTAATTTGCTGAAATATTCTTGGACACCATGGATTTTTACTTTTCAAGGGAACCACGGAGCATGTCACAATAAAGACTCCAAGCAATACTGACAATTCGGCTGACCACAGCTGTACTTTGGCACTGTCTCATGTATACAGGCGTGTTCATCTCTCTTGGCCGAGACAATAGAAGCGTTCTCTGTTCTCACTTAAAAACAGGCAGGATAAGGAACAGGAATCTTATTTCTAAACTCAAAGATCCTACTCTTTCGCCTTTTCTACCAGAGGTGAAAGTGATGGGAATGTTAGAGATCAGCTGCTGTCCTTCTTATAACTGTAACTACTTCCCTTGGGAAGAAAGACTTTGCCCTTGGGAAGAAAGGCTAAACTGAATTGAAAAAAAGGGAAAGCATGGAATGTGGGCTAGAAGGGATTTTAGAACATGGGGTGTTAAAACTAGAGAATCACAAAACATTAGGATTGGAAGTAACCTTGAAGTCAAAGAACTTAACCATGTTAGTTAAAAGAAATTTAAAATCAAGTCTGCTCACCATATTTTACAAAAATCCAAAAAATCTCAAAATTGGAATAAACTTCTTAAATCACTTAGTAAAGTGACATGCCCAAACAGGAATTCCATCTATAATATCCTCATATTAGTGATTCTCAGTGATGAAGAAGAGCCCTGCCCTGAGATAGCTCACTCCATTCTAAGACAGATCTAATTCTTAGAACCTCTTTTCCTTATGTTGAGTCAGAATTTGTTTGCTTTCAGTCCTGCTTCTAGTTCCCTGTTCTACTCCCTAGGGACAAGCAAAATAATTTGAGCAACTCTTCAACTTGTTAAGGGGAAACTGAGGCCACCAAAAGGCAGCATAATGCAGTGAAAAGAGAACTGAATTTAAATTTAGTAGCACTGGATTTGAGTCCTGGCTCTGACATTTATTAACTGTGTGCCCTTCAACAGGTCATGTAACTTCACTGGGCCTCAGTTTCCCAATCTGTAAAATGAGAAAATTGAACTAAATGTCCTCAAAAGTCCTTTTCAGCTCCACATCTCCGATCCTATGATCTCTGATGAATATTTTGCCTACTCTTTAGTGACCAAACTGGAACAAGATCCCAAGACATAGAGCTGCTCATCACTCTGGTAACCTTCTTAAGGATCTCCTGGATGTTTGAGTTTCTTCTTTTAAACTTCATTTTAAATCACTTGGCTTTCAAATTTGACTTTTTAATAAAGATATGATTCTTTAGATCCCTTTGGTTCAGATATATAGAACCTTTTTAATAAATAATGAGTCCCATTTGAGGGCAAGTAAAATTGCACAAATGTTGAGTTAGAATTAAATGCACAAATGTTAAATATAAAATCAGTGCCAGAGAATTAACTATTTTTCTTCTTGTTAAGGACCCAAACAGAACTCTGAATTCAATAGCACAGACTCCCAATTACCTTCACCTTAAATAATAATCTCAGAAGTTCAAATTTGCATATTTCACATTAGACTGTGACCTTAAGAGCAGTGACTGGTTTTTTGCCTTTCTTTGTATTCCTGGGACTTAGCACAGTGCCAGGAACATAAACACCAGTTAAGTAATAAATGTTAGTTAACTATGAAGTGCAGTGCTACTGTAGAGTTGAAAAACCAAAGGCAAAATTATAACTGAGGTCTTCGGTCCTAAGCACTTACCACTCACTAGACCAAAGGGTCCACACTTGTATCTAATACTGCTCATTACCGACACTATATCTCAAGCATTCTCCCAACCCTCCTTGAGAGTTTTTGTCATACTAATAATAATCTTGTTTATATAGGCTTGAAAGTTTTTAAAGTGATTTACACACATTGTTTCATTTGATCACAATTAGCAATAACCAAAAGCAAAGCTTCCAACAATGTCCGCTGTGAATTCAAAGACATCTCCAATCCCCAGAAGCATCTTCAATGCCTTAACTAATTCTAAACGATGTCAACAAAAAAGTTTATAAACTGTCTGGAGATTTCCACCTGACCCCAGAAGCTCTTTTTCCCTTGATTTCTACCCCACCTTTTCCTCCCCCAGGTACCCAGTAGCAGAATTTCACAAGGACCCCATATCTACAGGGGAAACATCCAGCAAGCTCTTTGCCAAAGGAAAGCCATAGTCCAGTTTCTGTTCCATGGAATTTATAGTATGATATGATATGACATACGAAATGATGTGATGTGATATGTGATATGACATGTGATATGATATGACATATGATATATGATGTGATATGATATGACATATGATATGATGTGATGTGATATGTGATATGACGTGATGTGATATGACATATGATGTGGTGTGATATAACAACATAATATAGTAATGTAATATCACATAATATAGCATTGCATAATATAACATAACATAGCGTAATGTAATGTAATACAATATTATATTATAACAACTGGTTATATATTGCATATTAACATTTGTAAAGAGCTTTACATACATTATTAGACTGTGAGGCTATTGAGAGCAGGGACTGTTTTTTGCCATTCTTTGGATCCCCAATCCTGGTTCACAGTAGGGGTTTAATAAATGTTTGTCGACTGACTGATCTTTGAAACTACCCTGAGAGGTAGGTACCATAGGAGTAATTATCACAAATATGCATTGGAGGAAACTTAGACACAAAAAGGTTAAATGGTGTCTCTACGGTCACGTAGCCAGTAAGTGTCAGCAGCAAGATGTGAACAGGTCTTCCTGACTCCAAGCCCTGCCCAAGTCCACTATATCACACTGCTTCTTGGATGGATGGTGATGATGTTGGAGGCGATGATGATGATGATGATGAAGATGATGATGGAAGCTAGTATTTATAAAAACCCTTTATCTGTGTTAATTCATTTGACCCTTATTATCATTAGGGGACAGGAGACCTAAGATTTCATTGGCATAGAAATATCAAGGGAAGGAACCCTCCTATACCCAGGCAGATCATGACTTTCTCTGCAACTTACACTCTTAGAGAAATGCCTGGAGCACCAAAAGCTTCAGCGACTCATTCAGGGGCACTAAATGAAGTCAAATGGGGAGGGGGGAAGAGCAGTAAGAGGAGAGGGGAAGTGTGGAGAGATCAAGAGGACTAAAGAGACCTAATTTGAAGGGGGCACTTAAGCTGAGCCTTAGGGAGCTATGGATTCTAAGAGGGAGAGAAAGAATATCATCTCAGACTTGGGGGACAGATAGTCTACGCAAAGGAACAGTCAGGAGATCAAATGTTGGAGTCAGTGAACAAATAGCAAGTTGACCATTTTGGCTGGAACCTCAGTCTTATGACTCCAATTCCCAATGTTGACTCCCTGTATCTATATACCTTTAATAACAAATGCCCTCCAAACTCCTTATTTCATTAGATAGATCAGTGAAATGTAGTGAAAATGACTATTAACCTAGGTTCTAGTGCTTGAGGCATCAATTGCCCTACGAGGCCTCAGTTATCCTATAAAATGAGGGTGCACAAGGGGGAAGGAGTTGATCTGTAAGGCTCCTTCCATCTTTAATGTCCTTTGATTCCACAGCGACCTGGCTAGTACAATGCTCCTGTTTTACAGGTCGTGAAAACTAAGGTCCTGAGAGCTTAAGCCATTTTCCCAAGGTCATAACTTTAACAAGTACTTTGTCAGATTTGCCTTCAGCCTCAGCCATTCCTGATCTGGGAAAGTTGTCAGATTCTGAGGAAGGGAAAAAAAACTGGAGTCTGGAAGAACGACGAGGAGCTGAGTTTAGCACCATTAAGCTGAACTCAACACAAATTTTACCCACTTCCCAAGTTCTCAGAAGCTCACCCCCTGATTAAAATCCATACAGCCTATGCACTGATGGATAGCAGGGATGAGACAGAGAAAAGAGAATGTGGACCTGGGAATTGACAGTTGACCTAAGGTCAGAGGGCCCCTGCTGACATCTTGGCTCTGTTCTCAGGGTTGAAACTTATACTTACTGGGTACAACAGCCATCTCTGAACCAGCCCAACCCAGAAACTCCTTCTTCTAAAACAGGATGGCCTTGCTTCAGTCCCCTTCCCCAAACACAACCACGAAGGAGATGATTTATCCAGATCCAAGCAGCTGGTCTCTGTACTAAAAACAGCTATAATCTTCTCAAGGTACCAGATTTCTACCTTTGAGAAAAATGCATGTGTGCACTAAATACCTATGGCTCTCTGGTTGTCTTTAGCTGTTCTGTGTTCCTACACACACACACACACACACACACACACACACACACACACACACACACACACACACACACACATACACACACAGACACACGTGCACACACGCATGTGGTGGAAGGAATATCAGTTCAAACCCCAGCCCTGTTCTCTTAACTATATAATCTGGAAGAAGGTCACTTTTCTTCTCCCATTTTTCTCATCTGGAAAATTATGGGGTTCAACTAAGTGATCTCTAAGGTACCTTCCAGCTCTAATTCAATTAATGCATTTTCATTAAGCACCTACTGTATGTAGAACACTACGATAGGTCCTGGAGGGGAGAGCCTCCACAGAGGCTAGTAAATGGAATGTGACAGATACATAAATATCTCTCTCCTCAGAGCCTATGATGAATTTGCAGTTACCAGGTGCTTTAAACATGATCTACAGTCCTATTGGAGAAGCCCTGCTGGATGGGAAGTCTGATTCTCCTTTCCCCAATTACTAAAGGTCTGGATGCTTGCCCAAGAGCAGCAAGAGAAGTTTAGTTTGGCCGAGCTCTATGAGCTGACAGCTGAAGTGCAGGAACCAGGCAGGAAAGGTGAGCTCTGTTGTGTTTTATACATGAGGGGTATAAAGTAAGGAACAGGTAAGGCACTCATAGAGAAGAGCCTGCCTGGGGAATAATTGGCATTGCAAATAGACTGTTCTCATGTTATTAATACCATGGGGAAAGGTGGAAGGAGGGAGGAAAAAGCAGGATGGCAGTTCCTTGAAGGAATATTCCAGACAGTCCTAATGGTTGATGTGCTGTGTTTACTGAACAAGTGTGCCCCTTAGTGCTTAAAAGGATTTAGCAGTGGAAGACTGGAGATCTGGAGATCATTTCTCATATATCACTGAATCAATGCTCCCATTTTATAAATAAGAAAATCAAGGCTCAGGAATCTTAAGCAATTTGCCCAAGTTCATACTTGCATGCTCATACTTACATATATATACGTATGTAAAAGTTCATGCATCTACATATGCACACGTGTGTATGTATGTATACGTAATTTAATAGGGGCAGGACTTGAACCTGGGTCCTGTGACCATAAATCCAGCACTCTTTCCAGTAAATCTCTTTTGACTGTTTCCAGTTTTTTCCCTATGTAGGATTTGAAGGTTTGGGATTTGAAGAGAAGGATTTAAACATGCTCTGAAAAGGAGAGAATGTTAAAGTAGGAGTCTGGAAAATTTGGTTTGAGCCCCAGCTCTGCTTTTAACTAGCTGTGTAACATGGGTCAAGTCACAATCTCTCTTACCTACAGGTACCACATCTGGGAATCCCCTCAATTTCATCTGAGAAAATTGAGGAAGTTTTATTAGTGTATGTCTCCCATGTCTCTGACAGACCTAAGTCCTATGATCTGATGCAAATAATATTGCTATAAAGGAGAATGAAATGAAGCAGATGAGAGTCTGAGCAAAGTGCTTGGAGAACTTTGAGAAAGAGGGATCCTTTTCAACTGAGGGGGTGGGAGTGGAAAGATGGAAGAAAGGCTTCATGGGGATAGTGGAACCTAAGTTACACTTGAAAGAAGGGAAGGATACCAGGAGACAGAGACACAGAAGTATTTTCTTGGTTGGTGCACTCCTTGGTTCCCGTTGCCACTTTCAAAGTTGCCCCCTGCAACCATCATTTGGTAACTAACCTTTTTTTCAGTTTCACTTCATCTTTCCATCTCATTCAGACCAGATATTCCTGAGATCCTCCAATTTCCAGGTCACTCTTCCTCCTTTGTCAAGGAGTTCTATATGTAGGTCACAGTGTGTCTCTCTAACCTCTAACCCTTGTCATCCTACATGTGTATCTCAGTGTACACACTGATGTCCCCTCAAACACCTTGGCCTCCCGCTTCTTCTCAATTCCTTCATACAGTCTAAGCCACCATCAGAGATGGTCCTATCTCAGATTTTATCATCACTCATAAAAGTGCCACCTCTTTGGTTGAACTCCAAAATTCATTTCTTTGATGATAATCTTTTGTCCTTCTATCCTTCCTCAGAGGAGGTTTTTTTTCCTTCACCACAATTTGGAGTCTGCCCAATCCATCTATACTCTACTAATTTCTCTCCCTTATTCTGGTCTGATCTTCCTCCCTTAGCATTCTTTACCTTAGAGTTAGCCAATTCAACTAAACATTGTCCTCCACTCACTCTTGGCTTTCTTGAATACTGCTGGAAGAAGTCACAAGATACACTCCCATGAGTGGTCCATTAGAAATTCATGTTATCCCATTTCAACTTGGCCCTTACTGCTGCACAGCAAATTTTCTTCACCATCCTATTCGCCTCAAACCCAATAAGCCCTAAATAGACCTCCCTAATTCACCCTCAAGACTTCTTCTCCCCAAACTTCTTTAGGAGATCTCAACTCAAGAAGCTTCACTATCCCTCTTTTGCCTCCTGAGTAAAACACAAACTCTGCTATTTGGCATTTTAAGACCTTCTCAGTCTGGTTCTAACCCATCTCCCTAGGCTGAATTAATATTATTTCCTTTCTCACATTCTGCATTCCTGCAAAACTGGTCTCCTTGTTCTTCCCTGTACAAGACCCTCTATCATCTGCCTCTGTGGGTTGCACAGGCTGCACCCTACCACCACCTACATCCCACTTCAATATCAGAAAAATTCTTCCTTGGTTCCACTTCTTGGAATCCTTAGCTTCCTTCGAGGCTCAAGTCAAGTACCACTCCCTGCCCTTGGATTTCTTCCAGTTGTTAGAGATCTACCACCACCACCAGTACCCAAAACCAAATCCCACACCACAGTTATTTGATGTTTAATATATATTTTGCATTTCCTTATCTGCTGTACATTTCCCCAATAGCAGGGAAGCCTCTTGAGATAAAGGACTGTTTCCATTCCTTGTCTTAAGCACTTGGCAGAATGCCAGCACCTGGTGCATTTGGAGGTTCCTAATATATATTTATTTAAGTGAACTGAAAGTATCACCATCTTCTCCATCACCCAGGCTCTTACCCTTGGGACCATCTTTGTCTTTTCCCTTTCCTATCACCCTCCTTCTCTAATCAGTTGCCAAATCTTATTGATTCTACCTTTCTTCTCCACACACTTTTCTTCACTTATACAACTGCCAGCTTGCTCATCATCTCTTGCCCAAAGAGCTAAACTCCTCAATCATCTCCCTGATTCTAATCTCCCTCTCCAATCCATCTTCTGTGTAGCTGCCAAAATAATCTTTCTAAAGCACAGATTTCACCATGTCACTCCTCTGCTCCCAAACCTTCAGTGGCTCCCTATTGCCTCTAGGATAACATTAAAACTACACAGGTTAGCATTTAAGGGCCTCCACAATCTGGCTCCCATTTTCCTTTAATGATTTAGTTCATATTAGTCCACTTCATTAAGTCCTCATCCCATCACGTTCTCACAAACCATTTCCGTTCATGGAATGTCTTCCCCGCTATCTGTGCTTCTCAGCATCCCTGTCTTCCTCCAAAGCTAAGCTCAGGCATCACCTTTATGTTAAGCCTTCCCTGTTCTCCTCACTTTCCCCTTACGTGCCACTGTTGTTAGTATACTTTCCATTCATGAAGATCCTCACCCTGTAGTGCAGGAGTGTGTGCTGTCTTCTTCCTCCCCCACAGAATGCAAGTTTCTTGGAGGTAAAGGACTGTTCTGGTTTTGTCTAAATCCCTAGCAGCTAGAACAGTGTCTTGCATGTAGCAGAAGCTTAATAAATATTTGTGGAGCTGAATTGAATGTGGTCAACATGTTAACAGAATTCCAAGTCATTCGGGAAAACGTTGTTTCCAACAATTCTATACTGAATAACACCTGTATCAGCAACAGAATTAAAGACCAAAAAGTTCTGGAACCAAAAATACTCCTAAACATAGAAAGGGGGTGGAAGGAAAGCAAGGCAACAAAAAGAATAGCAACATGGCACAGCTGAGTACTAGAAAGAAAATCAGAGAGAAGAGTTCAAATCCTGCCTCTGGCAAGTAATAACCTGATTCAGCCTTGGTTTCCCCTTTGATAAAATGGGGGCAATAACACCCATAGTACCTGCCTCGCTGGATGATTGTGAAACTCAGATGAGCTGTGGTACTGTGGTTTATGAGCTGTCTCTCTCTCTCTCTCTCTCTCTCTCTCTCTCTCTCTCTCTCTCTCTCTCTCTCTCTCTCTCTCTCTCTCTCTCTTTCCCACAGATCCAGGCTGTTATATCTGCCCTCAGAGTCCTGGCATACACTGAGGAGTTTGGAGGGGTTCTCTTTGCTACTGCTATCTGTTCAAACCCCACACTGGATGTATTCCTCTCCTCCATAGATTCACATCAGTTTTTGACACAGGGATATTTACTTCTGAAATATAGCAAGAACCAACTACAAAAATTTTCCCTAATACTTTGGGGGCATATTCTCCCCTTTGCCCCCTGCAGTCTCGAGGAGAACAGGTTCAACTTCACCTTGTCCCATCAAGTTCCCATCCAAAGGCAACATTGCTTCTGGATGAATCACTCAGCTCCTGTCGAGCTTAGAACTAGAAAATAATTTTTGAAGTTCATTCACTCTTAGTCCATCGAGGCCCCAATGCTTCATTGGCTACAAACCCTAATTCTGGAAACCTGGAATGCTGAGAGTTGCCCTCCAGATCTTCTGAATTAATAAGGTTGTATTCTCCACTCCCTTTACCAATTGTCATGAGTAAATGCATCACCAAGCTCCTGTAGGTGGTCTGAGGTAAAGAGGAGGGCATAGCTCAATCTGGCCAGACCTTTTGAATGTCTCCACAGCTAGTCAAAGAGGCTCCTCTTCTCTCTGGGGCTATTAACTGGAGCCGGTCATTTCCAGAATGGCCAGTCATGCTCCACAGTCTCTCCAAGGTCTTTCTATTGCACTTTATCATCACTCTCCCAAAAGCACAGTAGTCTCAAAGGTAGATGCCATTATGGGACCTCCGCACATGCACCAGACCCCCATCTTGAAGGGCTATGTCAATGTCAGAAAAAAGATTAGACTTATTTTGCTTGGCCACACATGGTAGAGCTAGAGGCAACAGGTAGAAGTTATAGAGATGCAGATTATAGGCTGAAAGGTAAGGAAACACTTCCCAAATTAGCTATGTAAGAGCAGAATGAGGTATTTGGAGTGACAATGAGTTTTCCTCTCATTATATGTTTTCCAGCAGAGGCTGGCTGGAACATAAAGACGATGATGTCATACACGGATTAGATTAGATGACTTCTGAGGTTTCCTCTGATTCTGTTATTTTGTGATTCTGTGAAATAAAATTTTTTTTTAAAGTTCTCATGCAAAGGCCTACTGATCTCCAGTTTCACACAGTAAATATTGTTTTTTGTGCCTTTGAAAAATAGTGTATCCAGTTTCAGTCCTGCATGAGGAATCCCAAAGGAGGCAGCTGTAGTATAGTGGAAAGAGCATTTTGTTTGGAGTAAGAAGACCCAGGGCTGAGTCCTGGCTTTGCTGCTTGCTGACTGTGACCTTGACAACTCACTTTGTTCTGAGCCCTGCTTCCTCAGCTAAAAAATGAGCACAATAAAGCACAACTACCTACATTGATAGAATTCAAAGGTGGAAGGGTCCATAGAAAGCCAAATCTAGAACAAAATCCTCACTTTACAGATGAGAAAATTGAAGCCAGAGAAGGGATGGCAATCACTCCACCCTTGAATTTCCCACTTTGTAAGTACTTGCCCCTGTTGCCTCTCCCCCTAACTAGCTGGTACCTCTCAAAACCTCTATTTTTAATGACAACGTGCAGGCCAGCCAAGTGTTTATTCCTCTCTAGGCTGTGCTCTGGCTTTCTAGACTTTCTCTACAATAACCCTGTAGAGTCCCTTCTCTTCCCGCCCAATCCCCTTTAATGTGTAAGTTCCAAATGGTAAATGTTTCAAATGATCTCTTCTGATTATATCCAAGGTTCATCCCACTCTACCACACTGCCATGCCCCTTTTAGAGTATTTGTAATAATCAAAGAGGATAGCATTAGAGAAATGCACTGAAGTGGTAAGCAAGAAAAAGAAAAAAAACGAGATATGCTTGACGTTGGTTGATTGACTAACTGAAGTCAGAGAACCAGGGTTCAAATTTTGACACACATACTGTCTTTCAAGTGATCTTAAACAGGTCACTTAGCCTTTTAGGGATTTAGCTTCCTCAGTTGCAAAATTAGGGAGTAGGACTAGATGAAGTCTAAGAACCTTACTAGCTTTGAATCCTATAAAACTATGAACTTACATTATCTCTCCTTGAGAGCAGGAACTGTGTTATTTTTTATCTTGCCTGATATGGCTTCACATATAACAGTAGTTTAATAAATGTTTGTTGAGTTTAATTATCTTTTTGAATGTGATTTGTAAACTGTAAAGCAGTATTCAAAAATATGAGCTGGACTTGCTATAATACTAGGTACTCAGTGGGTGGGCAGCTAGGTGGCACAGTGGATAAAATGGTGGGACTGAAGTCAGGAAGACTCATCTTCAGTTCAGATTCAGCCCCAGATACTTATTAGCTGTGTGACCCTGGGCAAGTCACTTAACCCAGTTTGCTTCAGTTTACTCATCTGTAAAATGAGCTGGAGAAGGAAATGGCAAACCACTCCAGTGTCTTTGCCAAGAAAACCCCAAATGGGATAACAAAGAGTCAGATACCACTGAAACAGCTAAAGAACAGAAATCCAGGGTGTGTTATTCTTCTCATACTATTGGTAGCAAGGAATTAATGCAACTAATGGGAATAAGAAGCAGTCTGGCCTAGTGAATAGCAAGATGGCCTCAGAGTCATAAAGTCCTGGATCCAAATGGCCTGTGTGACCTTAGACAAGTAGCTAACCTTTCAGTGCCCCAGGCAACTCTCTGAGACTCCAAGTTACCAAACAGTCACTAAGCATTTATTAAGCACCTATTTGGGGCTAGTGGGTACCCGAGGCTGATGAGACCACTACAAGGCTTTAAAACAATCAGAAAAGGCTTCATATAAAGAGTGGGGCCTGAACTGCTTCTTTAAGGAAGAGGGGGCTTCTATGAGGCTAAGGGGGGGATGGAGTTGATGCCAGGCACAGTGAATGGCAAACGGCAGATGGAGTAGTTGAGTGGAAGGAAGGAAGGAAGGAAAGAAGGAAGGAAAGAAAGAAGGAAGGAAGGAAGGAAGGAAGGAAGGAAGGAAGGAAGGAAGGAAGGAAGGAAGGAAAGAAGGAAGGAAGGAAGGAAGGAAGGAAGGAAGGAAGGAAGGAAGGAAGGAAGGAAGGAAGGAAGATAATAAGAATTTATGAAGAGCCTACCATGTGCTAGCAGGAACCATGCTAAGGGCTTTACCAATATTACCTCCCTTCATCCTCACAACAACACCAGGAGGTAATGTTATTATTCTCATCATTTTATGGATGAGGAAACAAGCAGGCAGAGGTTAAGTGATTTGCCAAGGGTCGCACAGCTTGTAAATATATGATCTTAACTACCTAGTTAGCTCTAACAGGCTCCTCAAATGATCTAATACTAATTCTGCCACTATGTGACCTTGGAATAGTCACTTTATCTCTCTAAGGCAGTGCCAAGCCCTCCAGTGCAGGCACCTTTTGAACGGGTTTCAGTTTTCCTACTTCCTTGCTGGACTTTTGAAGTTGTTTTTCTTGGCCCTTACAACAATTCCTGGCCTGGCTGAGAATTGTGCAGCAGGTACAGTGAGAGAATGCCACCAAAGGACAGTGACTGCAACGGGAGCCCAAGGGAGTCCTAGGGCCAGCTGGTCTGTCAGGTGATGGGCAAATCACTCCCAGTGTCAGAGAGGTGAAACACAGGATCTGGGTCAGCAAAAGCCACACACAAAGGAATTGGATATGAAAGGGACTGAAAACTGAATATGAAATTTGAAAATATGAAAATGGAAAATACAAAAGAAATTGAATCCTATAGGAACAAGGAGGAAGATAGAGTGGCTAAGAGACAGTAGTTATCACCAATGCTAACTGCCTACCATGGACAAAGTCCTGGGCTCAATGCTATGGGAGATTCACATACAAGAAAAACATAGCCCCTGCCCTTGTGGGGTTCATAATTGAATGGGGAAGAGAAGAAATCTACTAAGAATCTTATAACCATAGAATGAGATGAAAGGGAACTTAAAGACCACTTTCACATCCCTCTTTTTATTGGTGAGGAAACTTGGGGAAAGAGAGGAAAAATGACTTCTATAAAGTCAGTACCTAATCCCTGGGTTGTTGTGAGGATCAAATGAGAAAACATTTGTAACATGTAAATATTTGTAAAGCACCACGTCCAGCACATAGTAGGTGTTTAATAAAGGATTGTTCCATGTCCCTTCCCCTTATTCCCTCCAATGATACAGAATCCCAGGCTTTGGATATTCAGAAACATATCCTTTCTGCCATCTGACTGTGCTTCTGCACTAGGCTATGCTGAGCCAAACCACTTGAGTCATCCACTAATTACAGTTCACATTTCCATGCAGCACTTTGGGGTTTGTGAAGGGCTTTACCTGCAGCACCTCATAGATCTTCACAAAACAACTGCATGGTATGAGCTAGTTGGTCAAGTATTTTTATCCCCATTTTACAAATTTTGGAAAGGAGGTTCAGAGAGAAGAAAATCACAAAGCTAAAAAAAGTAAACAGGATCCTGATCTCCTGATTTCCAGTATCTTTCCATGACGCCGTGCTACTTTCTTTACCCACCATACTGCACCAAGTAGAAATATTTCAGATGGACAAGCAAACACCAAAGAGAAGTAGAACAAAAGGGAGGAAAGTGAGAAGAGAAGGAAATAACTTCTCCAAAGAGCTTAGATCTTTTCACCTTGTTTCTATTTCATCAACATTAATTCTTTAATAGCTGAACTTATCATCCTTTGTTTAAAAAAATGAGTGGTTTATCTGATATCCAATTAACTTCTGTAAAAGAATAAATTCTTCCAATCTGAAATCATGTATTAACTTTTAACAATAAATATGGCTTTGTTTAATGGGGAGCTGTTGAAAGTTTGGGGCCAGTCACAGCCCTCGTAGTTTCTTAGGAAGAGCTAACTTTAAGAATCATGGTACAGTGGAAAAGGAAGTGACTCTGTAGTCAAAAAATCTGGGTTCAAAACTTCACCTGTCTGACCTTGGCCAAGTGACTTAACATATGTGTGCCTCAGTTTCCTCATCTGTAAAATTATAAAAATTCATCCAGGTAGTCTCTGATGTCCTTTCCTGTTATGGATTTCTGATCATTCCATAAAGGAGAAAAATACAGAAGAGAAAATGTTTTACCACCTTTGACCAGTTGGAAGAAATCTGAGGAAGTCTCATCTCCTAAAGAGGTTTGTAAGGCAAGGAAAATAAGCAGAATGCAAACTGGCCAAGAAAGATGATAGAGTTGTTGTTGTTGTTTTTCGTTGTTTTCTCAGACCAGAGTTTCATGGTCGTGTTTTTTCAAATTCACACACTGGCACATGGAAGAATTTAGTTCAATACTTTGACAGTTCAGTGAATCTTCAATCTCATCAATGTATGAACTCACTTAAACTATGCAGAATACAATCCATCCACGCTCTCTTCTCCTAGACTACTCATGTCCATTTCCACTCTTCCATAGGGGACAATCTGCCCATGTTTGTTGAAGGACTGCTTCTCTCTCTTCGCCACTCTACCATTCTGCTTCTCTCTGCAGGATTTGACATGTTGGGAACTCTTCTTAACTACAACAAACAAATAAAACATACTATCTGCTTATGAAGCACTAGGCATATAGAAATCACTGTGCTGAGTACTGAGGCAGATGCAAAATTTGGATAAAACCTAGTCCCTACCCTCATGGAGCTTCCAATAGGAGATAAAACACCAACACATGTAAATATAATTTTTTAAAATTCCGAGATAAGTGCTTTAAAGACCTGTAATGGAAAAAAAAAAGTTTTATGAAGGGAAGAGATATTCTTTGTAATAATTAGAAAGTATCTCGGTACTCTGGGGAAATTTGAACTCTGCCTCCTTGCTATGTTAAGGGAGGGAGATGACCATTAGATGGTTATCCCTGAGTAGAGGACAATTTAGATAGTGATTAAGTAGGGAGGTATGTCTTAACAACCCCTAGCTCACCTGCTTAATTGATCAGGTTGGAGTCTGAGATTGCAACCCACACATACTGGACCTTTTCCCAAGCACCTGGCTAGGATAACTCTAAACAAAAAGAAGATTAGGCATGTTTATGAGCCCGGAGTTATAACATAGGTGAATCCCCTTTGTCCACAATATCGTGCTAGGACAACGCAAAATCATCTGGGGCGGCATAGGAAAGATTCTGGGAAGAACATTGCTATTCTCTTTTGAGGTCCAATAAAAAGTAATAAGATCTAGAATTCTAGACTAATGGAAGACATGGTGGTTGGTGGGTAAATATTTCATAGTTAGAAGAAGTCTCTCTCATATCTGGTTCCTCTTATCCATTCCCATTGCAACCAGTCCTATTTAGAACCTCGTCCTTTAAAAGGAAAAAAATGGTTTTTTTCTACCATGAATTTGAGTACAATATCAAGCATGAACAGTGCCATATAAAAAGTAGAAAAAAGAAACTGTATATAAAAGCATAAATCTCTATTACACATAGCTTTTCAGGTATATATTAAATTTGACATGGCAGTATCAACAAGGACATCTTTGTCCCTTTATTATTTTCCTTCTGATCTCTGCTGTGTACTTCTAAAATACTTTGTTGGCATTTTTCTTCTTTTTTTCCTTTGGCATGACTATGGCATTAATATCACTACCCCCACCAAAAATAAAATAAAATCCCTCTCTTTTGACTATATATAGCCAGGCAAAACAAATCCACATGTTAACTCTGACTAAAAATACATCTTATTATGTCCCCTAAAATAGCATCTCCCAGTTAAGAGGTGTGAAGTATGACTCATTATCAGTGTTCTGGAGTCATGACAGGTCATTGCATTGATCAGAATTTTTAACTATTTTTCTTAACAATATAGTATATTTCTCTCCATTATATCCTCTTTTACTTTTTCCTCTCTTTGTCCCTTATTCTCATCTTTACAAAGAAGAAAGAGGCAGTGAAAGAGAAGAAATGTGATCAACACTAGGAATCTATCATTGAAGTGATGGGATCCCACTCTTCTGTCCTCCTCTTTCCATCTAGCCCAATCCCTGATCTTTGTTCTTATATTTCCTTTCTCTATTTTCATTCCCTCCTATTTGATCCATATGATCCATGTCTCTATGAGCTCTGAAGCTTACATTTGCTTTGGTTGTAGTTATCCTTCCTTCCCCTTTTACCCTCTCTATCTTTGCCTGTTTCCCTGATAAGTTTCCAATGCAAACTGAACGTTCCTGTATGTGTTCATTCCTCCTTTTTCCATTCAGATAAGAATGAAGGTCATGAGATTCCTTTGCCCCTTGTTTATATGCTCTTCTTCTTGTGCACTCCAACTATGAGAGATATTAAATCTCCCACCCTTATTCCTCATTTCTTCTTCTGTATGTTCTTCTCCTCTTTCTTTTTCTTTTCTCTCTTCACACCAACAAAACAGAATAAAACTCCATCCAGGTTGTGTATTTGTCTTTATTAAATGCTTTTGTGACCCTTCAAGATCATGGGATTCTGAAAAGGCAGTTGTCCCGTCCCCCTCTCCCTCCCCTCAATAGCATGTAAGTATTTCATCCTCATTTTGTCGTCGTTTAGTTGGTTCACTTGTATTTGACCGACTCTTCATGAACCCATGTGGGGTTTCCTTAGCAAAGATACCAGAATGGTTTGCCATTTCCTGATCTAGTTCACTTTACAGATGAGGAAACTGAAATAAATGGGGTTAAGTGACTTGCCCAGGGTCACATAGCTAATAAATGTTTGAGGTCAGATTTGAATTCACAAAACTGAGTCTTCCTGACTCCAAGCATAGAACTCTGTGCCACCTAGTTCCTTTCAATTGCTCAAATGCCTTTCTGGAGTTCTCTTGTCTCCTATGTTTGTATTTCCAAGATTCTACTCAGGATAGCCTTTTAATCAGGAAGACTTGAAAGTTCTCTTTTCTCTTAAAGATCTATTCTCCCCCTTTAGAATGAGATTCAGTTCTTTCAAGCTAAGCTATTTGTAATTCTCTATCATTTGACTTTAGTAATACTGCATTCCAAGATTTTCTTTTCTAATAGGTGTTGTGTAGTATTTTGTGATCCTAAATGTATGTCCTCTATACTCAAAATCTTTCTGGTTGCATACAATTTTGTTTTGTTCTGTTTGTACTGGGAGTTCTGTATTTCCAATATTATATTCCTTAGGTGTTTTCAATTTGGAATGTGCTTCAAAAAATGAACAGTGAACTCTTCGTACTGTCCCTTTGCCTATCATTCTAATGGTTATGCTTTTTTAATATATAGAAGGCAGGTCTCTTGTTTGCTCGTTGTTTTCAAGGGAACCAGTGAATCTTAAATTGTCTCTTCCAACTTATTTTCCAGATTGGTTAT
Source organism: Pseudochirops corinnae (assembly GCA_028646515.1). Taxonomy (NCBI): domain Eukaryota; kingdom Metazoa; phylum Chordata; class Mammalia; order Diprotodontia; family Pseudocheiridae; genus Pseudochirops; species Pseudochirops corinnae. The sequence goes on along the minus strand of CM053585.1, from coordinate 320,831,264 downwards.
TTTTGATAGATACTTTACATGTTCTTCTATTATTTCAATCTTTTGTAATTATGTTTTCTATTTTTTGTTACAGTATAGAATCACTTAATTCTGTTTGTTCCTTTCTGTTTTTCAGGAAGTCCACTACTTTGTTGAGGTTTTCTAACTTCTGTTCTAATTGTGGTATTTTTTTCACTTCGAGATCTCTCATTTCATCTTTAAAATCTGTTGCTTCATTTCTTCCAGCCACTCTTGGAGCCCTTGTGGCCAAGCCATTCTTTTCTCTGAGACTCCACTTATACATGTTATAGAGTTACTCTTTTTTTTCTGGTTAGCCTCTTAGGCTTCTCATACATTAATTATTTATTATATTTCATATTTTTATCTGTTTGCTCATATTTTATCTCTACTTTAGAATTTAATGGTAAAGGTTAGGCTCCAATTTTCATGGATGGGGTGATCAGAATCCCTTTGCTCCCATCCTCTCTGTCTTCTTCCACTGTAGTTCCAGATGAGATGTCTGGGATGGAGACTTTATCGTTTGCTTCAATCCCTGCTTTCTAATATCTCTCCTGGTGCTCTAACATGGCTGTCAACCTTGCCTATCTCTCCCCTTTCCCTTAAACAAGGCCCAGTGAGGAACTGGTTTTATGCTGTTCGGTGATCCCGATAGGCCCTAATCAGATATTGGAGGTGTTATTGGTCTTGGGCCCCCTGCAAAGCCCCTCAGCATATTTACCTGGTCTTTATGATGTCCTTGTCTACTGTGGTGGTTCTGATTACCATTCATCCTTGTCCCAGTGGAAGCAGCCCACTGAGGCTACCTTTCTCCTCTCCATCATACCAGGGAAAAGATTGCATGCCCAGTACCAAAGAGTCTTGAATCCCATATTAATAAATCATTTTCTGACAATCAAACTTAATTGAATTGAATAGTTTAGGAAGCTAGTTAACCAGTGTGAGCTGAGTAAATTCCTCTAACTGCCCTTGTAATGACTTAAACAAATAATGCTTTTTTGTCTGGAGTGTGTGGCTAAGGGCAAAGGAAGGAGAACAGGGTTGCTGACCAGAGCCACTGCCTCCAGAATCAATATCATTTAAGGACCAACAGATGCTGAACTGGAATGGGCTTAGCTGCATGGAATTAAAGATGGGTGTCTGGGCAGAGATCCTATGTGGAGCACAGTAAAGAAGGAGGGGAGCTCAGTGAGAGAAGAAGGCTTCACTGAGCTCCATTCAAAGAAGAAGAAGAAAAAACTGACCGCCCCAACCTTGAAGGTGAGTCCACAGTGAAAAGAGGACACCTTTACACAGCCTGGCTTCAGCCTTTTCTTTCTAGAAATTTAAAAAAAAAAAAAAGCTAACTTTTGAATGGTGCCAAACAGATGAAGATATTGAGGGTCCGAGCCATGAGCCATGATTTCACTTAAAATCAAGCAGAGCTGGGACTTGACTTGAAATCTTCTAACTCCGGCCTTCTTTCCTGTGCCTCTTGCTGCCTCTCACATGAATGATACAAACAAGATGTTCAGTGCTAAGTGGGACCTCCCCACCCCCCAATCAATAAACTCAATTCAGCATACATTACGAGCAGTTGAGACCCTTCCAGTTTCCTCCCCTATAAAAGGAGAATTGGGTTGATCTCTAAGGTCACTTCCAGCCCTGCCATTCTATGATTTTACTGACTGATCAGCCACTCCATGCAAAGCACTAAGCTAGGGGCCCTGAACACATTAGCCACAGGTGGGAAGCTATTTGCATGATGATGCTTATAAATCCATTATTTGGCATAGTCTGCCTACTGCCTTCTCAGATTTTCTTTCACTTTTCATGAAAAAAGACCTGAATTTTGTGTCTGTAATTTGGAAGCTGGAACCAACTTTGTTCTTCCCAGCTTGACCAGCCAAATTAAACAACAGTCTTTCAGCTGCCCAAATTCCTCCCAGGAGGGTTGGCTCTTCCAGAGATTCATAGACTTGAGTGATGTTCTTGGTTAAGATATCACTCTTAGAACAAGGAACGAATGCTAAGTCTAGAAGGGACCTTGGTGCCATAGAATGTAGAACGTTAGAGCCAGAAAGTACATTAGAAACATCCCCTTCAACCAAACACCCCTCTTTCTCAAATTAAAGAATCTGACACCCAGAAAGAGGAAGTGATTTATCCCAGGATACACAAATACTTAGTGACAAAACCCTGGTCATCTGCTTCCCAGCCTAGGACTCTTTTTACTGCCTCCCACAATCACTAGGCATAATCACTAATTTCACTTCCTTTATTTCCTCTTTTCCCCCAAAAAAAGATGCAACCTACTTATTAGGCACATAAAATACAGAAACTCATATTATCACACTTCAGCTTTAGAGATTTACATTAGAATCAGTGAACCTGATTTTCACCCAATATATATGGTGAGCAACGCATTGAGAGAGGACTAGGTTTATTCCCCAGATAAGTCATTTATTTCTTTCCTCAAAGAAAAATCCAATATCCTGAGATCAGATGCATATTGAAGCTTTGGTGGAAAAAAAAAATCAGACTCAGGCTGGATTAACGTGTTCAAATTGGCTTCTCACCATCAGTATTCTCTGCAGAGCTGATGGGAGGCCTCTGTATATTGCAGACAGTATATGATGCATGGTCCTGACTTGAACATTCGCTGGAAAGAAATATATGGTCCTGGAATTATTTACCTAACAAATAATTTATGGAATTCACATGTTTCTTTTCATGTCACAGTATTTTATCATCTTATTCCAGTGTTTACAGAAGTGAATGGTACAGTCAAAGATGCAGGAATGTATCATGACAGCTACTTTTTTCTTTTCATGTGAAATGACAGAATCTAGAATGTCAGGGCCGGAAGGGACCTTATATAATCATAGAACATAGAATGTCAGAATTATAAGGGGCTTTAGAAGCATAGAACATTAGAACAAAAATAGACTTTAGAAGTATAGAGGAGGCCTCAGAAATATAGAATGTCAGCCATTTGAAATTTAATTTTGCTTAATTATATGGCATGTGTATTTCATTGCATTCTAATCCTGAGCTTGAAATACTGGACTGTCCTGAGCGAGGCCTGGTCCAGAACATTTGGTATTAGTCTGCAGAAATGAAATGAAAAATAAATTCATTTTCAATTAGAAAAAAAAAGATGCAATTCATTAATTCAAATGTACACAATGCCCCCCCACCCCATTTTTTTTAGTATTCATCAGGCTGAAAAGGCTGAGTCAGAAAGACACCCTACAGGGCAGTAGGAATTCTACTAAATCTTCAGCTTATCATTTACCCATAGGCTGGACTCTTTATGCCTCAGGCAACAAGGAAGCAATGCCAGTGGTTTAAGCCCTACTTCACTGGACCAACAAATCCTTGCCTCCTTAAAGGGAAACCATCTCAGTCTCTGTAAAGCAGATGCAGCTTCTAATATACCTAGTCTGGTTGCCTATTCCACTGCTAAACAGCTCTGATTTTTAGAAAGTTCATCCATATATTGAACTGAAACCTCATTTAAAATGTAGCATCTGGGAAATCCTGGAACCACGGTTTTATCTTCTGACAATCTACCCTATAATGAAGTAGGATCTACCCTTATTTCATAACCTGTGCTCCCACTGTAACCCAATTATCAGATGATAAAACCTCCTTACCTAGTTCTCATCTGCAGCCCCTGGGTAGAATCACACTCTGCAATTTGGGATTCATTCCTGTTCCAACAGGAAATATAATAACAATAATAATAATAATAATAATAATAACAATGATCATAATAATAACTAATATGTTTATAGTTCTATAAGGCTTACAAAGTGATATTGATATATATATATATATATATATATACATGTACATATATAATGTATGTATATAATGTCAGTTGATTTTCACAAAAATTCTGTTTTCCCCATTTTATAGATAAGGAAATTACCCAAGGTCACAGATCTAGTAACCAACTGGGGTCAGAGTCAAATTGAAGCCTTTCTGACTCCAGACCTAGCATTTCATAATTCCATCTAGTTTCTCATAAAAAGAAGTTAACCTAGTTTAGAGAGAAGTTGACTCAGTCCCAATGTTTTCTGTTAATACTGCCTCATTTCTGGTTCATGACCAAACCCTTGTATCCCTTTTATCCTGTGTTCTTATTCTACCTTGTCCCATACACTCTTTGAATATCGATTCCTTTATTGGTTTCTGGCCTGCTGCTTTATAGACAAAAAGGTATTGGGTAATACATTATGCCCTGGATTTGAAGTCAAAAGATCAAGATCTAAACACCAGCTCTGTGTTTTGCTATCTATATGACAAGTCATGTTACTTCTCTGGAATTCAGAGCCCTTATATGTAAAATTGTAAAATTGGAGGATTGGATTAGAATAGATTATTTCTAAAGATTCTTCTAAATCTGTAGTGGCTTAGTCCAAATCAGGCAGGTCCCCAGTAGTTTAGGCCCAATATTTGAACAAAATCAGATGGCCATAGGTGTTTCGAAAGTTAACAATGGGAGATACACTTAGCCATACAAAAGGGAAGGATATTTTAAAAGGATATGAAACAAGGACATCGTGGGCTGAGTAGAGCTATCGTCCCTTCGTGTTTACTCAAGGTGTTCTGCTACCCATATATCCAACAGGAACCCCAGTTCCTAATGACCTTTTTGCTCCAGCAAGCAAGAAGTGACGTCTGGCCAGAGTCCTCAGTTCACTGAGAAAAGTCTCATGGATGGTTTCAGTAACTTTTAAGGAAAAGAACTCCCCCCCAGCCCACATGGTGGGGGACTCTAGAAGATTAATTTGTCCTACCACAAGTTCCAAATCCTATGATTCTATAATTCAATTCAAGCTTACAAATAATTATTGAGTACCTAATAAATGTCAAATTCTAAAGTCTAACTGGTTGCCTGGCTTCTCACCCCCTCTGCTCAACCTAACCTCTGACTTTCACAAATTTCCCAATTCCATCTTTTCCTGCTCTTGGCCCCTTGTGTGCTTTTCCATCCTCTTTAACTCTCTTAAAATTAGTTTTCTGATATGACTCCAGGATCTACCAGTCATCATCTTAGAGTCACTCTTATACTAATCATCTTATATCTGTGCACCATTTTAATCATCTTAAAAATAGCAAGTTCATCACATTATTTCCCTTCTTCAGTACCTTTTTTGTTTGTTTGTTTGTTTGTTTTGCAGGGGGGAAGGCAGGGCAATTGGGGTTAAGTGACTTGCCCAAGGTCACATGGCTAGTAAGTGTTAAGTGTCTGAGGCTGGATTTGAACTCAGGTCCTCCTAACTCTAGGGTTGGTGCTCTATTCACTGTGCCACCTGGCTGCCCCTTTCCAGTACCTTTCATTGCCCTTTATTGCCTATAGGATAAAATTTATTCTGCCCAAGGCCTTCCACAATCTAACTTTTTTCTTAGCCTCATCTCTCAACATTCTTTAACAGACTTCTTGGCTCCAGGTAAGCTTTTTTTCTCTCTGGCCCCTAACGAACTCTTCTTTTACTGCCTTGAAGTCTTTATACATGGTCATTCCTCCCACCCTAGAATATACCCTCCTTTTAGCCTATTAAAATTCTCTATATCCTTCAAGATCAAGTTCAAATCACATCTACTCCAGGAAGTCTCCCCAAATTCACAAAGATATCTCTCTCCTCTGAACTTTTGTAGTTCTATCACCTTCCAGAAGAAAGAGATATCTAAGGAAAGGGGGGAGGGAATAAAAGAGAATTCATGAGGGAGTACTTGTTGTTCAAAAGCATTAATTAATGGGTTCATTCACTCACCATTCAGAAAATGCCCCCATGGTTGGTGCTAGACTGACACAAAGTTTAAATAAGAAACAAGCAGACCCTGGCCACACAGAGCATAAAGTCTATTAGCAGGCAGAGACATCAGCACAGATAATCATAATTTATTGTAATGAAGTCAATGAATAGAGGCAGCAGAAGAAAAAAAGGTCAATTGAAGGATTGACTCATAGGTTATCCTTAGAGAGTCTCACATAAAGGAATTGATTTTATCACAAAGAAAACAAAAGATATCATTTCATGGGGCATTTGGCCATCTTACATTGCAATGCTTATGACAAATATTTTCAAAACAAACAAACAAAAAAACCATGGGAAAAATTGCAGCTTCTGTACTAACAGAGAATGAAGAGGCAGAAAAATCATATGAAAAACTTTCTAAATCCCTCTAAATTAAATCAACATAAATATATCTCAAATGTTGAGGTAGGTAGGTATTGGTGTTAATTTTCTTGAAAAGTTTAATGCAGGAATCACGAATGAGAAAGAATAAAACTTGTAGATTACACAGAATACTCATGCTGTACATCATAAGTATTTCCTTTATAGAAAAGGATCAGTAGACACTGAATATGCAAATATCAAATAATGTCACCAAATAGTATATTTTAACAGCTAGGAAATGACTCTACTGATGTGGGAATCATTCCTAAAGGCAGGTGCCCTATAGAGACAAACTAACTGAATTCTGTTGCCAACTCAGTCAAAATTAGTACAAAGCTGAAAGAAAAAAATTAAAATAAAATGACATACAATTAAATTATCTCCATCTTGTAATATTTAATCAAGTTATTGATAAAAAAATGGGTTATGGACAGAAGAAAGAACAGAGACAATAAGGAGAACAAAACAGCTTTAAAAATGTTTCAGCAGATATACTTACTAAGGGAAAAGATAAAGCCATCAAAGGCAACAGCATTTTTGAGTATAAACTCACTTATAAAGCGTTTTGCAGAAAGAAGATGGAAGATTATAGGCAGCAGCATCTTTTTTAAAAACGTAGGAAGAAGAAACAGAAAATGAAGTCAGTCTAAAGAAAACCTGGTGAAATATTCAACTAAGCAAAGTCATACCAAGGACATATAAGGATGAAATTGGAAGGACAACAAGGGAAAAATGTGGAAAAATCTACAAAAACTTTTATAACAAGGTCTTCTTATCACATGGTTTATTGCATCTAAGAGCTGCCAACCATGTTTAACTTTACTCTCTGGACATCTTATTACCTTCCCCCCCTTTGCCTCCTAGGTCAGAGACCATGCCCTGAAAGACAATCCTTTCAGGCCTTCAATGCCCACCCTGGGGCCTCCACTGTCCTGATTCATGGACCCAGTCATCCTTAACTTCACTTCTTAAACATCCAGAATCCTCCTTTCCACGTACATCCTCTCTGCCACTTGTACTTCTACTGTCCAGTTACAATCATTTAAACAACACTGCCATAGCTGCTGGAAAGAGTATATCTATCTACTCCCTTATGACTTTGCTCACCCAGTAACTTTCTTTTCTTTTTTCCTTTTTGGAGGGGGGAAGGCAGGCCAATTGGGGTTAAGTGACTTGCCCAAGGTCACACAGCTAGTTTTTGTGTTAAGTGTCTGAAGCCAGGTTTGAGCTCAGGTCCTCCTGACTCCAGGGCCAGTGCTCTATTCACTGTGCCACCTAGCTGCCCCTCACCCAGTAACTTTCCAAACAGAGAAATTCCTTCCCTGTCGTCTCTCTACAAGGTATCTATATGTGTTATCTCCCTCTATTAGAATTTAAACTGCTTGAAGATGAAAACTGTCTACACATAGGTATTGACATCCCCAGTACTTAGCATAGTGCTCATTAAACTAAGTATTTGTTGGGACAATGTTGTTAAGGAAAGTGGAGCTACCACACTTAGATTCTCACTTTGTAGACCTGGCCTTGCTTATAGAAGAGACAAAAATGGCACCAAAGAAAACCAAGAAAGCAAAAGCAGCTAGATCGCCCCAAGTATACAGTCTCCCTCCTACCTTTCTAGTCTCTTTACAACTTACTCCACCTCTATCTCACGGGGTTTAGGCTCTGGAAACCCCCTTGAATCTTCCCACTAGACAAGGCATTATGCCTGAGGCCATAAGCCTTTCATTATCACTAGGCCCAAATCTCTGTTACTCTTAACCTAGCCTAGCCCTTCACTGCCCAGCTCCTTCCCACCCTTGATCCTATCAAAATATCTATACCCAAACCTGTTACCCTTAACCTAGTCTAGCCCTCCATCCTCTGTCATCTCCAGGTAGCCTCCAGCTACTTCCCACCCTTAATCCCATTCCTGGAGTCTGAGCCCAGTAGTCAAGATCCTCCTTAGACTCCCCCTCAGGACCCTCCCCAACCCCTAGATCCTCCCACAGTCTTTCTGTATAGAAGATCCATCTTGCCCCCAAGAAGGTGCTGAGAGTAATCTAGTGCAGACTCAGTCTGTGTCAGATTGTTCTGGCCTGCTTGTCAATGCAAGCTTCATGGACACTTGGGCTTCTTAAGAGTCTACACATTATGGTGAATCCTTAATAAACTCTGCTTTACTTTGATTGAGCAAAGACTTGAGTGAAATTCATTTGGCAGGACCCAGAGTGCTGATATTTTGGGGTCTTGAGCACCCCTAAACCCTACACCCCAACACATGCAGTGCCAGTGGCCTCTCTTGGCCAGTCCACAACAGGATACTTCATCTCACAGCTCGATGCGCTTTCTCCGGCTGTGCATTCCTGGAATGGGTCCCCTCTTCTTCTCTGCCTGCTGGCTTTTTTTGGCTTCCTTTAAAGCCCCACCAAAATCCTACCTTCTACAGGCAGCCTGTCCCAATGTCTCTTAATTCTAGTGCCTACCTTTTAAAAATTATTCCCTTTTTATCCAGCATATAGCTTGTTTGTACCCATCGGTTCACTTGTTATCTTCCCCTTTAGACTATAAGCCCCTTGAGGGCAAGGATTGTCTTTGCCTCAGAATAGGTATCTATTGACTGATGTTCTAGAAGCAACTCAACTGAAATATTCTTGAGACATTGATTCACAAGGTTTCTAAAGGAGGAAAAAACAAACAAAAATCAAAGGCAGATTCTTGTTCTGAAAAAAATCTTTCATTTTATTAATACCAAAATATGGTAACCAAGAAAACATTATGGCCTAGGGTTCAGGTTCAGGACTCTGGCCAAGAAGGAATCAGAGCCTCAGCTCAGTAAGACTCTGAGTTCAGACCAGGGCTCAAGGTTGTATAATAGTATTAGCCCTAAATGCCACACCATTTTGAGTTAAACTGTGCTTTGTGGGAACTTAATCCCAGCTTATAAATTGTTTCCCAAGGACAATGCCCTCCAAATTCCAAACATCCAGTTTACAAAGTATACTGGAACACACCCATGTGTAAATTGGGCATGGCCCATGTAAATAACGAGTGATATCTTTAGAAACCTAGTATTCCATAATGCTTGAAGCAGTATATTTAGTGGAGCATCAAATGGATTTTTTTTTCCTTTTCTTACAGAAATTCCATTTCGATGCATGCTCAATTTAGTTTGCAATTTCAGAAATATGATTTCTCCTTTAGTGTTATCTAGAAGAGAAATGGCCCCAAAGTCTTAAATCCACACTGGACTATGATGAAAAAGTAATCTAATATAAAAATCAAAGGTACAGACTTCTTTCTGGTCTCAGATTCTAGGCTTCAGATTTACAGATCCACTCTGTAAAGTGAGTGAGTGGGGCTAGGTGATTCCTTTTCTGCTCCAGCATTCTATGGTTCTGTGTTCCAACATTCTAAGCTTCCTTCAAGCTCTGATATCTTGAGTCCCATGAGTCTAATGTCCCTTTCTTTGATATTTAGATGTATGGTTCTAAGGAGCTGTATTAGAATTGGTCAAGTCACTTCCTCTCTCCAGTTCTTAGTTGTTCTAGAATAAATGAGAGTGCTTTACTAGAAGACTACTTCATTCCCCTCAATCTCTAATACTAAGTCTCTGTGATTTGCCTATAGATGAGGAGCGCAACTTCTTAGGATATGCTAGTGGCAACATGGCATTTGAATATGACAGTATTTGCTGTTTTATTCTGTTTGCTTTACAAAAATATCCAGAAAAAGAAGAAAACATCCATTTCAGGAAATCAAAGTCAACTACCCCAAATCTCTCTAAAACACTCACCTTCCCATCCACCCTCATGTCCATAATAATACTGGAGAGGAAATTTGTTATAGCATTAAGAGTGAACTCCAAAGATTTGAGGTGAAGTCCTAGTCAAAGCCACTTCCCCCTACCCCGGCTTGTCTCCTAAGGCTATAAAATATGAGAACTGAACTGCATGGTCCCTAGGGTCCTGTCCAGCTTGAACATTGTCTATTCTCTTGATTCTCGGGTCCTTTTGATTTTTGACATTCTATGGTTCTATGTTTTAACATTCTATGTTCTATCCCTTCCAGCTCTAACATTCTACGAGTCTTTAAATTTCTCTGGACTGGAAAAAACACTTCACTCATGCATTGCACTCTAGTACAAAAGATGTTCATTGAATCCCAAATGCTGAATGTTTAGCAGATGTAGCTGCCTTGGTGGCCTCAGGGATGGCTGGAGTTGTAACCTTTCATTCAGCACTTTAATTTATAAATAAACATTATTGTAGGGGAGGAAAGCTGTTCCAGTCCATATGGAGCACGGGACATCCCACTGCTTAAAGACCCTAGAATAAGGCAGGTAATACAGAGTAGGTTAAGGGCTCTGAATTTACTGCATTTCTCACAGAATTCAGATATGTGGTACAATTTAAATGGAGTTATTTTGTATTTAATTATACATCTGTTCAACAACACGCTTATAATAAATACTTTCCATTGTTATTCTTTAAATATCTTTCTTTTCCATCCTGATGGCCCCAATTTGCTTTTATGCAAACAGCCTCATCAGATTTAATAAAATGTCTCCGCGGCATATTTAATGACATCATTCCCCTTAAGGAAAGCTGGCAAAATGACCTTCCATTTGACAAAAGAAGAGGATTAATTTTTATTGTCTGCTCGGGCTAATGTGTGTTTATACATAAAGGGCCGATCAATATGACAGAGAGTATGGCGATTTTACTCACAGGAGTTTCTAAAAGGACATTTCTTACTGATCCATTTTTATAAATCACTTGGAAGGCCTTATTGATCTTTAATTGGGCACTACACCTAATCACTCTGGGAGAGTCCTGTCTGGCCAGAGACTGTTAACCCTTTCTCACTTTTTCTCACTCTACTCTACAGATAACATTGTCAACAATAGAGAGCTGTTCTGCTCTCTCCTCCCTCCCCCGTGTTGCCTACAGGGTGTTTGTTCAGGGAAAGGGGGTGAAGATCAATCTGGCCATGGTCCCTTGAGTCAAGGTAACAACCCCACCTATCTATAGTGATCTGAAGTTTAAGATTAAAGCACTTGTTTCATGACAATCCAATAAGATAATAGCCAAATTATTCCCATTTTTAGATGAAGAAATTGAACAAGAATGAAAAAATGAGTTAAAAAAATGGATTTCCTAGGGTCATATATCTATTAAGGCTCAGAGACAGGATTTGAAACCTGAGTTTCCTGATTTAAAACTTACCAAGGGAAAATCCTACTTCTGCCAAAACAATTCAGTGAATCTAGAACGACTTAGATTTTAGAATATAGAAAGAAGAGATAGCACAGTTGTTTATAGTGCAAATTAAGAGTCACAGAAGCTCCCTTCACTGGGGCCTCCTACCCTCTTAAGGGTGACCATAGCCAAGGCTCAAGGATGGCCATCTGACTTGACCTATCAAACTTATCATACCAGCTCTTGAAGGAGCTAGTACAAATTGCCAACCAATCACTATTTGACTTACTTGTTTGGTTTATTTACACACACACACACACACACACACACACACACACACATCCCTAAAAAAATCTCAATACTTCTTACTAATGAACCATGTTATGGCCAGTTTCTGGATTATGTCTATGGGTTATGGGAGGTGGATTGTGGTTTATTGTTTTTTAATTTTTATTTTGATGACAGATAACTATAATATACAATATCATGCAATAAGTTCACGAAATAAAATGCTATGTGGAATCCGAAAAGGCAAATCTTGTTACCAACTAGAGGAATCAAGGATGGCTTACTGGAGGAGGGAGCCCTTGAGTTGAACTTTGAAGACTGGATAAGTCTTTAACAAGTAAACTGACAAGAGTGGATGAAGACATTCTGGGCACAGGGAGCAGTGGGCACAAAATTACAAAGGTCTAAGATTTCAAGATGTGTTAGGGAGACTTGGAAAAAGAATGTGTTAAAGCACATCCCTTCCTAATTTCTCTCCTTCAACTATACTCATGGAATCCAGGTTCTTTGAGCTATACTATACTCTCAAGAGTTAAGATCAATTTTGAGTCAAGAAAGCCTTACCCCTCTTGTTTTAATTCATGATAATCACACTGCCTTGGCTATCTGCTCCTATGACATCCTTCCCCAACTCCATCAGGAACCAGCTGAGATATAAACAGGTCTCAGTTAAGTTGGTACAGCAAAACAAGCCTGGATTTAAACTAAGAAGATTGCGTTGGTTTGTTCTTAAATATCAACTTTGCTATTTACTCTTTCTCTCTCTCACAGTGACTACAGCACTGGACTTGGAGTAAGAAAGAACCGAATTCAAATCCAATCTTAGACACGCACTTGCTGTGTTACCCTAGAAAAGTCACTTAACCTCTCTCAGGGAGATTTTTAATAGTACCTCTCTTTCAGAGTTGTAAGTATCAGATGAAATCATGTGGCAAAGCACTTATGAAGCCTTAAAACAATATAGATGCTAGCTTCTTTCACCTTTTGGGACTTCAGCTTCCATATTTATAAAGTGAAGAGTTTGTACTTGTTGCTGTTGCTTTCTGTCATGTCCAAGGCTTTATGGCCATATTTGAGGTTTTCTTGGCCAAGATGCTGGAGTGGCTGGCCATTTCCTTATTCAGCTCATTTTACAGATGTGGAAACTGAGGCAAACTGGGTTCAGTGACTTGCCCAGGGTCACATAACTAATAAATGTCTAAAGTCGGATTTGGAAGATTTGACCTTGAGAAAATGAGTCTTTCTAACTCCAGCTCTAGCACTCTATCTACTGCAGTGGTTCTCAACCTTCCTGATGCTGCAACCCTTTAATACTCGTATGTGGGCGTATCTGCATGTGAACGGACCTGCCTGGAGATGAGTAGAGGAGCGGTGTCTCAGTCCCTAAGACCATCGGAAATATGTGTTTTCCAATGGTCTTAGGCGACCCCTGTGACCCCTGTGACCCCTGTGACCCCCAAAAGGGTTTGACCTTTTTGACCCCCAAAGGGATCGCAACCCACAGGTTGAGAACCGCTGATCTACTGTACCACCTGGTGATCTTTAAGGCTTCTTCCAACTTTAAAATCCTATGTTCCTGTGAATTAATCATACTAAGTATCTATCATACATGTTGCTGATACTCTTAGTCCCTAATTCATTGCCAAGGCAAAGTCAATGGGGAGGGGGTAGTGCAGAGATCCTTCTAAACACATTCTTTAGCAACATCATTTCCCCTTTAATGTTGCCCTTGATATCCAATTTAATGTGATTTCACCAAGACCCAAATGAGGATAATGGTCAAGGGCATATAGTGTGACCTCACATCCCCAAAGGAAAACTTCAGGCCCCTCACACTCCCTATTTCACCTTTTCATGCCCTCCTTGCTAGGCATCTCACAAGTTTCTAGACACAGTTCTCAGTCCTTCACATCCCCTAAGAAAAGTGACTACTATCCTCCCCTCTCATCCCCTAGTTTCAACTCTATCTCTACCTAGAACTCAATAGACTTAGCCAACAATCCATTTCTTTGCATTTTGTGTGTGTTTGGTGGAAGGTTGGGGCAGGTGGTAGGATAAAGGATCAGATGAAAGGGTAGAGTGCTTAGTCACCTGAAGTGAATCAAGAAATGGTTCTTCAAATACCCTGGCCCATAGGATTGATCCAGAACTAGCTAGCAAGCTGCAATTCACCTTGGACATGCTTCAATTCCTGAAGAGTTGAAGAATTGGATGGTTTTTAAGGAGAAATATCATGGGTTCCCCTGGGAAATGTATTTCTCTAGATTAATCGTAGCAAGGAGTCTCTGTTCAAGTGGAGGAAGAGACTTGAGTGATAGATTAATTTGTTTGATTATTAAAATTAAGTGGTAGCCTCCTTGATGCTTACAACTTCCTATCTCATTAGTTTTGCTATAAGTCCATATGATTTTTTTTATGTTCCTGTCGAATGAATTATATGTGACCATGTTAATCTGTGCTCTGGAATTTGGAATAACTTTGAAGAAAATAAATCAGCATTGTCTAAGTTCCTATCTAATGAATGCCCACTCAAATTAGAATATCAGGACATGAAGAGGATTTGAAGTCATAGAACATTAGAGCCAGATGGGGCCTTAAAGACCATCTAGTCTAAACCTCTCATTTTATAGATGAGGAAGCCGAGGCCCAGAAAGGGAAAGGAACTTGCCTAGATTCGCACAAAAAGCTAGCAACCCGACTGTGACGACCAGGACTCTACTCTACAATTGACTTCTTAGCCCTGTAGTCTTAGTCTCCCAGTTGGAGAATTCTGTTTGGAAGTCTTGTACCAGCATCCTCCTCCTGGCCTCCCATCCCCAAGGAATAATAGTATCAGTTCACGTTTCTATTGCACTTTAAGCTTTTCCAAGTGCTATCCCCGTAACAGACCTGTGTAATTGTGCAATTACTAGCCTAGTGCACAGTGCTTAGCATTTACTACCTGGATATAGGAGATGCTTAATAAATGTTTGTTGATTGACTGACTGATTAATATCTTTTTGATAGATAAGATAAGAGAAGTGGTCCTGAAAGGCAAGTTTATTTTCCCATAGTCACCCAGTTTCTGTGCCAGTAAGTGGCAGAGACAGGACTCAAACCCAACGCTCTGGAGTCCAAGTCCAGCTCTCTTTCCACTATATCAAGCTGAAAAACTAGGTTACACTTTGATTGGTTTTTAAAATGTCAAGAGTGAAGGGGGAAAAAATTGTGGTGCTTTCTGACCACGGAGCTGCCTGCAGCCACAGTTTCCCAAGCGACATGGGAGTGATTAGCTTCTGACTTTGCCAAATGGAATGTCTGGACTGTGGCCTGGATCCTCTCTAAATGAAAAACAGACTGGAAAGGGTTATCCGGCTCTGGCTGGCTAGAGCAAGCTCCTAGTGAGGTCTGGAAGGGACATAGGCTAGATCTGATTCCCCTCCCTTACCCACATGGGAGAGAGGCTTGAAGATGCAGCCAGTTGGGGCTAGCTCCAAAATGGCTTCTTGGGTGAGGTGGGTGAGGCCAAGGAAAGGATGGAGGCCAGGGAAGGGGCTGATCAGAGCCTCTCCACAGAAGAGATTGGAAGCCCTGAAGGCTCTGTCTGCTACCTGGACAGGAACAGGCAGGAAGAGCCTAAAGAGGTGTGGCTGAACCAGCCCAGTCTGGCAGGGAGACTGGATGAGTCACACAGGGAAGAAGCCACCCAGCCAGGAGCAGGACCCTGTGTGATATCAGCAACTTTGGTCAGGGCTGTCCCCGGGAGGCCAGGGCTGTTCTCAAGAAAGTTTGTGAAGAAAGCAAAAATGATCTTTCCTGCCTACCCAGCCTCTTTTTAAATTAACATTTCCTAAACACTTAACAATACAATAAACATATTTACTAAGCACTATGCACAAGGCATTGAACTAGTCACTGGGCATGAAATGCAAAGCTAGGACCTTCCTTAAGGTACAGCTATGGCCAGCTCCTCTAAGTCCAGAGCTTTTTCCACTGTGCCCAGTAATCATGGGGATAGAAAGAAGCTAGAGGGCAGCCAGATCATTCCTGACTGCCAGCCTTAGAACACAGGATTCCAGACACCAGGCCCATTGCCTTAGACATGTTCTAGTCTAATCTCTTAATTTTTCAGATGAGGTCCAGAGGGGAAGAAACTAAGATCAAAAAGTTAGTGGCAGAGCCTGGATTATGTTTCTTCAGCCTCCAAAAGGAGAAAATACCTTATGAAATATATTTTTACAACTTATCTATATGTAGAAAGAAAATCTAGCCCAATAACCAATTCAGGTCTAGAGTTGATGAAGTAGTGACACTTTTGTGATATTATTTAAGAAAAGGGGAAAACAAAGCAGATACCATTGATTTGCTAAAGAAATTGTGGTAAACAAATTTAGTGGAATATTCCTACGCTGTATGAAATTATGAATATGAAGACTTCAGAAATATGTACCAAGAGAGTGGATCTGTGAATTTTCTCTGGCTCTAAGGGGATTCAACTGTGTTCTGACTGAGGGCTAAAGGATTTGTTCTTTGGAGTGACTGCAGACCTTTATTGATCCCTATAATTGGAGACTTTGTCAAAGAGTATTGGCAACACAGACAGGGAGATTCCCTCTCTCCCACTCAGTAGGTTGTAAGAACAAAGAAAGGACTTCCAGCATCTTTAGCCCCTGCCTGATTTAGAATACAGATCTCCCTTGGGTTTTTGGCATTTGGGAGAGGGGTGTAGGGAAATAATTTCTCTCTTCCCCCAACGTTTAGCAGCCATAGCAGCTAGAGGCACAAGACAGAACATTACTGATTGCTTAGTTGAGCCAGAGACTGAATCTGAAGGCCTTAACTATCCCTTCTGTCTTGAGTGCAGACAACCAGACAGAGATGCTAAGAGGTGAGCATTTCCCCTCCTTGGGGTCTACTTCTTGAGTTTGAGAGATTAGGAGTCATTGAGTTAGGGCTGGTGGCCCAGGAGTGACCATCCCTCTGTGAGAAGAAGGGCACTACTACACATTTCAGCAGCCAAAAGGCAAAAGTCAGAGCCCTTCCTAGACAGACAGAGTAAATAGTGTCAGCCTGGGATAAAAGTGAAATGTTTCCTCTGCAGTCCCACAAAGCACCTTTACCTTTGGGGAAAGTATACTATATATAAGAGATTAGACGATTGATGCTGTAGGTATTTGTTAACATACACTTAATGGAGTTTTTGTGTTTTAAGTATTTCATTTGTAGGGGGGGTGGGAGTTGGGGTAGAGGGAAATAGTTGTCCTATACCCTTTATCTCCTCTTTATACTGAATACCATTACTAGAAAGAACAATGTTGATCCCTTTTAGGGGCTTTAGACATGAGCTTTCTTATAGAAATTTTTCTTAGGACTTAGGACTTAGGACTTCAAGCAAGAGAAAATGGGAATCCCTGGAGTTAGGGCATAGGCACAACTCTAACTCCTATTAGAGAAGCATCGGAAAAATTATATAAATAAATGTGGAGTGGTGTGATAAGAACCAGGAAACAACATACATAATGACCACAACAATGGAAGTAGAAAGAACCAGAAAAGAAACAACTATGTGATAATTACCAAGTTTAACACTAGTGAAGAGATGAGGAAATGCATTTCCCTTCTTTGCAAAGGTAGCAAACTGTGACTATGGAGCCATGCAGGGTCTGACACAAAGTAGGCACCATCCAAGTGCTTAATTCCTTTCCCTTCCCCCTTTTGGTTAATGTTAGTCTTATTTTTTTTCTTTTTGGAGGGGGGAAGGCAGAGCAATTGGGGTTAAGTGACTTGCCCAAGGTCACACAGTTAGCTAGTGTTAAGTGTCTGAGGCCGTATTTGAACTCAGGTCCTCCTGACTCCAGGGTCAGTCCTCTATTCACTGCACCATCTAGCCACCCAATGTTAGTCTTCTTAAACAAACATTTTTCTTTTTTATCCTTTGATACAAAGGCATGACTTCCTGAGAAAGGACCTTTAGTCCCTGAGTACATTTACATTTTGGGGTTTTTTTATGCCTTTCCTGAGCACAAATGAGGAGAGGAACATATTCAGTAATGAAGTTACTATATAAAAAAGTTATCAATAACAAAATGTTTAAATTAATAGGATTTGAGCCATACTTTTCATAGTAACAAGAAAATAGAGACAAAGTGGGTGATTGTCAATTGAGAAATGACTGAATAATTGTGATCTATTAATATCATGATCCCTTTAAGGAATGAAGAATATGAGGAATTCAGAAAAACACAGTAAGACTTGTATGAATTGATTCAAAGCAAAAAGGCAAGCAAAGAACGTGCAGTAACTACACTAACATAAATGAATACAGCACTAAGAGCCAGCCAAATTCAGATTAATTGCAAGTTTGACCAGTGTCCTTCCCTAGAAACCAGGTGATGAAATACTTGTCCCTTTTTAAAATCTAGAGGTAGGAGGCTTTGGGAACATAATGTTGCAGATTTTGTCAGATACAATCTTTTTGGTTGTCATCTTTACTTACCTGTTTTTCTTTATTACTAAGAAGTAAAGTTAATGAAAGATGCCTCCCCCTCCAAAAAAAAAAAAAATTTACAGTTACTGCCTTTAAAGAACAGAGAATCTACCAGAGGGATAAAACAGCACCTCAGATAACTATAATTTATAATGCCTAAACAATTGTTACTTTTTCTGGGTGCTTTCTCTTCCCCTCCCTCTCAGAGCCTACGAACACTGACTCATGGCAGGAGAAAAATGATCTGAGGAATTGCTTTCAGGGTGGTGAACTGGAACTCTAGAGAGCCAGAGTTCAGACCACCGTTCCAAGATACGAGACCTTGCTACATGAACTTGGTCCTGTCACTTCCCTTCAATAGGCCTCAGTTTCCTCCTGTGTAAAATGCTGAAGTTGAGCTAGATGCTCCCTAAGGTACCTTCCCACTCTGACATTCTATGAAACTCCAAGCTCCACAGTAATAAGATTTTTTTTAAACATAGAACTTACAGTTCAAAAGATAAAAATATGTTCATTTTCCCTCAATAAAGTAGGGTCTGGTACCACAGATAGGTCTGTCACTAATTCACATGTTAACTCATGTTTCTTTTTAGACTCAGTTTCCTTTTTTGGACAATGATCTGGTTAGATAAATTATGCTTTTCAGCCTGACTTTCTGTGATTTTAAGGCTCTTCCCACCCCTAAAAATATTACCTTTTCTGTATTACAAGGTCCCTTCCAGCTTGGACAGAAAGGAAGGAAGGAAGGAAGAAAGGAAGGAAGGAAAGAAGGAAGGAAGGAAAGAAGGAAGGAAGGAAGGAAGGAAGGAAGGAAGGAAGGAAGGAAGGAAGGAAGGAAAGAAAGAAGGAAGGAAAGAAGGAAGGAAGGAAAGAAGGAAGGAAAGGAGGAAGGAAGGAAGGAAGGAAGGAAGGAAGGAAGGAAAGAAGGAAGGAAAAAAGGAAGGAAGGAAGGAAGGAAGGAAGGAAGGAAGGAAGGAAGGAAGGAAGAATGCAGGTTATCTCAGAGGGAGGGCACTAGCGTTAAGGGGGACCGAGAAAGCTTTCTTGCAGAAGGTGGATTTTAGCTCATTCCTGAAGTAAAATGGAGATAATAACCCCACTTAGTTGTCAGGTGTGTGAGGTAAGGTATGAGAATAAAATATTGTTTGTAAAGCATTTCTGCAAACACTAAAGCACAGTATAGCTGCTAGTTGTTGCCGCAGCTGTCGTTATTATTACTTATAAGAGTCAGGAGACAGAAGAGGGAGGGAGAGCATTGTAGGCAGGGGCTACAGTGGGTCAGATGGAGCAGAGAGTGGGCAGATGGAGCATCTCATGCCCAGAACAGCAAGGGGGCCAGCATCACTGGGCTGCAGAGTACATGGGATGCGATTGTGTGAGATGTGAAAGGAAGTGAGGAGCTGGGTTGGGAAGGACTTTAAAAGCCGAACAGGGGGTTTTACATTTGATCCTGTCGCTAATAGAGAAGCACTGGAGTTTATTGAATAGGAGAGTGACATAGTCAGAGCTGGGCTTTAGGAAGGTCACTTTGATAGCTGAATGGAGAACGGACTGGAGTGGGGAGAGAGTTGGGAGAGGCAGACCAACCAGAAGGCTTTTACAATAGCTTGCAGAAAGAGCATTTTAAGAAAAGCCAGCACTAGAATCCACTTACCACTTTCCATCTTGAGCTACTGTGATTTCTTAGGAATCTGTCCCCCACCCTGGCATTTTTTAATGAAAACCAACCTTAATACCAACTACTGACACAGAGGACAGAGTGCTGAGCCTAAAGTCTGGGAGACTCATCTTACTGAATTCAAATCTGGCCTCAGACACATACTAGCTGTGTGACCCTGGGCAAGACACTTAACTCTGTTTGCCTCAGTTTCCTCATCTGTAAAATGAGCTGGAAAAGGAAATGGCAAACCACTCCAGTAGCTCAAATGGAGTCTTGAAGTGTTGGACACAACTGAACAACAAGGTGGAGAAACTGACCTTTAGGGACCAGCTGTGACAACAGGGAAATAGCTACCAAGGATGTGGGGGTAGCTTGAGCAGGGGGAAAGGGTCATAATCATTTCACTGAAAGGATTTTATGGCATACTTTATCTTTTACAACTCTATAAAACAAAGTATCATTGTCTCTTTGATGGATGGGAGGGACAGTCTTATTTATTTAATGTTCTCGTTAGATTACTCAATTTTACTGGTCCCATAGGTCTTTAAGCTGACCACATCTTCAAAGCCTTCTGTATATAGTTTTCCTATAACCATCCGCTTATTGTTTGTCATTCATTCATTTTCAATCATGTCCAACTTTTAGTGATCCCATTTACAATTTTCTTGGCAAAGACGCTGGAGTGGTTTGCCATTTCCTTCTCCAGCTCATTTTACAGATGAGGAAACTGAGGCAAACAGAGCTAAGTGACTCACCATGGGTCACACAGCTAGTATGTGTCAGAGGCTAAATTTGAACTCAAAAAGATGAGTCTTCTGGACTCCAGGCCCAGCACTGTATCGACTGTGCCACCTAGCTGAGCACACACACACACACACACACACACACACACACACACACACACACATTTACATACCTATATATGTATATTATATATATGTATATATGTGTATGTATGCCATCAGCAAGTGCCATTGACTACCCTCTCCCAAAAAAAAAGTTTTAAAGAAAACAGCACTCAGCTAGCTAGCTCTGGTTTGGAAAAAGAATCCCATCTGAGCCTGAGCCTGATAGAGCAGCCCAGTCAGGAAAAAGAATGGTTTTTTGACTAGGAAATCAGGCAAACATAAGACAGGTGTCAGACAGACATTAAGACAGGAGTGGGGGTGGGGAGAAGGGGAGGAGGACAGTGGCTCCTGGAAGAAAACCAGGACGAGATCCTGCATTACGGAGGGGACTTCCACACTTCCAGGGAACAGAGCCATGTGCAGTATTTTGATGGTAAATTGGCATTTCTGTGGTATTCAGTAGCAATGGTTCTATCATTAAGTGGCAGCATCTATAATTAACACATTCAAGTATCTATGAAGGGCAGGATTCCACGGAGGGCTAAAACAGCCATTCCACCTGAAATTTTCTATACAAGGACAAAGAAATTTGTGGAGGGAATTGCTGCCCACAGCTTCCCCAAGAGGACCTGGAAATCAGCCAGCATAGTATTGGGGTTTTACTCGCTCCCTCTTCCAAGAAGCCTTCTCTGATTTTCTCTCAGTCAGGAATGAACTCTTAGTTATCAACTATCTAACCACTCCATATTATAGATGAGAATATTAGGGCTTAAATAGTTAACTTGCCCAAAATCATAGAGGAAATAAGAAGCTGGAAGGCTCCTTTAGGACCATCTCTCTCATTTGAAAGGCGAAGAAACAAAAGAGCCTTTGTGTCCTTGATCACAAGCTAAGCTAGAGGTATTGGAGTGAAAAGTAGGGGAAACAACACTCACATCCTCAGAAAGTCAGTTTCTGTCAGCCCTCGAACCTACATTGCATTTGTGGCCGCCTCTACCAATATCTCATAAAGAGGTCATAGAGGAGTGCTGAGATTTTTCAGTACACATCTTAAAAAGTCTTCTTGATCAAATGAAATATTTGTAAAACATTTAGCACAGTGCTTGGCATATTGTAGGGGCTGAATAAAGGCTTATTCCTTTCCCCCTTCTTTCTCACAATACCCCTGCAAATCCAAGGGAAAGAGGTTGCCACAGTATAATCTCAGAGGCACAGTTTCCTCATCTGTAAAAAGAGATTAAGAACAGCACCTACTTTCCAGAGTTGTTGTGGGGGTCAAATGAGAAAATGTATGTTCACTATGTGCATGTAAATTATCCCTCAATGTCAGAATCAGTAAGGCTGGGCAAAGTAAGCAGAGTCATCAGGAAATAACATCTCAAAGCAAAATACAGGGACAACAGTATTGAAAATTCACTTATAGAGCAGAAATCATTTTGGGGCAAGCAAAGGATGATGGATCTGAAGCTGGGAGGGACTTTAGAGGCACTGTAGTCCAACTTCCTCATTTTATAGATGGAATGGAATTCAAATGACTTATCCAAGACCACACAGGCAATATGTGTCAGAGGTGGGATCTGAACCCAAGTCCTCTGACTCTATTCACACCATCCTGACTTTTTTTTATTTCATGATATACTAAGTTGGTTTTATGGTTCTGAAGTATTTTACATGTATTATCTCATGTATTTTCTCATAATAACCCTGTGATACAGGTGGTAATAAAATGATGATGATGATGTGATTATAGCTAATAATTATCCGGTACACACCAGGCACTGTGACAAGTATTGTATAATTACTATCTCATTTGTTCCTCACAACAACCCTGGGAAGTAGGTTCTATTATTATCCCCATTTTATAGGTAAAGAAACTGAAGCAAACAGAAGTGATTTGATCAGGGTCACACAGCTAGAAACTGACTGAGGTTAGATTCCACCTCAGGTCCATCACTCTATCCACAATGCCCCAGTTCATACAGGGAGTGCAAATATTATCACCCTCATTTTACTGATAAGAGGACTGACCTTCAGAGGGGCAAAGGGGATTAATCATGTTCACTCAGCTAAGAAGTGACAGAGGTTAGACTTTGACCTCGGGTCTTCTGACTACAGATAAGCCCAGGGCTCTTTCCCTGATGAGCATTTGAAGAGAATGTATAAGGAGCTTCCTCTCTGGCTTACCCCACTCAACTCATATTCATGACTTGTGTTCCCTGGGAAGCCAACAGCCTCCAGTTCCAGGTATTCCCACAATAATAGCTCCTGAGGTGCAATGAGGCCCCCTTTGAATAGTTAGCCAGAAAAGGCAATTGATTCAAAGCAACGACCTTTAATGAAATGGTATGGTAAGATAAACATCATCTTCCTTATAAACTTGGGGGAGGTACACTCTCCCACTAACACACACATCATCAGTAGGAAGAGTGCAGAGTTGTCTTGATTCATATTTCTCTTATTAGTGATCTGATGCAATCTTTCATATGGTTGTTAGTAACTTGCTATTCTTCTGAGAACTATTTGTTCATATCCTTTGACTACTTATTCATTAGAGACTTGCTCAGCAGTATTCAAATAAATGTCTTTTCATTCATTCTTTAATATCTTAAAAGTTTCAGTGCAGCATCAGACTGTACATCTTTCATTCTTTACTCTTGTTTACATGACTGAGTTAGAAGGAACCCTAAAGGAACATCTAGAACAGCGGTTCTCAACCTGTGGGCTGCGACCCCTTTTGGGATCAAACGACCCTTTCACAGGGGTCACCTAAGACCATTGGAAAACACATTTCTGATGGTCTTTGGAACCGAGACATGGCTCCTCTATCCATCTCCAGGCAGGTCCGCCCACATATGAATATTAAAGGGTCACAACATTAGGAAGGTTGAGAACCACTGACCTAGTACAACTTGCACCTGAAGAGATACCTCCTCTACGAAGTCCTCAATAAGCAGAGGCGTGCTGGTAACTATTTAATGGCTAGTTCTCAAAAAAAATCAATATCCTCATGGTACATATTTCTCCAGCTGGTAAAAGCTGGCTCCAGCATGCCCCCTAGGAGAGTATACACATAGAGAAGTCGCAAGTAGAGAGATAGTTAAGGAAAATGTATGACCAAGGAATGTGCAGAAAAGTACAACTCATAACTGATGCTGCCAGGATGCAAAAGTCTTCCCATTGATCCTGCTCACTTTATTCTCATAACTTCCACTAACTGTTGCTGCCCGACCCTGATATACCTGGCCAGAAAATTCTTATGGACTTTCAGCCAACTCCTTTAGTAAACAGGATGCCTTTATCCTAGAAGCAGCAGAAATCTCTCATGCTTTGTTCCCCGAAAGTCTTGGCCCAGAGGCTTCCAGTCTCTTTCCTTTGAGATTTCCTAATCCCAAGTGTCAGGTCCCTTAGACCAAAGAACAAGCAAGCTATTGACCTCAAGCCTAACCATTTCTCCCCCACTTGCATTTCCTGGAACGGAACTGAGAGCTTTTGGTCAGAGACCTTGCTCTAGCTTATGGTCACTAATTCAATTCCTAAATTTTTATTTATGCAGGCCAGGTCTTAATATAGACAAAGGACATTTTACAAATAACCACAGAAGAGCTCTGGTATTCAGGGTTTCCCTGATTTTTACTTCTAAATTTCTCCCACTTGTCCATGTACATGAATGATCTGGGGACAAGACACAGAAGCCTTCTACGCCCAGAGAAAAGTCATTGTCTGTACTAACTAGTCAATTAATTCTTAGCCTTTCGATAATGCAAATGTTGTCATTTAAGATATGGGAAGTCTGAAATGGGCTTTGCCTCCCATCCTTATAGATCCCAAATCTATTCAACTTCTTTACCAATCAATAGACAAAAGTTTATCATGAGTCCACTGTGTGCCAAATATTACGATAGAGAATGAAGAGATAAAAGCAAAAATAAAATAATTTCTGCCGCTAATCTACTATGGGAATTTAATGTGCAAATAGGCAATTCAATATAAAACATAGTCAAAGTAAGTACAAGG
This sequence comes from Pseudochirops corinnae, assembly GCA_028646515.1. Taxonomy (NCBI): domain Eukaryota; kingdom Metazoa; phylum Chordata; class Mammalia; order Diprotodontia; family Pseudocheiridae; genus Pseudochirops; species Pseudochirops corinnae. The sequence goes on along the minus strand of CM053585.1, from coordinate 320,806,638 downwards.
TAATTTTGTGGAGGGGTGAGAAGGTACTAGAAACTGGGGGGATCAGATAAGGCTTCATTTGGAAGATTTCACTTTAGTTGAGTCTTGAAGGAAATCAGGAATGGAAGACAGATGCATTCCCGGCATGGAGGAACATACATGCAAAGAGAAAGAAATGGGAGATGAAGTGTTATTTATGGGGAACAGGAAGAGACCTAGTTACCTCAGAGTACTGTACACTGCTGTTATACAGAGTACTGTATCGTCAAGTTGAAAAGGTAGGTTGGGACCAGGGAAACTGAACCCAACCCAAAAACAGAAATATGAAATGGAAGAATATGGAATTTTAGATCCAATCATTGGAGCTCATCAAGTGTGTGGTCCTATAGAAATGGTCCTGGATTTGCAATGAAAAGGCCTAGGTTCAAATCATAGCTTTGCTGTTACATGTCTGACACTGAATAATTTTCATGAGGTATCTACACCTTAATTTCTTCTCCTATGGAAAACAAAAGAGGATGAGTATATGATCTGGAAGCTCCTTTTCAGATCTGCATTGCATGAACTCCCTCTTTTTATGGAAAACTGAAACTTAAAGAAATGGTGAGAGTTGCACATGGTCAGACCAAGTACTCTTATCCCCACTAGACTTTGACCTGCCTGAGGGACATGCTGCATCTCATCCAAGCTTCCCATCTTCCTCCAGCACCTATACAAAACTTGGTATGCAGTAAGTACGTAAAAGTCTATGGAATGGAATTGTCACTATAACACAGGTTTGTTGTGAGGCTCAAATCACACTTTAAAGAGTTACACAAATGTCTGTTACTGTCATTATTATTATTATCATTAACAAATTAGAGATAGAAGAATGCACAAAGGCAAACTCAGGACCTAGAACTCTGTAACATTGTCTACCCATCTCTGTGCCTATTTCCTCATCTGTAAAATTAGGTAGACTAGATCTTAGACTAGACTAAGATCTTCTCTTATTCTTGATTCTATGAGACAATATTATACTTATCATACTACGGAGTCCCTTGAACTGGTTTCTCAATCTACAGCCCTAGATTGATGGGGGAAGAAGGGAGGGCACCTGCCCCCCTCGTCTGGAATTCCTGCACTATCCCCTCCAATCCCTCCCCCCCCCCCATCACCATCCATCAGAGCTGCCATATTTCCTTGTCATTCAATCTTTGTCTGTACCCTGCTGGATTCCCACCCAGTCCTCCTTACTCAAGGACTAATTCTACAAAGCATGTGGGCACAGATCTCACAGAGAAAAACACAGAGAAGAAAAGTAATACAAGTAAATTACACAAAAGAATAAGGTGTGGGGAGGGGGGAGAAGAAAGAAACATAGGGAGGGGGGGAATAAGGCAGTGAATATAAAAGCCTGGAACAAAGACCACTAATATTACTAGTTAAAAACCAATTTGACTGTAAACTTTAATTCATCTACTAAATGTCAAGCCCCAATTGGTTGGAGCAGCGGTTCTCTACCTCTCCTTGTTATTAATATATGCTTAGCAGCAGTGGAAATTAGAAGGTCTGTAATAATACCCTTCCAAAAACACTTCAGATGAAAATTTCTGTTTGAAATTTAAGGAGAATTCTATTACGGTAGTAACACGTTATATAAAAGGCAAATGTTAGGATCGAAGTCTTTCATTTAGATCAACACATTTCTGACATTATAAGTGTGCAATTTTTTCAGGAGGGTTTGGCTCATTGAATGTGACCAGTGTGTGATCGAAGGCGCAAAGAATACATTAGCAGAGGCTGGTGGCATGGTGTAGTGGAAGAGCTGAATTTGGAGCCAGGAGACAGGGGTTCGAATTCCAACCTTGCTACTTACGCGTCCCTGATTCCTGGGAACGTTACTGTCCCTCTCTGTGCTTCAGCTTCCTCATATACAAAATGAGAGGGTCTTGATAGTTGCTCACCTGACCTCGTATGGATGTCGTGGAGGAAAGGAAAGTGGGTCAAAAAATCATAGATTTAGAGTTTAAAGAGTACGGGGCCCTCTAATCCAACACCTTCATTTTTCACATGAAGAAACTAAACCCAAGAGAGAGGTTTAGTGATTTTCTCAAAATGGCCCAGTCAGCAAGTAGAGAAACCAACATCTGAGCTCAGATTGTCTGACTCTGAATCTATCTGTCCACTCTGAGCGTGGCCTTTCTTGCCAGGAGGCATAATTCCAGGAAAAGCCAGTCTTCCCGTGATCCATGCCATAATTTCCATCCCTCCGCAGACTCGTTGGGGAAAAGCCCCACTGCTAGTGGCACCCATCATCCTCTCGGTGATGAACTTGGAGTTCAGCATTTCAGAAAATGGAATTGGCAAGGTAGCCACAGTTAGGTTCCAAATGTTTCTTCCTCCCAAACCCCATCAGTAGCACTGCAGATGTGAAGAGAGGAAGTGGAGCAGGGGGATGTAGATGGTGCAAAATCATTTCTACTATTTATATGACATCTATTTTTTCTTAAAGTCTTTTATAATCAATTACCTCATGCATTATTTCAGACCTTGCTCCTCCTGTGAGAAGAGAACACATAGTCTCTTCCAATTGAATTGAGGAAACTGAGGCCCAGGAAAGGATTCAGGGCACCTAGGGAATCTGAGTGCGACAGAAAAGGAGTAGAACATCACTCTTCTTAATCTTTATCCATCTAGAGGGAAAATTAGGAGGCAGGATAGGGCAATAGGGAGATTCCTGGACAAGGAGCCTGAAGCCATGGGGTCTAGTTTCCATTGTTGTTGTTAATCATGTCCAATTCTTTGTGACCCCACATACCCTAGCATGCTAATGCTGTTCATGGGGCTTTCTTGGTAAAAACACTGGAGGGGTTTGCCATTTTCTTCTCCTGTGGATCCAATGAATCCTTTTGTCAGGCAATCAGAGGGTTAAGTGACTTGCCCAAGGTCACACAGAGAGGAAGTAGCTGAGACTGGATTTGAACTCTGATCTTCCTAGCTCTGTGCCCAGCACTCTATCTGCTGAGCCACCAACTGCTTCATGGAATAGTTGACAGGATTGGAAATCCATCAGGAGTCCAGTCTTTACCCTGTCACTAACCAGTTGTGGGACATCAGACACAATCCTTCATCTGTGCATCATTTTCCTCATCTAGAAAATAAGGAGGAAGCCCAGACCAGTCAGGTTTCCATTCTTTCTCAGGATGCACTACTAACTCATCTCCACAGGACTCTCTCTCTCTGCCCCGGTGCCCTTCTCTTCACCCTAGGCCCACACATACTTTTCAGCTCCCTTTTACATGTTGCCTTCCCCTGCTAACAGTGAGCACTATCTTTCTGTCTGCCTATATTTGTACCCCACATTTGTATTCCACTCAGCACAGTGCCTGGCACAAAGTAAGCATGTAATTAATGCGTGTTGCCTGACTGTACAATGTGCCTTATGAGCATTCTCTTGGGAGAAAGCCACAGTTTAAATAAGACACAATCCTTGTTCTCATGGAGCTTACAATTTGTGGGGGAAGGGAGCAGACAGGGCTAAGGCTTAAGAAACATATATAGAGAATGATAAAGCAAAGTCTTGGACACTATGGTCAAGAGATGTTTGTCATGTGCTTGTCTTGCCGGAATAAAGCACTTACCAGTTCAAAGGGGAAGACTGCTTCCCCTCTGGAGAAATCAGGGAAATCTTCATGTGGGAGGTGGCATAAAAGAATAAGGATCTGTTTAATAAGCAAAGAAAGAATTTCAAAGGATTTCTAATTTCCTTTTCTTTATACTTGCTCTAACAGCTCCTGACCAATGATCATTCCTATGACTACTGTTATCTCCCTTCACCTTTTTAACCACTGAACTTTGGCCCATCTTTTAAAGCCTAATTCAAATGCCACCTCCAACAGGAAACGTTCTCTGGTTCCCTTAACAACCACTGATGTCATGAGGAACTCACTTTGGCCACTGTAATTTACTTATGATTATTTCGATATTTCAAGCATCCATGATTTATTTCATCGGTATGCCTTCACCAACACACATAACAGGCTCTACACAACTTGGTAGTTGGTCTTTATGACTTCTTATGTTAAAAAAAAAATCACCTCTTGGCCAGTCTTTTGGTGTTAAGGATTTAATCAAGCTGGCCGTCCATTGACAGAACCATTATGAGACCTGTACTCAAATATGTTACAGTAGCATAGTATTTAAGAAACTAGAATCACCTTCACGTCAAGTTGAGGTATCTAAATAGGACTTCACGGGAGGCTGTAATGCACTCACCATGTTTCACTGTATGTTGGTGTAAGTTTCTCTGTAGGCATCATACAGGGACAATGATTATTGTTCCCACTTTATTGGTGAGGAAACTGAGAGGTTAAGTAATTTTCCCACAATCACACACAGTTAGTAAATGACTGAGTTGGAATTTGAGCTTAGGTCTTTTGACTCCAAGTCCAGGAATATTTTCTCTATACCATGCTGACTTTTGTATAAAATTCAGTTTGCCATAGAGCTTATAATCTAATGAGGAGTGGGGGAGGAGAATATGGCACATACAGAGAGAATTCCAACATAAAGTAATATAGTCCCCTCCATATAATATGTTTTTCCAATATTTTGTCAGCTATCCTTAAAATTAGGGACAATGACCAAAAGGCATGAAATAATGTTTTCATCCAAGTAGAAGAAGAATAACTCATAAAGTCGTGAAATGTCAGAGCTGGAAGGGTCTTAGAATCATACAACATAAAATGCCAGAAATAGAAGAGGCCTTAGGATAATCACAGGCCCAGAGCACCTGAGACCAGCAGAGGACCACAGAACAAAGAGAGCAGTAACATGTTCTCCCTCATAGGAGGACTTCCAATTTGCTATTCCATTCTCTTTTCCCATCTAGTGCAATGAATTGGAGATAGCGGGCTCTCAGGAAATTAGGTGCAGATTAACTGATCAGAAGTCCAATTCCAATAACAGCCATTCACATTTACATAGTGCTTTGGGGGTTCATCACCCATTTTAACCTCACAAAAGCCCTCTGACTGCAGTGCTATTCTTTTTCCCCAACAGGTTTCAAGAGCAGGGCTTCCTGATTCCAGGTCCTTCCCTTGAGAGATTATGCCTTGAGCCTCTCTTAGGTCAGAGTTTACCCCCCAGAATGGCCTCAGTGTCATAGCTACTTGTGGACCAGAACACAGATGCCACAGAACTACTTCCAGCAACACCATAGAAACCCAGGGCAGGAATCGAAATGGAATGACAAACCAATTGGAAACAGCAGGAGAATGCAGTGTTAAACTTGCTTTATAGAGCACCCCATCCATAATTAGTAATTTTTAAAGTGTCACAATTTTCTTGCCAAAATTATGGCTTCTCTCTTACTTGTTAAAACCCTTTCACACCACTCGCAATGCAATCCTTCCCTACTTGGCAAAAATGGATTTCACTCAAAGAAGAAATTAGAAAAATAATTGATGTAATAACCATAACCTTGAAAACACTTATGCCTGAATTTAAGTGGAGGGAAAAAATTACCCCCAAATACAGACATTTTATTGAAACTCAGGAAGCATAAATTACTGATGAGCTGTGGCTGCCTCCACTTCCTTGCCAACCATTTGTACATGAAACTGGTTTTTCCCAATTACTTGTTATGAAAGAACCAACTTCAGTTAATCCACCTTCAGAAGAAGGAACAAAATAATGATAGCATCTGAGAGCTCACTGGGCCTCAATGTGTGACTCAGTCTAGGTCAGTTTTGGAGTGTTGTGTCCAATTCTGAGAGCCACTGATGAGTTGAGAGGAGCATAATCAAGCTAGTCAGGGACCTGGAGACCATGTCCTTGGAGGATCAGTTGAAAAGGCACTAACGACATTTTATCTGGAGAAGGGAAGACTAGGAAAATGATCATTGTCTTCAAATAGCTAAAGAATCGTAATATGGGAGGGCAGCTAAGTGGTGCAGTGGATAGAGAATCAGCCCTGGAGTCAGGAGGACCTGAGTTCAAATCTGATTTGAGACACTTACTAGCTGTGTGAGCCTGTGTAACCCCAATTGCCAAAAAAAAAAAAAAAAATCAAGTTGTAATATGGATAAAGGCTCCCATGCTGTAATAAATCAAGAGCTGGTTTCTGAGTCAGACAGACCTGGGTTCAATTCCTCCCTCTGACACATACTGACTGTGTGACTCAGAGAAAGTAACTTGACCTCTCAAAGCTCTGAACAATTCTCCAAGACTATAAATTGCAAAGAAGGTGTTGAATTGCATTTATCATCTCTGTCTCTATTTTGTGGGAATAGACTTGCTCTATAACACCAGAGACAGTAAGGTAGTAAGCAGTAAGGGATGGGCAAGTTTTAGCACAGTGCCTCCACAAGTAAACATTTAATAAACGTCTGTCAAATCAAATTGTTGAACACACAGAAGAGCTTATCAAGTAGAACTGTCTGAGAAGCTATTACTTTGTATAATAAGGAGCTTCCCATCACTTGAGGTATTCAAATAAAGCCGAGATTATCTCTTGTTGAATCTATTATAGAAGTTAATACAGAGATTCAGCCTGGTAACCTCTAAGATCACTTCCAATTCTGGGATTTTATTATATTCATCCAACTTTCTTATTTTTACAAATGAAAGATCTGAGAACTTTTTTAAGAAAATCTACTAGCCCAAGGAGCAGTCCCAGCCCTAAAAGTGAGGATTCCTGAATCCCAGGTTTTTCCATTACCTTTATTTATAAGCAATACTTGTCTTGCAGGGTGTAGCAATTCCAGGATGTACAGCACATGGATGTTCTGGAGAGAAAGTCTAGAAGGTTGTGATGGTAGGAACTTGAACTGGCTTGCAAAGCATTCTAGGAAAGAAGACAAGAGGGTGGAGAGTAAGAGAGACAGAGACAGAGAAAGAGAGATAGAGAGTCAGAATCTGATGTCTTCTCCAAACTTCATTTTAAGGAGGGAAACACAAGAGGCAACCTGCTTCCTCCTGTGCATTTGTATCCAAAAAGACTACAGAAATCACAGATAGCCCTAAGAAATGGCCCCCTGCACTGGAATATGAAATTGATTCAGTGAAATGGCCCCTCAGAGACACATTTCCCTTCTACAAACAACTCCAAGAGGAGAGGAAAGATGTTGATGAAGTAGCAGACCTGCCCTTATCAGGCCCCTGGGCAGGAAGTCTTTTCCCAGTCCTTGCTAGCAAACTATCTCTCATGACTCTGGTTGCCCTTTCTGAGCTCCTGATCCCCACTGAGCATTCTGTTCATTCCCTTCTTTTCCTTTTCCTAGTTACTCTTCTCTCTCTCTCTCTCTCTCTCTCTCTCTCTCTCTCTCTCTCTCTCTCACACACACACACACACACACACACACACACACATACACAATTACTTTAGTATGTTAGCCTTGGATATATGATCATTTGGGAAGCACTGAGGGCTGAGGAGAAGAAGAAACGCAGTAGAGTCACCCAGTGCTCAGTTCAGGAGACAGTCTCTGAGGCACAGTGAAAAGGACAACAATGGGTTGTCCCTGGGAACTAGGCTCTGGCACAAAATCAGCATCTACCTCGTTTTCAGCTGCTCCCAAGGAGGCAAGGGAAGAGGGGAAGAAGATAACTGAAACCCAGAGGCTGTGACTTAATATGGCCTAATCCTACAGCCCTAACCAGAAATCAACTTCAATAGCAAAAAGGAAAAAAGGAACAAAGAAGAGAGCTTATACTGTGGGATACTTTCTTTAGGTTCCTCTGTCCCTCCACTCAAACCTATTTGCTATAAACGAACTCCTAAAACTTTATTTATATTTGGAACTGTTAAGTTTCATTACATGTAGGGAACGTGTTACTGACCCATATCAGAACAAGGCTTAAAAATATCAAGTCCATACCTTTTATTTTTAATTAAAACCTAGAGGGGCTAAAAGACTTGCATAATATCACCTGGCAAGTTAGTGATAGAACCAGACCTAGAACCCTGGTGGGTTTGTGTGTCCCAACTCCTATTTAAAGGAAATAATTCCAGAGCAGGTAAAATTGGGAGTTCATTTAGATGTTTTCCTCTAGTGTTTCCTTATTCTTTCAGCTTCTTCTTCTTTTTCCTTTTTTCTTCCTTTTTTTTTTTAAACTGTGGTTACCAGAATACTGGTAAAGAGTCAGAAGGGGGGAGGGGGGTAGAGAATATTTAAAGAATGTTAAGCATCAACCCAACAGATGGTTCCTGAACTTAGATATCTGTTGCAAATAGTCTCCTTTTTTTTTTTAACATCCCCCCCATACCCATTCAAACTTTCTCAAAAGAATCTCTGAATTAAAAGGCACCAAGATGTATCACATTTCTATCCATGGCGATCTCCTGAGGTTCCCAATTCAGTTTAAGGCCATCAATGTTAGTAAATTACTCCCTACTGAAATGGGCAAAGGTCCGGTATTTCTGAAGTAGAACCAATAGCACTAGCCTAATGGGACGTACTGTGAGCTCTCTATGGGGAAGGCACTCTATAATCCAGTAAAGAATATTTTGTCTCTCATTATTATTATTATTATTATTATTATTATTATTATTATTATTATTTAAGTGCCACAGACCCTTTCATAACAATTGCATTTTAGGAAAGGAATAATATGACAGTGAAGAATGACAGTCCAGAGAATGGGAGGTGATATTACTATTGGTTATCTTCCATGGTTGAAACACATCTCAAGTTTGATGATCAATTCTCATTGCCACGTTTTAAGAAGGCCATTTACAAGTTGTAGCATGTTCTGAATGGCGGCCAGAATGGAGAGAGCTATCTAAGCCTTATCCCATGAAGATCATTTGATTCAGCTGGTGATGTTTCATTTGGAAAAGGGAAACATTTCAGAAGATAAAATCATTATCTTCAAATAAATGTTTTTAAGGTTATGGTTATTGCATCAATTATTTTTTCTAATTGCTTCTTTGAGTGAAATCCATTTTTGCCAAGTGAAAAAGGATCAGAAAGGCTCTCATGGGGAAGAAAGATTAGTCTTGCATGCTTGGCCCCGTTCAAGAGAACCAGGAACAATGGGTGAAAACCACAGGAAGGTCAGGGTCACTCAATAGAAGATGATCAGAGCTGTCCAAAAGTGAGATGAGCTCCCCATCATCTTTCTAAGCCATTTAAGTGGCAGTTGAAAGGTCACGTGCTCAGGATATCGTAAAGGAGATTGATGATTCAGGAAGAGGTTGTAATGGATGACATCTGGGATCTCCTCCAGCTTTAAGATTGGATGAATCTAGGATAGTAAGGCCCAAATACAGTCGACAAGGGAGCTCTTTCTTTCTGGTATGTTCTTAACTAAAAGGAGTCCCCTTGTTTTTCTAAGCCATTTTATACTTTTTATCCTAAAATGCTCAAATATAACTTCAGCTAACAGCATGATCACAATCACCAACTGCCCGGTATTCTCCCAAATATGCCTGGCAAGTTCATAAATGTGAAACTGTACCGTGGTCTCTCTTTTGAGTAGAGCCTTTCTTTTATTGGGGCCTGCCTCTAAAAAGATCAGAAGGCTCAAGTTTGTAAAGAAATGTGGAAATCCTTCCTGGAGGGAAGGACTGTGTGTGTAGCTGGTCTGACAGTAGATTAAAATCTTACTACCAGGAATAGAAGTCTCTTGGAGTTAGTCAGGAATTAAAGTACTGCCCACTTTTGCCCAAAGAGTCCGGGGCCTGTCAATATTTCCATGACTGAAAGCTGTTTGCAAAGGTTACTAATACAGCCTGTAAAAATGTACAGCCAGATGAAACCTGGCACCCATGGCCCGGTACAAGGGAAACTTGTTTTTGTAAAATATGGTTTAAATCATTCAGGCATTTTTTTTTTAAGTTATAAGAGTGCAAAAAACATAGAGGGCTTGTGGTTTCACACTGGTCTTTTTATGGTTCAAAAAAACTCCAAAACATATTTGATTAAAAAAAATGCAGTTTTGCATAATAGAAACTATTGTTTGGGACATTTCAAGGGAGAGCTCCAACCAACAACCAAAATCCCACCAACCAGCTTTAGGATTTTCAAGAGATAGGATTTTTCTTTGCTTTTTTTTTTTTTAAAGAGGGGAGTGTGGGATGGGGAGGAGGCATGAGACAGAGGCAGAGTTGTCTCACAACTGAAACATCCTGGCCGGAGAACTGTTGTTTTGGCATGTTAATTTTGATTGCTGGGAACATCTGTGAAATATACAATTAAAGATATCTTTAGAAAAAGATAAAGGTCAATGTGGTAGTATAGAAAGAGTACTGGACTCAGGAGATCTGTGTTCAAATTCAGGCTTCATGATATGTCATTGTTGTTCAATGATTTTTCAATCTGTCCAACTGTTTGTGACTCCATCTGGGTTTTCTTGACAAAGATTCTGGTTTGCCATATCCTTCTCCAGCTCATTTTACAGATGAAGAAACTGAGGCAAACAGTTTTAAGTGACTTGCCCAGGTTCACATGGCCAGGTAAGTGTCTAAAAACAGATTTGGGCTCAGGAAAATGAGTCTTCCTGATTCTAGGCCTGGTACTCTACCTAATGCACCACCTAGCTAACCCTTTATATCAAATATCCCAAATTCTTTTAATCAGAAATTGAAAGCAAAAGTCATAAAGATAAAGCAATATAAGCACAAAGAATGAAATAATATAACACCATTCAAAATTTTTACTATCTAGGCTTGAGAAGTAAAGAAATCAGGGGTAAAAAAACAAACTACCAAATAAGGGGAATGTTGAAAATTTCTGAGATTCTATTGGGTCTCAAAAACTCTAGCACAATGAAAATACAAGTTGGAACAAAGGAGAAATAGAAAGTATACTCTCCATGAATATAATGAACAACAGAAGAGTTACTAGGGGAAGGCAACAGAAATCCTAGCTTTTTTGCAAAACGAAAAAGCAGCGTGGCCAGATAAGATCCATAATTATGGGCTCAAAACACTTCCCAGTGGTCTCTGCATTACTAGCAAAGCACTTCACCAGCTTCCTCACCAACAAATCCTGATCCCACCTTTCTTATGAGAAAGTATCCCATACCTATTAACCAAAATACGATATTACCAGAAAGCCCACCAAATATAGGCTCCATTTTATGTTCATGTCCTTCATGCAAAGATATTACAGCTTTTTCACTAAAAATCTCTAAAATACAAAAACTATATTGACTGAGGAGCAAAAAGGGTTTGCCAAAAAGTCCAGGGGTATAAAGAGCAACCTATTATCAATTTAGCAATTATTGAACAAGTTGTCCAAGAGCATGATAACATTTTTGCTGCCTTTGCTGATTGCTGCAAAGTCTGTGTTTCATGTCTTGTTTATGTATAGCAAATATAAAAAAATAGACCAAAATATAGTGGGAACTCTTCTTAGTACTTGATGTCCACATGGAAAACAATTAGTATAAAACATAACATTTTGGAGGAACATTATGGTTCTGGCCTAGTTTAAATCCATTATCATTTCTCCTAAACAGAAGTCAGTATGGCTTCCAAATTAAAGAGGGGATTGAACCAAAATATTTTGTTAAACACAGTGTTTATGGCTAATATGAATTATATGATTCCATTAAAATACATTAAACAGTTTCTTCATCTAATATAATCTTTCTCCAGTGGTATCAAAATGTCATTTAGACTTGATAAGTACAAACTTGTTAACATATACAAAAGAAAAAATAGAGAATGAAGGCTTTGAGCTTTAACCTGGATGTCACATTGAACTAATGTATGAAGGTGATAACTACAAATACCTTGGTCTCCTCCAGGCAAGTCATATCAAGTATAAAGCTATCTAAAAATAAAACAGTGGCTGAATACAATAAGGGACTTACTGAAATCCCAAAATCAAAGGTGGATGGGAAGAATAGGTTTAAAACAATTAGCTCATATACAAAACCAGTCTTAATGCACACTTTCAGAACTATAAAATGGACCCTGACAGATTTGGAAAGTACACCAGAAATGTAGAGGAATGCCAGCCTGGGTGATACGTAGTGACCTGAGACCACTCCACTAGCCATGAAGGCCTGGCAGGAACCCCTGAAATACTGGCCAGTTGGACTCTGGCAGGGCCACCATTTGGGTCAGTGACTCAGATGATGTGAAATGATATTCTCCTAAATCTAAGAAATCAACTAGATACTATCAGATTATAGGATGACCCTACTTGAAACCAGAGCAGTGATCAGCTTGATAACAGAGGACAGTCGAACCAACAGTAATCTTTCGTGTACTTGGGATTCCCCCTTACCCCCAAAGAATAAAAAGAGCTAGATGCCTTGGTAGAAACTGTTGAAATATATCCTTGCTGGTTGAAATAATTGAGAATCTACAGGATTCAAAAAAAGGCATGTTCAAGAAGTTAGAATTATATGTCCACAAGCTCCCCATCCTTCATAAACTAACAGACAACAAATCCTCTCACAATAAATACAAATCTCCCCAAAACATTCTTGGGCCATTAACCATAAACTTGCTGGAACGGAACCATCTCTATAAATGGAACTGTTGTCCAAAGGGGCCCAGGAACAACACCAAGCCATAAAAATATATGAAGAACATCTTACTAAATGCCTCCTTAGCAAATATTCCAAACAATGTGGCATGAAGAGCTTTCCAAATAATAACTACCTCACGCATTTAATAACACCTTCAGATTTAAAAGGGATTTACAGATGTTATCTAATTTGATCCTAAGGAAAACCCTGGGAGATTAGGACCATTATGATCCCCATTTTACATACGGAGAATCTGAAGCAGACAAAGGTTAAGTGACTTGCCCAGGGTCACATGGCTGATAAGGGTCTGAGTTCAGGGGCCTACCAGACTTTGGGTGGAAGATTTTAAAATCATGCGGGAACAGGCTGAGGCGTGGCATGCCATTGTCGTCATTCTGTCTGCTTCTGGATTTGTCCCAAAGATGTTTCCCAGTGAGCCTTCTGAAAGAAGCCCACGTCCTGACACTTTCATGCAGTTAGAAAAGGCACAGGAGTCTGAGGAACATGAAATACAAAGGAATGATAGTTGGATGGTTCACTTTCCCTAGATCATTTCTATCAGAATCTCATCAAGAAAGATGAGAATGAGATAATGGTGATGATGATAATTGACATTTATATAGCATTTCAATATGTGTTAAGTAATTTTTTTAAATAGATACTCTCTCTTTTGAGGCTTATAAAAAGCTGTGTGATAACAATGCTAATAGGGAGGTTATCCCATTTTACCAATAAGGAAACAAAGGCTCAAGAGGATGTGACTTTGCCCATGAAGGGTCAGAGGCAAGACTGGAACGCAGATCTCCCTGACTATGGGTTTGGTGTTCTCTCCACCACCCTCTGGAAAGTGGAGATAATGACACTTATTCTACCTGCCATCATGGCGGCTGATTGGACACTTCCCAAGAAAGTCTTGGCATAGATCACCTATGTCACTCATGTGAAGACTGGCAGTCATGGCAGAGTGGAAAGATTTCTGGATTCAGAGTCAGAAGACCTGGGCTTAAATGCAGGCTCAAATACCTGTGTGAATATGGAAAACTCACTTCCCCACACTGAACTTCACTTTCCTTCTCAGTAACATAAGACTGAAGCTAATGATCTCAAAGGTCTCCTGCAGGTTATAGGAGGCAGCTGGTGGCACAGCAGAGAGAGTACTAACTCTGAATACAGAAAGACCTGAGTTCAAATCCAGCCTCAGACATTTACTAGCTGTGTGACCCTGGGCAATAACCATTTTTGCCTCAGTTTCCTCATGTGTAAAATGAGCTGGAGAAGGAAATAGCAAACCACTCCAGTATCTCTGCCAAGAAAATCCCAAATGGGGTCACAAAGAGTCAGACTTGCCTGAAACAACAGAATAACAACAAACAGCAACATGGAAAACACTTCGCAGACCTTCAAGTATCATATAACTGCTAGTTGTTACTACATTATCATTATTAGAGTCTCATACATTCAATGGAGCAGATATCAGGTTTCTACTGATAAGAGCAACTCCAGTGCAACTTCAATTGTATTAGAGTATCCCCTCTCTTCAGGAGGTATCTCCATATTAACCCTGTATCAGACCTCCGGAATAACTTGGTCCCGTAAATCTTCTTTTTTAATACCTGTGTTACAGGATCTCCCTCCTCACCCAACCCCACCTCTTCCCAACCTTTCATCTTGGCTTGGAGTCTCTCAACAAGATTTCATCGTGTCTTTGAAATTCTCCATCTTATTCAGGCAGTTGTCCAAAAGGAGAAAGAGAGAAACGGATGTTCTGAGTGCTCTGGACCAAACAATTCCCAAGAGTTTCACAACCGATCAAAAAAGAAAAAAATTCACTCATGCAGGTAGCTGGTTTGTCTGAAACCCATAGAGCTTATTTTTTTCTTTATGTTTCATCAAAATAACCAAATAAAGATTTTTTTTTTTTGAAACACTGGATTCAATATACAGAAAGGAGTGGAATATGATTGAATTTAGGGTAGTGGCCAGGGTCCTACACTGAGAAGCAGAGAGTTTTATATTCTCTTTTCTTGCTAACTCACTGTGTGACCTTAAGCAAATCATTTCTCTCTGGCCCTCAGTTTCTTCCTCTGTAAAATGAAGAGTTGGGCTATGTGATCTCTAAAATCCACTTCAATTTTAACATTTTTTGTTACATATATCAGAGGACACGCTTATCATATGTCCTCTCATGGTAGAGATGCAATTGACTACCAGCCCAGAATCAGATCTTGGTAGGACTTACCATAGCCTGGGTTCTGCTGATACAGTTGAAGAGTCTTTGAACATCAGAAAGAACATTAGCAAAGGGCTTTGCTCGTGGACCCTCGATCACTGTTTATGAGATTGAACTGATTCATTTCCTCCTCAGTAACATAAGACTGAAGCTAATGATCTCAAAGGTCATTATTGGAGTTTTTGAGGAGTTTTGAGGAGCTGTTGTGTAGGAAGAGGAGGATTTTGACATAAGTGCAAAAGATCTTCCATCTTTGGTGGAAGACTTGAGTACCGCTGCTACCCCCAATGGGTAAGATTGAACTGATTCATGGTGGAGGCAGCACAAATGAGCTTCTGCCTTGACCTTAAGAAAACTGGTGCATTTTTTTCCTTTTTTTGCCCCTTGTCTGAGACTGCTCCTTACCAGCTATACTTTTAGAAATATAGGAATTATCCATTAGCAGGATTCAAAATGTTTACCAGGGAAGGTGACAATTTTGGAATTCTAGCACTTGGAGCTAGGTTCAGACCACAAGCAAAATCAAAAATCTTATGATCATCTCTTTCATCACACAACCACATCTGTGTGCAGTTAGCTGTGCTCATTAGAATGCTGTGCCAAAGAGGCTGAGATCTTGAATTCAGTTCAAACTAATTTCGGTTCAATTGAGCAAATGTTTAAGTGCCTAATGTGCGCTAGGCTAGGCGCTGGGGGTACAGATAAAAATGATGATCCTCGTCCAAGAAGAGCTTATATTCTAAGGGGGACAAGAGGGCAAAGTAAGAACCAGCATGTTTAAAGAAAATACAATATAAGGTACGATGGGACAAAGTGAAGATCCAGACAAAAAGCTAGAAAATCTTAGGGAGGAGAAAATACTTTCATTTGGGAATGGGAATAAGATTTTCTAGGGGTAGCTAGTTGATGCAGTGGATAGAATGCCAGGCCTATAGTCAAGAGGTCTCATCTTCATGAGTTCAAATCCAGTCTCGGATACTTACTAGCCATGTGACCCTAGGCAAGTCACTTAATCCTATTTCCCTCAGTTTCCTCATCTGTAAAATAAGCTGGAAAAGGAAATGGCAAACCCTCCCTCCCCCCAGTATTTGCCAAGAAAATGCCAAATGGGGTCATGAAGAGTCGAACACAACCGAAAAGACAGACATGGACATAGACTTTGGAGAGTGATCCTCGAACCACTATGTAGGAAAATGAGGATTTTGATATAAGTTCAATGGAAGATGGCAAACACTAGATCCCACCTACTTCTCCAATGGCTAGAAAACTACCACAACCTATCACTCTCCCAATCCCTGCTCATTTCTGGCTTTGCTTGTGGTCTGAACCAAGCGTTAGTATCCAAAAATTGTCTCCTTCCCTGGTAACATTTTGAATCCTGCTAATGGATAATTCCTATATTTCTAAAAGTATAGCTGGTAAGGAGCAGTCTCAGACAAGGGGCAAAAAAAGGAAAAAAATCCACCAGTTTTCTTAAGGTCAAGGCAGAAGCTCATTTGTGCTGCCTCTACCATGAGTCAGTTCAATCTTACCCATTGGGGGTAGCAGTGGTGCTCAATGTCTTCCACCAAAGATGGAAGATCTTTTGCACTTATGTCAAAATCCTCCTCTTCCTACACAACAGCTCCTCAAAACTCCTACAACGCTTATTATCTGTGCTACATATTTGACAATTAGTCGTGTACTGACTGTGACATCTCTTGTACTGTTGTCTTGAATAGTTATTTAAATCTAGTATTGATGAACTTTATTTTTTTTTCTACCCAAATGAGACTCTAAGCTCCTCTAAGACGGCAGAGACAATTTTTCATTCTTCTTTATATTTCCTATATTGGAACACCCAGAGTATGGCACTCGGAAGACAATTAAAAGTGTTTGTTCAATTGAATTCATGGAGCTTTACCATGCTCCGTGGACAGAGATTACATCCCCAACTGAAAATATCCATCTTAAAACTGGGGAACTGAGTGAGAGTAGAGAAAACCACACATTTTAGGAAGAACATGAGGCTAGAAGCCAGAATCTCTGAACTGTAAGGTGTGTCGTGGGATTATAGATACAGAGTTGGAAAGGACCTCAGATGTCTTCCAGTCCAACCCATTCACTTTACAGATGAAGAAGCTGAGGCCCAAGGAGACTGAGTGACTTGCCTCCAATCACTGATAAGTCTCAGAGGTAGAATTTGAACCCAGATCCTTTGAATCCAGAGCTAGTGCTCTATCCACTGCATCAAGTAGCTTGGGCAAATAACTTGGCCATTTAGGACCTTTCCTCACCTATTCAACAAGAAGGTAGGACAGGTGATCTGTAAGGCCCTTTCCACTTCTAACATCCTATGGGTCAGCTGGCCAGGGCATTGGATGGATAGACTACTAGATGACCTGGTGCTAGGACAATCTGCATTCAATTTTTGCCTCAGATACTTATTAGCTGTGTAACCCTAGGAAAGTCATCTAGCCTCTGTTTGCCTAATCTGTGAAATGGGTATGATAAGAACACCAATTTCCCAGACTTGTTATGAGGATAAAGCAAGATAATATCTGTAAAACTCTTTGCAAACCTTAAAATGTTATATAAATGCTAGCTATTCTTATAATTATTATAAATCACTGATTCCAAAGTCACTTGCAGCTCTAATTTTCTATGTTCTATGGTTCTAAGATTCCTTCCAGCTCCAATAGTCAGTAGTTCTGTGATCTTAATGTCCCTTCCAGCTCAGACATTTTATGTTCTATGATTCTTAGGTCCTGTCCTGCTCTACCATTTTATTCCATGTTATATCCCAGCTAGAAACCATAAGGTACTAATTTGGGGCCTCTGAGCTTGCCAGGGGACAGTAAGCAGCAGGTCTGCATTGTCTCACAGGCTGGGTGGCCAGTTTAACAATTGCAAAAAACAAACAGGGTGTGTTCAGGCTCTAAGGGCAAGCTTGGAGTTTTGACTTTGCATCTTCAGAGAGACTGCAGGCCACTAGGGTCCAGAGAAGACTGAAGGGTGGGGGGGAGCGGCTGGGGATGGAAGGGAGGGCAGGGTCAAAGAGACAGGAGGGAGAACAATGATTTGTTCTGTGTCACTTGAAAAAGAAATCTCATGTCTGAATCGTTTAAGTTCTACACAGGCAGAACGAGGAATCATAGAACCATGGAATGTCATAGCAGGAAAGGATTTTAAAATTGAAAATACTCAACTTCAGAGCTGAATTGTTCCCCGGGTGTGATTTGACCAGGATAGTGTACAACAAGATCACTGTTTCACATGTTCTATAGTCTGTGGCTCAATTAATACCGACTAGAACACTATTGGACTTATTTTCATATTAACTTTTTCCTCTATTTTAATGAGGCTTTGATCTTTGCTCCCACTATCCAAGGGTTAAACAAGGCAACAATATCCTGAAAAATGGGAAATGGAAAGAGACAAAGATATTGACCCCGTTTATTATCATTTCCTGGAGTTTAAAGGAATGGATGCAACAAGAAGAGGGAAAGAGTCCCTAAACCTCATCAGCCATCTTGTTCTGCCTGCCAAGTAGAGAAATAGAGGAGCTAGGGGCAACCTCAACTTAGAATACAAACTAATTCATAAAACACTACAGGGGATGATGATAAATGTGAATCTTAGAATAAGAACATCATCATCTCATAAAACATTTAAAAGAATTGGAGATGAAAACAAGTCTACAAAAACTTTGGCATGAGACCCAACTAAGCCATATCATCTGAAGTGCATTCATAGATGAAACATGTAGAAAGACCAAAAACAAAACAAACAAATTTTAAAAAAATAAACAGAAAATGGTACAGATTTATCCACATTTCAAGTTTAGTTTTGTTTTTTTCCTACCCACCACTGATGGTAGAACCACTACATTTGGCCAATAACATCTTAGTCCCTAATGTGTTTTAATGTGTTTTAGTCTCTAAATTAGAAAGGACACTTAATTAAAAAGACAAAGACAGAAAGAACAGTTAGAGGAGGCCAAGCACACCAAAAGAAAATCTGTGCTAGAAATCCAAACTTGAAATCATTGAGGGAAACTTTTACAAAATATCTCAGGGAAAGGAAAACACTAAAAGAATAAGGGGGAAAAAAATCATAGATGCTAATGCTATCCCCAAAGAGGCAACTGAGAGTACATCAGTATCTACTGACCCATATGGTGACTTTCATCTTTATAAAATCTTAACTAGAATATTCTACAAATATACCAAAAATGAACATCCTTGATAGATATATACATACACATATATACATATATATGCATACAGAAAGAGAGACTTACATACACACAAAGGGAATGATTAGATTTTTCAAATAAGTTCCAGTATCAGTCTATATCTTTATAGTTTCACAATTGGCTGATATGTGTAAAGCTTAAGATATTGCATTATTTATTATTTGTTGATTACAAATAAAGCCTTTAACTCACAGAAAATCCAGTCTTAAATCCATTCCTCCTCTCAAGCTTTTATTAAGATTATACAAAATTGTTTGACAAATATAACTACAGAGAGAACTCTGCAAATTAATCACTTAACTCTTAACATAAAGTGACACATAAAAAAGAGCTGTATGCTCCCCAGAGATGTTCACCATGGATCTCTTGCCCAAGCTTCAAATGGAGGAGAGGTCCCTGCAAGTGATGAAGTTCTCTAAAGGTTCTTGTTTATGGATGACATTGTTAGAATGGTATTAAATCTGAGAACAGCACTAGGCCTTTGCAAGGAAGTCCCTCATTACTCTAAAGAGATCAACCTAATAATACTTATGGGAAAAAAATTATTTAAAATGTCCATTGTCCCTACCAGGGGATATATGCTTGAGTCCACTGAGTTATTACATCAGTAAGAAAGAAAAGAGGATTATGAGCTGAGCCCAGAGTCCAACGAAAGCAATGGAAAGGATTGGACCATATTTGGGAAATTGGATAATATTTTTGAAGTTCTCAAGTAGTATCACAACAAAACAAACAAACAAATATTTTTAAACACAAATGTTCTCCCAAAAGAGCCCATATATTGTTTCAGCCATCAAGCACTTGATTTTCCTGCCAAGTGGACAGACATAGCAGCTAAGGCCAACTCTAGAATACATACTAATTCATGAAACACTATTGTTGTGGCATTATATGGTTGTGAATCTTAGAATACCACAACCTCCAAAGAAATTAGTTTATAATGGCCTAAAAGATAACATATAATATATGTGATATATGTGTATGTAAATTATATGTGACATAATATATAAAAATGCTTGCTGACTGATTAAACATATCTTCAGGGATGATCTATATGTAAGAAATGGCATAAAAAATATCTAGTATATGTATGACTGGAAGGAGAGAATTGAGTAAGAAAGAGAGATTCCAGGTCATCTGAGTACTATGTTGGTACTCATGAAATATGAAAAGCCCTCAAAGAATGCCTCAAGCATGTGGGGTGGCTGTATTTGGAGACTCCAGACAAGAATTAACTCAGAAGGTGTGAATGTTTCACTAAATCTATTGATTGAGAAAATAGCTGCATCAGTGAGGTTTGTGGATCCATGGAAATATTGTGGTATTGAAAAATAACATTAGCTCTGGGGGATGCCATGTCTCATTTTTTATGTACATTGAGTGCAAAGTCCCTTAAAATCACCACATATTTTTCATACAAACTGTTGATTGATACTCAGCTCCATCCTCCAAGCATGTGTGAAGTATGGACAATGTACCAAGAGTCTGTATTAGGAGAAGTAAAACAAAAACAGAATGGCCTTGCACTTACCTGGCCTTCCTTGACACCTCATAACCGTGTGAATCTGGGCAAATGAGTTTACCTTTAGACTTCAAGTTCCTTGAATGCAGGGACACGTTGGGCTTTTTTTTGCTTTTATTTACATTCTTGGTACTTAGCACAGTACACGGCACATAGAAATGTTAAGAAATGACTGACCCCTTTGAGGCCCAGTGTCCACTACTATAAAGCAGAAATGATAACCCTTTCACTAGGAATTGCAAAGGGGCACTGGGAAAGAACTTTGTACTTCATTTCTGCATCTGCAAAATGGGGATAATTATCCTTGCTCTACCACTATCTCAGAAGGTTTTGTAGGAAGCATCTTATAAATCTTAAAGTACTATTTAAATGTCAGCTATTTTAATTTCATTTCATCAGCGTACTTATTCCCTCTGCCAATGCATATCACAGCTACTCCATGCCTCTGTAGAGGGTCTTCATGCATTGCCGTGGCCAAGAAAAAATTCTTCATCTGGTCCCACTTTTTGGAGCTGAGTTTCCTGCCTGTAACAGTCCCCAAATCTAAATGAGAAGTTACACAAGCCCCTCAAAATTAAATGATGCTGAAAGTGAAGTCACTCAGTCAACAAACATTTATTAAATGCCCACTATGTGCCAAGCATTGGGCCAAATGCTGGAGTCTGTATCGTATAGGCAACCACACACTCCTTCAAATGGTGAAATCTCAATCCAAACCTTATGAAGTTTATAAAAGCAGATACTAACTAGGTTCCAATTGAGCCCATCCCCTTCATGCTACAGAGGAAGCCATTGTGGCCCAGAATGTGAAAATTACTTGCCCAAAGTCACAGAGTGAGTTAGTAGCAGGCCTGAAGCAAAAACGAAGGCCTAGCACCTGGTCCTTCAGGAAGAGGATGGCAGGCATATCCAAGCTCCCTTTTGCTTCCTTCCAAAATGCAGCTTCAGTGTTCAGCAGGCAGCTTCCCTAAGACACTAGTGATTTGCATAGACATTCCCACAATACCTTCTGTTCGAAATAGTCTGGCCATTAAAATGGAAGAGCTGGCTACAAAATGGTGAAATTTCATTCCTAACGCACCCGATACTGTCAAAAAAAATGTATTAAGCTGGGTGGGAAGTAATTTTTACGATTCAACCAAATGTCTGATAGTGGGAATGCCGCCCACTGAAAGTATCAGCTTTTACTTTTAAAAGGCAAAGATAACATTTCAAAGATCTGTATGGTTCCTCTGTTGGGAATGTCAGCTCCTGATGCAGGGGGTAATTAAAAAACAGAACTGCAAGTCCTTCCCTCTGAGAACTTGTACCTAACTTAGTGAAGAAGGCACTACAGAACTACACTTATTTACAGAGCTGCCTGTATCATCATGCTCTGTGAACACAAATATCTTAGAATCCTAGATTGCTAGAACTGGAAGAGGTCTTAGAATCAAAATGTAGACTGTCAGAACTGGAAGGTACCTTAAGATCACTGAACATACCATGTTAGAGCTGGAAGGAACCTTTGACTACATAGTGGCAGAGCCAGAAAAGACCCTAAGATCACTTAGTCCACCCCTTTCATGTTACAGAAGAGGAAACTGGGTCTAAAAGAGAGAAAATTATTTGCCTAAATGATATCACAAAAAGCTAGTGATTGAGCCAGGATAACAGCCAGACCTCCTTATTTCCCACCCAATTCTCTATACCACAGTGATTTCTGGTTGTTGTAGGATCAAAGCAATACATAGATATAGATATATAGATGTATACACATGCACACATACACATATGTGTATGTGTATGTATACACACACACACACACACACACACACACACACACACACGGTTGGTATTGAAGAGTCCTCATTCTAGCCCTGCCCTGTCTTTCCAAAATTCTTCCAACACAAATTCAATGCAACCCAACAATCCTTAACTGAACCGCTATCATCTGCCTGTCCCTGTGCTTGGTGCTCAGGAAATTCAGAAATGAATAAAATAGTACACCCTCTTAAGATGCTTGACATATAACAGGAAATAAGATATACACATACATAAGCGTAATACCCAACAGACTTGTGATAAATCCTTAAAAGAAGTACAAACAACGTGCTAGGAAAGATCTGTGGAAGGGGACTGGAATAAACTCAAAGTATCACCGGACCCCATCTTTGAAGTATGAATACAGGTGGAGATTGTCAGAGAGAAGGAAGGGAGAAAAAAGAAGTTCATTCCAGGCAGAAGGAATGATGCGAGAGAAGTCAGGAGAATGCAAGAAATGGTCAAAGTTGAGTAGTTAGCTGGTCTCTGCACGGGGGTGCATGAAAAGGGGTCTTCCAAAACAAGGTTGGAAAGGTAGATTGGAGATAGATTATTATGAATATTAAAGGTCAAGCTAAAGATAGGAGACTTTATTCCAAAAGCACCTTGGGCATCACACAATCATTTTTGCAGGCTCCAGTCTCAAACACTATTAGAATTATTGGAATATCCTAACTCTGTCTTTCTACTAGTTAATCTCAGAATCCTCAGCTTATTCTGTTCTTGTAAGATTTAATTCTTCTGTATTAATAAAGTTCTTACAAGTTCATGTGTCCTTTATCAGCAGCTGATTATTTGTTATTCCATAGTCCCATGCCAGGGCTTAGATCCTTTCTACTTAATAGTGCCTTGGTGCACCTAAGGTGCTTAATAAATGTCCTTTGAATTAAATTAAGCTGTGGTATTTTTTTCCCTCCTTCTCCCTCAATACAACATGGATACAGTAATAGCTGTAAGTCATTTTGGAGAAAAGAAAGTGTTCTCTTTCTCCGTTATCCCTATCCCTTCTATTTTCCTTAAGCTCAATTATCTTCCCTCCATCAGAGGAAAGAAAACTTAGTAAAGGACAAGTGGTTTGCCCTAGGTTCCCCAAGCAGTTCTGTCTCAGCCCCCTTTCCCCAATAACAAAGGCCTCAGAACTGACAACAGTGCCCTAGGATAATGGAATAACATCGTGGTTAGAAAGGGCTTCCATGCAGTCCAAATGGGGGCACACGGGGAGGGGGACTAACTCACTTAATCATTTGCAAAGGACAGCATTGTGTGCTTCTGAGTAAAATAATGTTCCTTCCTGGTCTAATTATTTCCTGACATCCAGGACACAAACTCAAAGGGTAGAAAACAGTGGAATTTTCCAAACTTGGAAACCAAGGGACATCACTTCTATGTCCCATGTTTATTAGTAACTTGCTGTGTGACTCTGGAACAAGTTACTTTGTCTTTCTGGGCCTTTCCCCCCATTCTATAAAATAAGATACTGACTTTCAATGTCCTTTGAATTTAAGGCCCCATCTAGATCTGACATTCTAGGAAAAATGAATTCAAAAAGTCAACTTCACAAGTACAAGATAAAGAAGACATTACTCAACATCAATTTCTATGAAAAAGACTTGGAGGCTTTAGCTCTTAGCACAGGGTCTGGCACTTAATGTGAGCGTGTTGACTTCACTGTAGGCTCAGTACAAGTCATCAGTGTGGCACGGTAACCAGCTGCACGCACATACAGCATCTGGACAATTGAGGCAATGCCCCTAATTGCCCCCACCCCCTACCCAGGAGCATTTCATTCACATCGTAGGAAAGCCTCCGAGAACCAAGGGCGTGGACGGAGTAACAATGGCTAATAACAAGTAATGCTGGCTTAGTACTCACTATGACAGGCGTGGTCGAGTGGCTAAGTGTCGTTATTAACCCAAGTTTTACAGACAAGGAAACTGAGGCAGACATTGTCATCATAACAATCATAGTAACATTTGCATGACGCTTCACATGTGCCTGGCACTGGGCTGAGCACTTTACAGATGTTATCTCATTTGATCCTCACAACAACCCTGGGAGGGAGAGGCCTTTATTATCCCCATTTTACAATCAAGGATACTGAGGCAGACAGCGATTAAGTATCAGGGGTAACACATCTAGTGATTGTCTGAAGTCGGATTTAAATCCAGGTCTTCCTTTATCCCAGGTACCACACAACTGCTTCTAAGGACTAGCACATGCCGTGCAAAAAATGGTGAAAGGTGCTGGGGGTGTTAAAATTGAAGAGAAGCTTAAAGAAAATAAGACAACTACCTTCCAATATGGGGATGGCTGCTATATAGAAGAGTAATGAAACCTCTACACTATTCGGTCAAAGAAGGCAGAAATAGGTACGATGGGTGGGAAGGACCTTAAAATTGCAAACGGTTACAAGGAGGCAGATTTAGGCTTGATGGGAGGAAAAACTCCCTAATGATTAGAGCTGAGTAAGAGCTCGTATTTCTATGGGACTTTAAGGTTTGAAAAGTAGTCTACCTCTATTGTCACAGTTGATGCTCACAATTCTGGGAGCCCAATGCTATTATTATCCCCATTTTACAGAAGAGAACTGATCACTCAGAGAGTTGAAATAACTTTCCCACAGCCAGAAAGTATCTGAGGTAAAATTTGAACCCAGGGCAACTCCAAGTCTGGCACTCTGCCCACGAGGCTGCACTGGTCTAAGAGCTTTGTAAAAATGAAATGTGCAGCATTGGAGATATCATGGTTTCTCTGTCAGTGGGGGAATTCAAGAGAGGTTGCATGGTCATTTGTCAAGGATTTTGTAGAGGAGACATGTACAAGTTGGACTGGATGCAATCTTTCCGCTTCTTAAGACTATGATTCTAAAGTCCCTCCTGGCTCGATTATATAATTGCTATATAATGCTAAATCTTCTTTCCATTCTAAAAGCAATGCTTCTCTGTTTACCACTTAAATGCCCATACCTGGGCTTTAAAGCGGGACTAAAACCGTTTTCATCCCTGTCTCTCATTTAGACATCACAGAACTCTTGGAGGGACAGAGGAGCCGACATTCCAAAATGCCTTCCTGAGGTCCCCATGGAAGGAAAGTCTTTCCCAAATCCTCAATGCCACAGACCTCCCATTTAGGGGGTGTAGGAAATACAGACACAACATTCCAGCTGTGGGTTTTTGTATTAACAAAAACATCCACAAAATACAGGCTTAGGAAATCATCATATACATGAAATCAACTCTATTCCAAAATTTAAAATAACCTAATCATGGGGTTGTTGGTATTTTTTTCCCTCTGACCATTAAAATAGTTGTTCTTTTCCCCCAATGCCTAATTTCTTCTGCTTCTTAGTGGAAGAAAAAAAATGTGGATTTATTTGAATGTTATAATGTTCACCTTTATTAGGCCAGCTACATCTGAAGAGATAGAAATGCCCCAAATGAGATACAGAAAGGAAAGCAAATCTATAAATACATCCTTTTTCTACCTTGTTTATAAATTCCATCCTAATCCTCTGATTCGTACAATGTATTTAACATGCAGACAAGTCTATAAAAAGACACCAGGCATATTGTAGATCTACGTGGTTTTCATTAAAGATGACCCTAAAATCTCATACTTGAAAATATAGCCTCCTGTTTTCACCCTCCAATGAGCAATATAAACCTTTAGATTTAGAAGGCAAGAGCATCAAAATGGAGTAAGAAAATTATAAACAAACACTTCCAACCCATAACAGAATAAACCATTCCTTGGGAGTAAATTCTAAGTTCTCAACCAGCTGATTTTTTTAAAAAGCGAATCATTCTGTCATTTTCATTCATAGGCGTGACTTATGGTCATGCGAAAGACAAATGTGGTAAAGGAAAGAGACCACTGGACTTGTAGCCAACAAACCTGGGTTTAACTTCTGGCTTTATGCCCCTTGCTAGCTATGGGACAGTGGGCAAGTCACTTATCCTCGCTCTACTTGCTGGGTCAGAGCCAGGATTCCAAATTCAGGTTCCTACCTCCAAATCCAGTCTTCTTCCCACTCCCCCCAAGCTGTCTCTCTGACACTCAGCTGATTTTTCCCTCGGTTACTTTTCTGTGCTTCAAGATTTCCAGAAACTCATTATTCTGCAAGATGAAATGGGCTCCAGATCTCTCCTTTCCTGCTCTATCATGCCCCCAAGTAATCTCCCTCTTTCCCCTTTTCAGCCTCTTTTTATGTGTTATCTCCACCACTCCCATTAGAGTGTAAACTCCTTGTGGACAGAGACTCTTGCCTTTCTTTGCATTGCCAGCATGGGGTCTGGCATATAGTGGGCACTTAGTAAATATTTATTGACTATGACTCTGATTCTAACCTCACTGCTTGCTGTGAGCAAAGTGTATGAAAATGGCCGTGATGGTAATGTTCTTTTTGCTATTATTATCACCATAATTTTTCCAAATAATAGAGGTGCTCCTCACCTTCCTCCAGTAGCCCACATAATTGCAGGAAATAAGGACAAGAACAGCCTTCTCCCAGAATTCTGAGCCAAGTGAGAGTGAATTGCAAAGCTCTGATTACATTTAGCCCAATCCTTTTCGTGGAGTTTTTACAAACTTCCAATCAATCCCACCTTCTTCCCCCAGCCTTCAAGATCACCTGCATACAGCCCACTCCCCTTGCCAGAAATGCTCTTTCTCCTGATTTTCTGGTCTCAGAATCTTCATCTTCCTCTAAGACTCTACTTTCTAAGACATTTTCCTGCAATGGTTAACATATTTACACATCTCTATACATTCTTTCAGTCCCAGAACATTATATGCATGTAGTAAATGTTTGTTGAATTGCATTGAATAAGACTAGGGCTACGATCTTCCCTCTGCCATTTAATAGCAGCATCACTGAACGAGTGAATGATCTGCTCTGTGCCTCAGTTTCCTCCTCTATGAAATAGGAGTAATAACTTCTTCCTTGCCTCCCTCACATTGTTGTTGTGAAGATTAAATTAAGAACATGTGTGCTAAAGCACTTTCGGACTCTAAAGCTTATGCTGGTACTTTGGGAATCTGTGCCTGTATTTGGTGTGAATGTTCATGGGATCTGAGGTAATATAAGGGAATTTAAAGGGCAATGAGTCCAACACATTCTTTTAGTAGATGAGGAAATTCAGAATACTCAAGAGATTAAGTGACTTGACCATAGTCAAGCAGTAAGTGGTATGTGGTTCTTCCTGACTTCACTGAATCATGTTGCCTCTTACTCTTTCCATGAATGGAGATCACAGCCTCCTGGGCCACCAGGAATGGCTGATGGTCAACGTTTCAGAGGATCTTCAGCCTTTCTACAGTGAGCAGCATTATTCACATGCTAGACATTCCAGGTCTTCATTCAAAGGCTTATTTATATACAAGTATAAAAGCATGTCCAATGAGGCTCCTCCAGCAGAGCCTTCAATAAGCCAGGTGACTTTGACTATGGAGCAACTATTATGTTAAAATTCAATAAATATTGAAAAACATCTGCAATTTACGTAGCACTTTAAGGTTTTCAAAGAGCTGTCCATACCCCATACCCTCACCACACATCTCTGAGAAGAGTATTCTAATCCCCATTTTACAGATAAGGACACTGAGAGGTTTGCTGAAGGGGAGACACTTGCCCATGGTCACATAGCAAGTGTCCACAGAAGGATTTGAACCTAGTTTTTCTTTAGATCCAGTGCTTTTTATGCCTCTCAATACTAATTCCATTCTTCAGAATCTTAGAATCAAAGAATTTGAGAGCTGGAAGAGACTCAATAGCCACTTAGTCCCAAATATATACAAAACAAGTCCCCATTAGAGGCAGCCCCTTCCATTTTTTTGGACAGGTCACTTGTTGGAAGTTTGCCCTAATGCTAAGCCTAAAGCAGCCTCTTTGCAATTTCCAGTCATTCCTCTGTTATAGATTCTGCCCTCTGGGGTCAAAGAGAACAAATCTAACCCCTCCTCCACAAGACAGTCTTTCAAATACCAGAAGACAACTATCACATACCCCCTGGATACTCTCTTCTCCAAGCTAAATATCCCTCCCTCCTTCAACTGATTGCCATATGACAGCTGATCATCTTTGCCATATGACAACATACAGAGCAAACTGTACTAGGCACCAAAAGGAACTGAGATCAATAATCAAGGTCCTTGGCCTCTTGGAGCTTAATTATTTATTAGTAGTATGCCCAGCATAACCATAGGGAGATCTGTACTTTTCCCAAAGAATCTTTGGTATCACTTGGTCATAAAGTACAGCTCCACTAGAGATGCAAAGACACTGGGATATCTTTTCAAATGTAATTGAGAATAAATAGATTGATGGATAGATGGAATATAGATAGATGGATAGATAAACAGAAGGGAGCCAAGTAGATGGATGGAAGGAAGGATGGATAGAGAGAGGGATAGAAGGTTGATGGATGGGTGAATGGATGGAGGATGGAAGGATGGATAGATAGATAGATGGATAGATAGATAAACAAATATACATGCATACATATATATATATATATATATATATATATATATATATATATATATATATATATATATGGAAACTCAAGCCTAGAGAAAATGAATGGTCCCCCATAACAGAGTGTATAAAGAACAGAGCTGAGATTGAAATCCAGGTCTTCTGACCCCAAATTTATTGCTCTTTCACTGAAACATTTTGAGTGCCTGCCTGGCATGAATAACTCATTCAAGAAACATTTTTGGTGACATATACATACACTCCTATCCATATTAAATGCATTTCTACAATATATTGCACTGTGGAGGAAACCTATCCATAATGCCTGCAAACCTTTCCTTCTCTTTTCCTCCAACCATCTTTAACATGACATGCAAATATAAAGTTTAAAATCAGCTCAATTGAGTTGCATGTAAATATTTTCCACTCAGCATGAAAGTACCAAGATTTCATTTTTTTTTGCTCCAGATCTAAGACAGTTTACGCTTTCATTCTCAAAACAGATTTTATTCTAATAAAGGCTTTTATTACTATTATCCACCTGTCATTACACAGCATTAGACAATTATGTAGAGCAGACCGACTTTCCTACCGAGAAACCTTCCCTTTCACTATAAAAGGGAGGGAAAAAAAAAACTCACCATAAACAGAACATTTCATTAAAAATATAGATGAGTCCTTAATTTTTTAAATATTGCAAAGCCTGCCACCTACGCTTTTAAAAACTTTGTTGTGAAAAGTCGTTGGCATGAGAGAGAAAAAAAGAAATGTCGGCACGAAACAGTCTCCAGTCACATTTTGATTGCCAGACGATTGACAAAATAATTTGTACCCGTCGATTTTCATGAAGGAAATTTTTACAATGGATTTGCCAAGCAGATTTTTAATTTTAATCAGTAATGAAGAAATGACAACATGGATCACAACAAGACATCAGCCGTGAAATGGGCTTTCGAAATTGCTGTCAGAAGGACCCCATTAGGGAGCCGTACCTTTGTGGGCATCAATCACTTTCTTCAAACTCTTGTACATCTTCGAGATTTAATTAGACATTTAAGTTCTTTACTAGCAATTTGCAAAACTGTCACTTACAAAAAGTGCAAGACGCTAACAAAAATTTCATCATAGTCCTGAGAGACTGTTTATCTCTTTTCTGGGAAGGTTTTAAAGTTATTAGACCCCACCTCAGTCACCTCCCACTTCCTTTTCCTGACCCACATCTACAAATCTGAAAAACAACACAGTCCTAAATCCCTCTTTAACGTGTATAGAGTCATAAAGCATTAAATCTAGACAGGACTTTAGAATCACATGACACAGAATGTCAGAACTGGAAGAACCTTAGAACAACACATGTAGGGGTATTTATAGAACATAGAAAATCAGAGTTACAAGGGACCTTAGAATCAGAGAACATAGGATATTAACGCCGTGGAAGACGTTCTATTCACAGAATATAGATTTTAAGAACTGGAAAGGACCTTGGAATGAAAGAACACAGAATGTTGGAACCAGAAGGAGTTTTAGAATTAATCTGTTCCAGCCTCCTCATTTACACATGGGGATACCAAGCCTGGGACAGGACAAATGCTTTGTTCGATATTACGGAGCTACTTCGTTGTAGAACCAAGAGTAGAAGGTAGGTTTCCTGGCCCCCAGTCCAGTGTCCTTTCTGCTACACCGCAACACCTCTCTATTAACTCAAAGAATTAAGACACTACATACATATTTTTAAAAAGAGTGGAATCATAAGATTAGGTCAGGTAAAAGGTAGCATGTATGACAAAGGATGGTTGATTGATACTTCCCCCCACCCTCTTAGCATTCTGTCATTTTGCATCAGAGAAAGATTCTTTTCTGGGCACATTCAATTGTCTTCTCTCTCATACCAACCTACACAGAGAAATGGAAGATGCCATTTCCAAAAGGATGGGGAAAAGGGCAAATATGGAGGGAAATGCATCTGTTGGAAACATGTACACATCAGCCATTTGAACTAAAATTCTTATATGGGGTACTGGGGACAGAGAGCTTATCCTAACATAAAGTCAATTCACAGTCTAGCACTGGGAGACAGTGATCAGGCTGGCCCACTAGCAGGGTGACCCCCCTTACACTCTGCTGATAGCTGACTGGCTAGAGACTCTTGGAAACAAAGGCTGTATTTATTGTCTGGAGTCTTTGATCTTTCCCCTTTAAGAACCTATGAAGCCATTAAGCTCTGTGTGTACTGAAATCTTTGGGATTTCTTTTTTTTTTCCCCTTTGTTTTGGGATGGAATGGGTCGTGGGGGTGGATTGGACTAGAAGTTGCTGTTTTCTTGAGGGAATGGGGGAGAAGTGGAGGGAGGAGGTGGTTGGAAGATGAATCTTCAAAGATCCACAACACATTATTTCTTCTGAAGCTGATTGGGGAAATAAATACTGTTGTCTCCTTTAAATGAACCTTTGGCACTGTGTGTAGCTTTATAGAAATGAATATAAAAGGTGGATTGTGAAAAAGCTATTAGTCACCAATAAGAAATGTGCCCCTGGGTGAAGATGAACAGTACAAAGTTATTTTTCAGGTTGAAATTTCCTTAAAGAAATTTCCCTTTCCTCTCCCAACCTGTCCCACTGCCCCACCCCTATCGTGAAGAAGCAGGTGGGATATGAAATGAGGGAGGGAAGGTGTTCTCAGCTTTCAAGGGAGTCTCTGGTGTAAGGACCCTGTGCTGCAAACTGCAGGCATTAGACCCATTAATTAGTCACCAATCTGAACTGACAGAAGAACATTTTCTGGTTTTGCAATTATGCCCTCACAGAGGTTACCTGTTCTCACCTGTACAAAATCCTCATGGCTTTACTGTTGGAGAAAGACAACTCATAATCTTTGGGCTCCATTATCTTCCTGAGGAACTTGGATAGCTGGCATTACAGAACAGCAGCCCTGCCCAAGGAGTATAAATTCTCCTCCAACCTCACACCCAAGACACACTAGTAAGAAGGAGGAGGAAGACATTTTTATAGGCTTCTATAATGTTTACAAAATGTCTTCACCATAACAGTAGATCGGGAATTCAGGTATGATCATTTCTATTTCTAAATTAAAAACCAAGGTGCAGAATGGTCCTAAATCAAAATAGCATAAGCTGTAGATCTAGATAAGAACTTTGAGATCTTCTTGTCCAAAGTCATAATCACAAACATGAGAAAACAGGGGGCCCAGGGAAGTCCTACAAGGAGGAAGGATCAGAGTCCCAGGTCTTCTCATTAGGATAAGTTGAGTCATTCTCTCTGCAGACTTTTGTTGTCCATTGGTAGGAGATCCTTTGTCACATGTTGGGTCCTCCAGTAATTCCTACCCAGAGGGCAATGTGGTACGGTGAAAAGACTAAACTTAGGAGCCAAAGTGGGCAAGGTTAAGTTTGATCCTAATATTTACTAGCTGTCTGCCCATGGCAAACCACCTGATCTTCTCTAGGCTTCACTTTCTTATTGGGAGGGAGGGAGATTACTACCCTCATTGATGACTGTGGGGACAGAGCTAGAAGCAGGGTCAAGGTTTGAGGATGTAGTAGGGGACGCTTAACCTGGGGTTTTTGGGTTCTGAATCCCAGGCCATCTCCACTGGAATCTGAGGAGAGACAGAGGTCAAGGTGGTGTGAGTGGTTTAATTAGCCTGGCACATGCCATCTTCTCTCTACCCCCAGGGTATCTTGTTGCTGTAGCTAGGCTAACTTCCTTGCCCCATAGGCCTAAGTCTCCAAAGATGAAGAGACTTGCCACATTCCTTTCAAATAACATGAAGAAGAAAAAAATACATTATTAAGTCACTCCTAGAAGAGATGTTAGGATGTGCGTATATAAACACACACACACACACACACACACACATGCTTCATATGTAGGGGCAAATGCTTGAAAATGACAGAACTTTGTGCTCATGTTGATTAGCACATACGTGTAAAGGAGTTTAAAATAGGAAAACACTGGCTAGGACCCTTAGACCTTCCAGGGTGGAGAGTGTTTTCCATGTCCTGGATATAGTTATTCTACTACTAACCATACTCTTTTGATATCTATTGGAATGTTTAATGCAGGAAAGGTCTGTGACAGGCATTGTGGGGCATACAAAAATCAATAACCCAGGGGTCTGATACTCAGGAAATTCGTGCATAGCTTGGCACAGTAAGAGCCCTGGGAGTGAGAAGACCTGATTTCAGTTCTCGATTCTAGAACACGCTACTGTGTGCTTGTTGACAATTTGTAGACTTCTTTTTTTGAAGGGGGGAGGGCAGGGCTTTCAGGGTTAAGTGACTTGCCCAAGGCCACACAGCTAGAAAGTGTTATGTATCTGAGGTCAAATTTGAACTCAGGTCGTCCTGACTCCAGGGCTGGTGCTCTATCCACTGCGCCACCTAGACACCCCACTTGTGGATAATTTGCTTGGACTCTCTGAGCCTTGTTTTCTTCCTCTATAAAAAGAAATGATCAATTAATAAACTGGCATTTATTGAGAGCCTACAGTTGATGGGCACAGAGGCAGCTGGTGGCTCAGGGAATAGAGCACTGGGTCTAGAATTAGGAAAACTTGAGTTCAAATCCTGTCTTGGATACTTCCTAGCTGTGTGACCCTGGGCAAGTCACTTAACCTCTGATTATCTGACAGAATGAATCTACTTGAGAAGGAAATGGCAAACCACTCTAGGATCTTTGTCAAGAAAAACCCAAATGAGGTCACAAAGGGTCAGACACAATTGAAAACAACAACATTGCTGGGCACTGGGGATACTAATACAGAGAATGAAAGAATACTCACTCTGGATGAACTCGTATTTTGTTCGGGTGAGACAATATATATATATCTTACTATATGTCAAGTATCTGTACAAAATGAATGCAAGGTAATTTTGGAAAGGAGGGCACTAGAAATCGGGGGACCAGCAAAGGCTTCAACAAAGGCAGTATCAAACTCAAATACAAACAGACTCCTGCACACCACATATTGACCTAGAAAACCACAAATTAACATTCCCTATGTTTTATTATATTTTATTCATTTGTCAGACATTTCCTAGATACATTTTCCCCTGGTTCATGCTGAGCTTGGGAGTTTTGCTGGCCAAATGTAGAGAGGAGGCAATGAGCTTGACATCCTTGTCTGGAGAAGGTGACATGATCTGAGTCTCACAGGAAATAGGGATCTAAGGGGAAGAGCAAGTGTGTTAAGAGCAGAGGGGAGAGCCAACTCAGTGGCTTGGGAATGGGCTGTTTGGGAGGCGCAGGAAGAAGCCAGTTTGATTCAGCTGTGACTTGAAGAAAGTAGAGTGATCTGTAATAAGACTAGACAAGTAGGTTGAAGGCAGATTGTGAAGATCTTTAAATGTCAAATGGAAGAATTTATATTTAATCCTAGAGGCAATAAAGAGTCAGTGAAGTTTATTAAGCTTTATCAGCCCTGCACTTTAGGTAGATCACTTTGGTAGTGACGTGGAGAATAGAGCAAAGAGGGGAGAGACCTGAGCAGGGAGCCTCATGAGGAGGCTACTCGAATAGTCCAGATGAGAAGTGATGAGGCCCTGAACCAGAGTGATAGCTATGTGAGCACAGAGACGGGATCAAATGGGAAAGATATTCTATAGATAGAAATGACAGAATTGGGCAACTGAGTAGATATGTGGGGTGAATCAAAGTGAGAGGTCAAAGATAACACCCATGTGGTGAAACTGGGATACTGGAAGAATGATGATGCCCTTGAGAGAAACAGGCAAGTTCAGAAGCAGAAGAGAGAATGAATTCTGTTTCAGGCATGTTGAATTTGAGATGTTGATGGGACATTTAGTCTGAAATGCCCAGCAGGCAGTTGATGGCGTGGGATTACAACTCAAGGAAAAGACTAGGGCTAGATGAATAGATCTGTGAGCCATCTTCATAGAATGAGTCATTAAACCAATAAGGAGCCAAGGAGGTCACCAAGTGAGAAAATGTGATAAGATCACCATAGAGAAAAAAATTTAAGAAAAGAATGCAGAACAGATCCTGATACAATACTCATAAGGATGTTCCAGGGATTCAAGGGGACCACTGGCAAGTTTTATAACAATAAGTTATCATCAGTCTGTTTCCAGAAAACAGAGCTCACTGACTTACACTTCATTGGATTGAGACATGTATGTATTTATGCATGTAAAGTGTGTGTGTGTGTGTGTGTGTGTGTGTGTGTGTGTATAAAATAAATACATCCGAGGTAATATGGGAAGGGAGGACACTAAATGTTGGAACGGAGGAAGGGAAATCAGGAAAGGTTTTACATGAAGGAAGGGCTTCAATTTTCACATGAAGATTCAAATAATAGTTCAATGCAATAATAATAATGACTGCCATTTGAATAATTGACATAGCTCTTGCTTTAAGGTTTACACAGCACTTTCCTCAAACAGTCCTATAAGACGGGAAGTGTAAGTATTGCTACTCCGGTTTTATATAAGAGGAAACTGAGATTCATCAGGCTTGAGCAATTTGCCCAATGCCGCTCGAAAGCAAGTAATGTGGGGATTTGAACCTACGTCTCTTAACTCCAAGTCCAGAGGCTCTTCCCCTACACTATTCTGCAAACACCTTAATGGAAGATACCATAGCTAATCAATTTACTCATCCTCAGTCCTGAGCATGAGGCCATGGCTTTCTCTGATAAGGCCAGACAAACACTACAAATGGTAAAGGCAAAAGAAATCACGTTGGGCTGAGTGAGGCTGCGGGGGGGGGGGGCTTCCAGGAGAACGTGAACCCGGAGACAAGCCTTAAAGTCAACGTTGGAGATTCAGACAAGAAGGAACAACCTTTCAAGTTTTAATGTCATATATGATCTTTGAGAATCACTAGGAAATTTTTTTAAACAGGCCTAACATCCTGCAGCTTATAGCTAGTGAAAGTTCTTCTCTGACTCTTTTCCTCCAGAGATTCATTTCAAGACAGAGGAAATGAGCTGTAAACAATAGAAGGCAGGCTCCGGACGGATCACTGTTCTCCTGGGCAACCACATTAGACCAGAGGCCTTGCTCCCATCCACCACCCCACTGCTGCCTCCCCACATTTCAGCATTCTCCTCGGGGAAGTGGAAACATTCCATAAACAAAGTGGCTTTTTAATTGGCAATGCCATTGGCACTGCAGCTCTTTCCCTCATCCTTGGGAAGAAAACCCAACCTGCCTTAGAACTTACCCAGCTCCCAAAGTCCTCCCTCTCCTCCAATTTCCTACAGTAATAACGGCCTACTGCTACTTAGTATTTGATTAGGACAGCCTTGTTTGTATTTCACAATTTTTAGGCCTAGAATCGTCTTACAAATAAGATCATAACTACCCCCAGGTCAAAGATCTCAGAGTCATCAGTCTAGAGCTGGAAGGGCCTTAGAAGCAACATAAGCCTGACCTCTCATTCTGCAGCTGAATAAGAGGTCAGCCGCTGAAGGCTGAATGACTTGCTCCAGGTCATACAGATAATAAGGAGAAAAACCTAGGATTTAAATCCAGTGGTCTTTCAGCGACACCACATTGCTTTCCTTTTCCTCTTTAAAAATAAGGAAACCAAAGCCCAGACAAGAAACTTGCTGAGGGTCCTCTTTGATAGCAGAGCCATGACTGATTCGTCCAATCTCTTTTAGCAGTAGGAACAAATATGTAAAAAGGTACCTGACAATGTAGGCCAGGCTCGTTGTTTTTGGTGGCTTTCCCTAAGAGGATAGAATAGTCCTGAAGACTTGATTGGTCCAGAGGAACAAGGTTCAAGTCCACTTCCCAGTCACCCAGTACAAAAGCCCAAGTCCACAAGGGACAATAGGCTCTCCAGGCTTGGCATATGCTGCTGCCCTGTTAACTAGGACGCAAGCCTGTGGAAAATGAGAAGGAGAAGAGCCACACCCAACTGAATTGATTCTGTGTCCTTACTGAACATCTTTTCTATACTATTAAGTAAACCTCCTTTTGCTAAATGGTCTATGGCCCATGAGGGTCTCATTCAGTTCCAATCCTGAGCCTGGATCAAGGGCATGGTCTGAGTCAGGCCTGGCCCAGGCCACTCTTATAATCCCCAATGTGCTTAGCAGTACAAGTCTGAGTATTCTATAATTGTTTATTAGTTCAGTTCAACAAAATGAATTCAATTCAGCTTGTATTAAGAAATGGAATTCAATTCAGTACCTCTTTCATGCTAGACATACAAAAATAATAAAAGACAGTATCTCAGAGTCTAATGAGGGCATTAAAATAATCAAATAATAAAAAAAATCGAGTTAGAATTTAAGGGCACATGGGAAGGCGAGATTATGTCCAGCTGAAAGGGACCTGGGACTCATAAAGAGCCACCATACGGAATGTCAGAGATGGAAGTAACCTCAGATATTAGAACTGGATTGGGGCCTTGGAACCATACAATATTATAATATTAGAAGAAACCTTTAGAATAATTGAACCTATCTATGGGATGATAGCTAGAAGAATTTGACTGGGGAAACTCTTCACGGTAGATGTGGAATCTGGGCTGGGCCTTGAGAGCTTGCTCGGTAGCATTTCTATAGGCAAAGATGGGATGCAATGGGGTAGACATCCAGGCATGAGGGACCCTGAAGAAGGCACAGAGAGAAAACAGGACAATAAATACATACACATACATATATACACACACACATACATACATAATACAATTATGTGTGTGCATGTACACACATATGTATGCATATGATGGTTAGAAGGCCACCTGGGCTAGAACCTCAACTGAGGCAATTGGGGTTAAGTGACTTGTCCAAGGTCACACAGCTAGTAAGTGTTAAGTGTCTCAGGTCAAATTTGAACTGAGGTTCTCCTGACTCCAGGGCTGGTGCTCTATTCACTGTGCCACCTAGCCGCTCCCAACATGTATTTTTAAAACCACTTTTGCCCATTCTATGCCCACAAAGGACCTTACGCAAGAATTTTAGTCCTATAAATGGCAATGATACACACACACACACACACACACACATATGTATATGAATTGGATGCAGGAAAAAAGTGTGGAAAAGCTAGTGGAACAACAAAGGTCACAAAAATTTCAGATTTGCTACATTGCTGTTTACACAAGAGTCAGAATACTAAAGAAAATAATCATTGGGAAGCTCTTGTATTATTAGTGACTTTTTTTTGCTTAGCCCCCAGAAGGTATAGCAGTTAAATGCTAGCTGGAGGGAGATTTTCTTTCACAGTACAATACAATTTGGTGCAACACAATGCAATAAAAACAATGCTTATGAAGCACCCACTATTTTTACAGCCTTGTGCTAGGTCCTAGGAGAATTAAGAAATTTAGGGAAGACATGGCCTTTGCTCTCCAAAGCCCTGCAGTCCAGTGCAATGTAAGGAAAGACATCTTTGTCCAGTAAAGAAACCTGGTGATGCCTCAATGGGTAGTGAGTTCTCTGTCACTAGATGTAACCAAGCTGCAGCTCTATGACTATTTCCCAAGGCTATCACTAATGGGATTTATCCATTAGAACAAGGTTGGGAGAGAGAGGTCCTTTCCAACTCTAGGATTCTAGAATTCAATGAAAAGGTTTTCCATTTTCCCTGGGATTTTTTCCTTAATGACCATTGAAACCTACTGACCCCTGAAAACTATTTAGTCCTTCAAAAAAGGCCAGGAACAACCTGGGTACTTTGGGTATTAAAAACAATTTACTATCATCTGAAACCAGCATATTTGCTCTGTGTTTACATCTCCAACTTGTCAAGACACTTGTCCTCATGTAGCATTTACCATATTAGAAAGATGCTTGTCATTAGAACTGACAATTCAACACGCATTGATTATGCACCTACTGAAGGCAGGAAACACCGTGAAATAGCATGATACAGTAAGAACACCAGACATGGAATGAGGAAAATGCCATTCGAATGTTAGCTCAGATACTTATTAGCTCTGTGATCTTAAGCAAGTTACTAAACTTTTAAGAGCTTTAGTTCCTCATCTATAAAATGGGGATTAAAAATATATAAAGTGCTTCACAAATCTTTAAATGTTTTATTAATATGACTTATTGCTACTGGACTCCCTATACGCATGAACTTTATAGCCTAGAAGGGGAAGAGAAAAAGAGGAGTAGATAGATGATATACATATGGAGAGAGAGAGAGAGAGAGAGAGAGAGAGAGAGGGAGAGAGAGACAGAGAGAGAGAGATAAAGATATAAATGTAGATTTAGATATGGAAACACACATACACATATATACCTGTCTCTGTGTATATACATAAATATATTTTTGCATACATACATATACAAATATATATGAATAAAATAAAATCTTATGCATACATAGAGTATACATAGTAAGTATGCATAGTAAAAGACAGAAAAGTATACATACGAGGTTCAAGTATAGTGTTTACCCTAAAGTCCCAGAAAAGAAAGGTATTTTCTTACTGGGACCTCATGAAAACCTTCTGGAGGAATTGATATTTAACATAGACCTTAAGGAAAACATACAATTTCAACAGGCAGAGATAGGAGTGAAGGAGGAATTACAGGGCATTCTAGGCCTAGAAACAGACTGAAAGAAGGGTCTCTAAATTAAAAGAAAATGTCCCAGACCACTCATCTCTCTAGGATAGTGATTCTTAACCTTTCTTGTGTCATGGACCTTTTGAAAGTCTGTTGAAGCCTGTGGATCATTTCTCAAAGTAATAACTTTAACTGCACAAGATAAAATATGTAGGATTACAAAGGAAACCGAGTATGTTGAAATTCAGTTATCAAAATAGTTTTTAAAACACAAGATTACAGATCCCCAGACTAAGAACCCTTATCCTAGAACATTTTTCCTTTATTCTTTTTAAAAAAAAATTGTTGAACTTAAACACTATGGAGAGAAAAAAGAGATTTGTACATGAAACTGTGAGTCTCTATTATGTGCAGCTAGCTTTTCTTTTCAAATATATAATAAATTCAACATGTAACTTCTAAAGGCATCTGATTTTTTTGCTAGCCTTCCTTCTTAAAACATCTTTATTAAGGTTTCTTAAAGCCATAAAACACTAGAATTTTTTTTTATCTCCCTCTCTCAAAAAAAGAATAAAAAAAGAAAAAGAAATTGATACATTCCCAGAGATCAACCTATTTACCTATCAGAGAAGAAGTCAAATACACACACACACACACACACACACACACACACACACATTCCCCCAAACACATCTAGGTTCTAATCTTTGCTCTGTCATTAACTTAATGTGTGCGTGCCCTTGGACAAGTCTCTTTTCTTCTCTCCTGGTCTCAGTTTACTCATCTTTAAGATCAGTAAGTGCTACTAGATCTCTGTTTCTTCCACCACTAACATTCGAAGAGCACATGCCACTGGGAACTAACAATTAGACAGACACCGTACCTTGTTTTACTTTCCATTTAAGCCACCCAATCCATACCAGGGTGTGAAAGAAACAAAATCTTCTGTGTGCTCATCACACAGGGCAACTGATTAGGAAAGAGCATCAGATTCTGTCTCTATAATAACAAAAACATTAACAACAGTACACACTGACAACATGACCTCATTTGATCCTCACAACAACTCTGTGACTTAGGTAGTTCAAGCATCATTGATCCCCATTTTGCAGATGAGAAAACTGAGACTCAGAACTATATATGAATTTGTTCAAGATCATAAAATTGAATGGAAGAGCTGGGATGACTTGTTTTGGTTGACCTCAGAGGACAAAACTCTGAGTAAAAGTTACATGGAGGTAATTTCTTGCTCAAGATAAGAAAAAAACTTCTTAATCTTTTTAATTTTTTGACCTAAGAGGCAAAGCAGGGGTGGAGACTCAAATAAAATGGGTTGCCTTGTGAGATAGTGAGTCCCTATCATGGGAATTATTCAAAAAACTAAATGACCACTTGTTGATGACATGTTAAAGAAAATTCTTCTTTTAACTGAAACTAGATAACCAATAAGATCCTTAAAACTATGAAATTCTGTGATTCTTTGACTCAAACCCAGGTTTTTTGTTTCCTATGTTCTCTCAGCTAAACTAACCTCCCCTTCTGTATACAGATCATCAGAAGATTTCATGGATAATCCCTTTCTTCATATCATGACATCATAACACTTAACTCTAGAAGGGATCAGAGAGATACTCAAGTCCCAAATCCTGGCTTTGCATTTGAGGAAACTGAGGAACAGATTGACTCGTCAAAGACCACACAGCTCATTGAGCAGAGCCGGGATTTGAATTCAAGCTCTTGTCACATCATATACAATTCTCAATGCCTGAGAAACAGTAAGGTATATTGGCAAGATTTCTTGACTTAGAATCAAGACACCTGGATTCATAACCTAGCTGTGATGTTTCCTAGTGGCATGACCATGGGCAAGTCATTTCTGTAAAATGTGTATAATACTCATACTACAGGACTTTGTAAAAGTTAGAAGTGTTTCTGGAAACATGAGCTCATGTCTCTATTGTTCTCCCTCCTCCATGGAGGGATGGCAGGAAGAAGGGACCTTCCCTCTCACAGAAGGATAAGAGCTGCCTTTTGGAGTCTGGAGTGCTTCGCCTATGAGAACATGCTCTTTCAACCACCCCCGGAGTAAGATCCATTATGGGAGGCCAGCCACCACACAGTGAAGTCATGGCTAACCTGCCTGAAGGTAGCTGCCTCATCATGAGGTGACCTAATATTCCTGCCATGGTTAGGAGAGGCAGGCTTCCGCTGCCGCCATTAGGAGGTCAATGGGTCTTTGTGCAAAGTGTTGGACCCACTTCAGTGAAAACAACCAGACGTTGAGATACTTGAACTCTCTTGAAGGGGCGGTGGGAACAAAGGCATTCTTTCATCAGACTTGAGAAACAATGGAGGGCCTCCATTTGGGTTAGAAGCAGGGAAGAAAGAGGGTGGGGGCAGAGGGACACACCTCCATCAGAAACCCAAGTCTTTAAGATCTTCTGGCAAAGAGACACACCTGCGTGGGAGCCAGCTCTACCCAAAAGCAACTGGCAAACTTGGTATTAGCTATTGTCCCTGGAAACTAACATGCACATACATAGCAAGAAGCTGGACAGGGCTCGTTAAGGTTTTGGTTCTGTTTATGGAGTTTGAACTCAGTGCTTACCCATGGAAAGGTCACTGCAAAGCTGGAAGGGACTTTGGAATCAAAGAATGTAAAAACGTTAGATCCAGAAGGGATCTCACCTTAGAGATCAAGTCGAATACTCACACTTTACAGATGAAAAAACCAAGTTAGTGGCAGAGTCCAAACCAAAATCCTGATATTTGGTCTCCCATTCCATCAGTCTGTTCACACTATCAGCCCTGTATCTCCTGCAAAATGAGTTAAGTGATGGCCAACTTAAGGAATAACTCCTTGTGGAAAGCCTTCAGAAAAAGAAAAGCTATAGAGAGCAGATTCATGATGGCTTCAGGGCTGAAACTAATCAGACCTAACATAGCCACCGAAAGGTTCCCACAAGTTAAGGGGCAAACTTAAAATGTTACTGCAGAAGAGGACTCTATAGGCTTATCAAAACATGAAGCAGGGCAATCAG
The DNA here is from genome assembly GCA_028646515.1 of Pseudochirops corinnae. NCBI lineage: Eukaryota > Metazoa > Chordata > Mammalia > Diprotodontia > Pseudocheiridae > Pseudochirops > Pseudochirops corinnae. The sequence goes on along the minus strand of CM053585.1, from coordinate 320,764,368 downwards.
AGCCAGAAGAGACTTGAAAGATAATCGTGTTCCACCTTCTGGTTTTCCAGAGGAGGTAGGAGAAGTCCAGAATGGTTAAGGGTGCCTGAAGTCACCCAACAGAGACAGAATTGGGCTCAGGTTTCCTGATTCCTACTTAGTCCAATGCTCTTCTCATGACCTCTTGTCTATATTCTTTCCCCTAGATGGAATTGTTTACATGTTCTCTTTGCCACTGAAAGTTTTCCTTTTACACTGTTGCCCACATCCCAATGCCTTCTGTTTCCTATCATGTGAGAGCTGTTTGCTTAAAAAAAAATTCTACAGAGACATAGTATTGTAAATATTCACTTATCCAATATAATTTCACTTCAGAAACCAATATCTGGATCTCCATTCTCCAGGTATAGAGGCAATTAGTTGGAGCAGGGTATAGGGTGATGAATCTGGAGTCAAGTGAATTCAAATCTCACCTCAGGCACTTACTTTGCTCAGTAAACCTAATGGCCTCAACTTGCTCATTTGTTAAATGGGAACAATAAAAGCACCTGCCTCCATTCAATAATGCAATTTAATAAACATTTGTTAAGTGCTCTCTAGGTACCAGGTACTATACCAAGCCCTGAGGATAAAATGAGATAGTATTTGTAGGGTTTTGCAAATCTTAAAGTGATTTATAAATATTAACTGTGTAAATATCTGCATTGTGAAATTCACCAATATGCAAAATGTGTAAGTCAGGGTTGGAGATGGACAGAGGGGTGTCCATGAACTAGCATGTGCCAAAAAGGTATATAGCCAAATAACTTCCACCAGCTTTGGAAGAATGTCACATGATAGAAAAAATCCTAGACTTGGGATCAAATGGGCTGGAATCCCAGCTCTTCTACACACTCACTATATGATCTTAGACAAGTTACTTCCCTTTCAAGGGACTTCAGGCTCTTCCCCTATACAATTAGGAGGTTGGATTCCATGTTCTCAAAGGTTATTTCCACTTCTAATATTCAGAGGTCTAAATTTCATGTATATAAGTGAAGCACCTTGGTAACATATGGGAGGTAGCATGTGGGATGCACCAGCCAATAGACTTTGCATACAAATAAGATTTGCTTCATTTTTTATCACAAATAATGTAGAAGAAGAAGTGGAGATAACTACATCAAGGCTAGACTTGTGAGTAAGGATTAGTGCCTGTTCTCTGCACACTGGAGGTAGAAAGATAAGAGTTAACACCTAGTAGAGAGTGTATGTGTGTGTGTGTGTGTGTGTGTGTAGTAGTAGTAGTAGTAGTAGTAGTAGTAGTAGTAGTAGTAGTAGTAATAGTAGTTAGTAGTAGTAGTAATAGTAGTTAGTAGTAGTAGTAATAATAGTAACTATAGTAGTAGTAGTAGTAGCAGTAGTAGTAGTAATAGTAGTGGTAGAAGTATTCATAGTCATAATCAGAACAGTAATCATAGTAGTAGAGAAGTGAGGACACCTGGAACCAACCCCCAGTTCTATCACAAAGTAGATGTGAGCCAACCTCTCTGATATCAATTTCACCATTTGTGAAGTGGGAATAGTAATGGAGGCCCTTGCCTATCTCACTAGGTTGTTTTAGAATCCAATAAAATACTCTATATAAATAACAACACACATATATAGCTTAAATGATTTTTTAAACTTGTAAATAATATCTTTTGTCTTTATAACTGTTTCATTTCTAAATGTGTCCCTCACATACTCCTCTATCCAGAAAGTAGAGACAGAAGTTTCACAAGACACTTCTTTCATAATAACCCTCCAAGGTAGGTAGTCATAATGGTAATGATAATGGGGATTTGAAGATCTTCCCTGCCTCTTGTATTGGAAATCAAATGGATACTTAGCACCTTGTTTCAAGTTCATGATTGTATCAAGCATTAAGATCCAGAACTTGTGAATCCCATGGTGGGAGGCAGTTGCTGATGTAATAGGAAGGGGCAGAACAGGGAGGAGCTAATACCATATATAAGAAAAAGCCCAAGCTAGAGAGCCAGAATTGCTGAGAGAGAGAGAGAACTACTAGGATCCTGAGAACTGCTGAGAACTGCTACAAATTGAGAACAGAGTGGAGAACAGAACTTGTGGTGGCAGAACAGAGAACTGAGAACTGAACTGAGAACTGAGAAGAACTGAGAAGAGAATTGAGAAGAACTGAGAAATGAGAGGAGAGGAGAAATGGGAGGAAGCATGACTGTGATGCCAGCTCTTTGTCTGTTTTGATGTTTCTTTGTCAGACTCGTCTGCTGATAGAGGACATTGCTGTTGTTACAGAAGCCCTGGGACCTCATTGCTGATTCAGAAGCCCTGAAAGAGGATTTTCTTATTGTATGTTTACAGAAGTCCTGGAGGAGGGTCTTACTGATGTTTTCAGAAGTCCTGGGACTATACTGATGATTTGTGTTGATTCCTCAGACCTTGTTGTTGGGTGTATGTTGATTTCACAGGAAGAAAGTGAATTGATGAGCATGTTGGCAATGTGAATGAATGTTATTGTGGCTTTGTTAAGCTTTGTCTTCCCAGGAACAGAAACTGTGAAGGACTTGAGGTGGACTAGACACTGTGAGCTTCAATATAGAACAGAAACTGTACAAGGAGCTGGACAAGGGACTAAGAGCTGTCTGCCTTGGAACTCAGGTGACAGTTGAATAGATTCAGGCAGGAACTGGGACCATGGAAAAGGAACCATGGAAGCTGAGAGCCAGTCTTGAGTCAAGATGAAAAGACCTCTCCTTGGGTATTTAATGCAAACTGAGAAGCTCATGATTTACTGTGGCCTAGGGGCGGAGAACTCTTTACTCTGTATCCTGTACCTTTTCAGGATGATTGAATTAAGAATGATTGGAAACTAATCTCTAATTAAAAAGAGAGAAGACTTTTTAATTGAAGAGATTAAGACAATGTGACCTGTGGTGGAGAACTCTGACCTTTGTACTTTGTGTCCTTTAAGGAGGCAAACCTCCTTAAGGATGATTGAATTAAGGACTTACTAAATGATTGAGTTACTAAATGAATGTACTTTGTTTAAAACTGTGTGGCCACTTTGGTGAAAACTATGTGGCCATTTTAGTGATAAATTGTTATGTAATAACATTGTGAGTGCTGTACTTTGATTTCTGTGAATGTTTTGCTTTAATTTACTGCTGAATAAATAGAGAGTTCACTGTACTATGTAATCAAAACCTTGAAGTTGTTCACAGCAGCAGTCCTCTGGAAAGCTGCTTGTGCTTGGCTTTACAGTAGTACATGGGTTATCATCCTTGTTTTACAGAAAAAGGAACTGAGCCTCAGAAAGTTTAAGAGATTTGTCCAGGATCATAAAGCTAGTAAGTAGGTGAGGCAGGATTTAAAACCAATTCTCCTGTTTCCAAGACGAGCAAGCTAACCATTGTCTCAAATTGCCTTGTGTGAGAGCTAGAAAGATAGAGTGGGGGAGGGAGAGGGAAAGGAAAAGGGGGGCATAGAAGGAGGGAGAAAGAGAGGGGGGGGACACAGAGAGAGAAATGTTATTATTTAATATTTCAAAGGACCTATGTTTTTATTGCAGGGTCTATTTGCTCCTATGATGATTGCCCTCTCAAGCTCTACAATAGGCTTATACCTTCCTATAAATTCTACAGAGGGGTCCATCTACCAGGCTCAGAACTATCCTCTAATCTTTCTGACATTATGGGTTTTGTTCAGTTGTTTCAGTCATATCCAACTCTTCATGTCTCCATTTGGGGCTTTATTAGCAAAGATATTGGAGAGATTCACCATTTTATTCTCCAGCTCATTTTACAGATAAGGAAACTGAGGCAAACAAAGTTAAGTGTCTGAGGCCAGATTTGAACTTAAGAAAATGAATCTTCCTGCTTTCAGGTCATTGATATCAATGGAGAAAAAAGGCCATTCATTGATTATCCCTTTCTCTTCACATCTGATCTGCCAACCTCCTTTTCCAGTCACAGATTTCTGTGATTACATCATTTATATCAATTTACTTGCATAATTCTTGGTTGGTAAGGTGTTGCAATCTATTCACCCCCATCACTTATGTAGAAGGAGATAGAGGAGGAAGAATGGAGGAGGAGGAGGAAGAGAACAATAAAATTCAGAGATAATATATTTTTAAATGGTTTGCACATGTTAAAGCATTATAGAAATGTTATCTAGGACTAGTAGTAGTAGCATGGCTCAAAGAATCACATGAATGTATTTAACATAGCTCAGGAGCTACAACACCAAATTTTGACAATTCAATTAAACAAACATCTTTCAGGTACCTACTATGCTCTGGAGCATACAAAACCAAAAATGAACATAATCCCCGACTTTGTGGAATTTGTGTTTTGCTGGCAGGTGTGGAGAGGAATAGAACAATGTATAAACAGACAAGTCAGTGCAAAATGTGTATAAAGTCATATGAGAACATGGTATAGGGCAGAGGTACCAAACATGGCACATGCAGACCAAACACTAACAAATGCTACCCTACCTGAAAGAGATTAAAATGTAATTTGGAAATATTTAGCAAAATAAATAAAAATATAACAAAACATAGATAATATTACCTTTTCTTTTTTTAATTCATTATTTATTTATATTTAACTTTTTTTTAAAAATTGGAGTTATAAATTCTTTCCCTCCCTCCAGCTCTTCCCAGAAGGTAAGCAATATATTACCCCAGAACATAAGCAATATATTAATATGTTAATAATATATTACCCCAGAATGTAAACAATATATTAATTGTACATGTGAAATCATACAAAACATAAGTTATCCATTTAAAATTTTAAAATGCTTCAATTTGAACTCATAGTTCATCAGTTCTCTATCTGGAGGTAGATAGCATTTTTCATCATGAGTCCCTTGTAATTGTCTTGAATCATTGTCTTGATCAGAGCAGCTAAGTCTTTCATAGTTGATCATCATTACAATAGTGCTATTACTGTGTAAGATGATCTGCTTCTGCTTGCTTCACTTTGCATCAGTTCACATAAGTCTTCTCAGATTTGTCTGAAACCATCCCCTTCATCATTTCTTACAGCACAATAGTATTCCATCATGATCAAATACTAGAAGTTGTTCAGCCATTCCATAATTGATAGGCATCCTCTCAATTTCTAATTCTTTGCCACCATAAAAAGAGAAAAAGAGCTGCTATAAATGTTTGTATGCATAGCTCCTTTTTTTTTCCTTCAATCTCTTTAGGATACAGACCTAGTAGCTATATTGCTGAGTTGAAAGGTTTACACAGTTTTAGAGCCCTTTGGACATACTTCCAAAGTATTCTCCAGAATAGTTGGACCAATTCACAACTCTACTAACAATGCATTAGTGTACCTATTTTTCTGTATCCTTTCCAGCATTTGTCATTTTTCTTTTCTGCCATGTTATCCCTGATAGATGTCAGGTGGTAACTCAGAGTTTTTTAAATTTTCACTGCTTTAATCAATAGTGATTTACAGTACTTTATATGACCATTGAAAATTTTGATTTCTTCTTCTGACAATTTATGTATATCCTTTGACCATTTGTCAATTGGTGGATGATTCTTCTTTTTACAAATTTGATTCAGTTCCGTATGTATTTTAGAAATGATTGCTTTATCAGAGAAAGTTACTATAAAAATTTTATATTACTTAATGACAATGGTACCTTTAAGAAAAATGTAATTTCCCTGATTATCTCTTTTAACTAAGTCTATTTTTGCTTTTGCTTTGTCTGAGATCGTGATTCCTATTCCTGTCTTTTTTAAATCTGCTGAAGCATAAGAAATTCTTCTCCAGCCCTTTTAACTCTGTGTATGTGTCTTTCTGTTTCAAGTGTATCTCTTTGTAAACAACACACTATTGGAATTTAGTTTCTGAACCATTATGCTATCGACTACAATTTTATAAGTGAGGTTTTCATATTCACATTCAGTCACGATTACTGTGTATTTCCCTCCACCCTACTTTCTCTTCTTTATCCCTCTCTTTTTACCCCATCTTTCCTCAAAAGTCTGTTTTGCTTCTGACCACTGCCTCCCTAATCTGTCCTCCTTTTTGTCACCATTTCCCCTTTTCTCTTATCCCCTTCCCCTCCTACTTCCCTGTGGGGCAAGATAGATTTCTATACCCAAATGAGTATACATATACATTCTTCCCTCTTTGAACCAATTCTAATGAGACTGAAGTTCAAATATATCTACCACCTCCTCTATTTCCCAGTACACACACTGTAAAAACTTTTCCTTGCATACTACTTTTATGTGAGGTAATATTCTCCATTCTTCTTCTCCCTTCCACATTTTCCAAGTGCATTCTTCTTTCTCATCCCTTCATTTTTTAATTCTTTAATTTGTTTATTCTCTTCAGTATTTTTTGTGCTTCTCTTATCATGCAGTTAATTTTCTTTTTCGTAATTTTCTTGCATCGCTGTCATTTTATTTTCCAGTTTTTCCTCTATCACTAATTACTTTCTTTAACTCTTCCAGAAATTCATGGCTTGTGTCCAATTTGCATTTTTCCTTGAGACTTTGTTTTTAACTATTTTTCACATTGCTGTCTTCTTCTGAGTTTGTGTCTTGATTTTCCCTACCACCATAGTAGCTTTTTATGGTCAGGTTATTTTTTTTTTTCTTATTGTTGCTTGCTCATTTTCCCAGCCTATTTCTTGACTCTGAACTCTATATTAAAGTTGGGTTCTGCTTATCTGGGATGGGGAGGCACTGTCCTAAGCTTCAGGCTTTTTTGTGCTGCTGTTTTCTGAATTAGTTTTGGGAAATCTGCAAGTTTTGGAGGTTTTCAAGATGGTATGATCCAGAGAGAGGTATAATCACTATTCCCCTGGTCTACGCTCTGATCTTTTACCCAAGAAGGCCTCTTGCTTCCCTACAGCTGCAAATACTAGTGTTCATCTTGGACCTGGAACTGTGACCAGGGTCCCTGCTCTTCTATAACCACAAGTTCCAGTGCTCCTCATCATGGAACTGAGAACCAGAATTGTTAATGGGCAATAGAATTGCCAAATAGCACCTGGTCCTGCACCCACTATCACTTCAGGGTCCCCTGTAATCTCTTTCTAGCCAGTTGTCTGACCCCCTCTCGCTTCTTTGGGCCGAGAGCTCCTAAAGCTGCTGCCGCCACTGTTGCAGTTGCTTCTGAAGCCCACTGCTAGTGTTGCTGGGGGTGCACTCTGGGTCAGCCCCTATCCTCTCTAGATACCTTCCAGTTTTAAGTCTCTGATCCTATGATCACAGATCACAAGAATCCAGAAGCCAGAGGCAATCTTGGGGGCCATTATTCTATTCCTCTCATTTTTCAGATGTTATATTAAGTTTCAAAGAAAGTAAGGCCAAGATCATTCAAGTAATGGAACTAGTATTCAAATCCTTGTCTTTGGATCCCCAAACCAGCAATCTTTTCCCTGTACCCCATGGCTTGTTACTCAAATACACCACAATCCACTTTTCTCTTTCCTCATACTGGTAATTTATCCACTCCAGCCACCTAAACATCCCAGGGTACACATCCCTCCTTTGCACTATGAACACACGCGCACACACACACACACACACACACACACACACACACATATACATACACACAAATGGTTAATATCTGTTACTTTGAATATGATACTGACACATCTTGTCAGTGCCTATTGGCTAGATTAGTGTCAATTAACACATAATATTAGCTCCCAGCACTTACAATGTCTGTAGATAGTCCCACATTCTGTCTAGCCCCAAGCTCTCCACATGTGAAATCAGGGTTTTAGTCTGAAGTTACAATTACAAACAGAAAATTTAAAAGGGTGAGAGTTGACAAGAAAGTGGAAATACCCATCAAATCACTGAGATACGCAATAAAGTCAGTGCACAATTTAGGAATGAAAAATATTCATGCAATTTTTAGCTGAAAGGAATTGGCTGTCATCTTTATATTTAATAAATATTATTGTCCTACAATGAATAGAAATGGAAAAAAGTAGGGATACAAAGTCAAAAATCAAGATTGTCCCAACTCTCAATCATTTTATATTCCATTGAGGGAGGGGGGAATAATATTGTGCACAGATTACTCAATACAACTTTCACACACACACACACACACACACACACACACATCCTGGAATATACACAGTAAAATTCTTAATTGATTAGGACGCAATTAATCACAGACTTTATTAGTATTATACAAATGGATCTATGACCTGAGGCACCCCACTTTCACATGTATGCTCCTAGAATATCTTTCCAAATTTAAGGTACACTATAGGTTTGTGTGGATTCATACAATATACATTTCTTGTATGTTGTATGAGGGTGGCTAGGTGGTGCGGTGAATAGATCACCAGCCCTGGAGTTCGGGAGGATCTGAGTTCAAATGCGGCCTCAGACACTTAACACTTACTAGCCTTGTGACCTTGGGCGAGTCACTTAACCCCAAATGCCCTGCTTCCCCCCTCCAAAAAGCAAAAAAAAAAAGAACATACCAAGATATTTGCTTTTTTTGTCAACCAGAAGACATTAACTAAAAGCAAATATATTTAAGGAAATAGCATAATAATAAAAATTGGAATAAAATATCATACCTCTTATACTTGGGGCTCACTCTTCACGAATTCACTACATATCAGTGGGGAGAGTGAATACACATAGAAGTCACACATCAGCGGCACACAAGCAGAGAAAACAGGCGGCCAAGAAGGACTCATTACGTTATCTGATGTGATATGTTGCTGAAGCACCATCACCTTTTTTCTGGTGATGTCATCTCATTGCTTTCATCTGGCCTGCTTGGTTCACTACTCTGCTGGCCCTCTCACCAGTCTCATGGTGAATGTTGCACAAACTAGGCATGTAAGCTCAAGAAGGATCAGTCTGCTGGTTTCATGGTTGACACTGGGTGTGGCAGGCTCTACTAGCTATTGCTACTTGCTACCATCTTCTGGACCTCATCTCTTTAGGGTCATCTGCTAGCCATCTAAGCTCTAGTCTATTATAGTATAATGGCGAGAATGTGGTCCTCAGTATGGGCAGGCTGATAGGTCTTTAGACATTGTAATTTCACCATGTCTCCTCTCTCAAAACTGGAAGTCAAAAGAACCAGAACACATCCTCTTCCAAACTCTCACCCAACACTATTCCTCCCCTAAAAATTCTCCACCAATGAGCAGAGTTTTATGCGAATGAACTTAAGACCTGGGTTACACACAAATAGTGTAACAGACAATTATAATTCCCACCAGCAATGAAGCATTCCTTTATACCTTCTATCAAGATGGCCTTCTTGACAGTCAATAGATTTTCTTTTCACTGTACCTTTTTCAACATCAAGGATTTGTCTCATACTAGCTACTCACATATTTTCCCTTCTTTTTTTTTTCCTAACAGCTACAGTTGTCTCAACATGAAATGAGCTACTGATGAACATGTGAGGAGAAATGGAAATACTCAAGTAATTCAAAATGACCACCTGCCTTTCCAGATTACTTTAAGTCAGAATCTTACACGGAGCCGAATGTTGCACAAGACGATGTTGGGTCATGGTATTTGAAGCAGAATGGAACTTAGACAGCATGAGGCCTAGAGAGGCAAAAATTATGAATGTTTTAATTAAGCCTCCCTTCTCACTACCTCTTGCCCCCACTGAGCAAATTATAAAAGAAAAATAAATCCTCAACACACCTACATGGTCCAGCAAAACCAAGTTCCAAGTTAACTATATCCACAAACGTGTATCTCTTTCTGTGTTTTAAATTTGTTACCTCTCTGTCATGAGGTGAGTGGCCTATTTCATCTTCATTGTTTTGGACTCAAAGTTTATCATTTTGTTGATTAGAGTTTTAAAATCTTTCAAAGTTGTTTTTCTCTATAATGCTGGTATCATTGTGTAAGTCTTTCTCCCAGTTGTCCATCCATTCATAAATGTCTTACCAGTTTCCTTCAATCTGTCCATTTCATCCTTTCTTACGGCATAATAGTATGGCATTACATTCATGTACCACAATTTACTTAGCTGTTCCTCAATGTGAGGACATGTCCTTAGTTTACAATTTTTGACTACCACAAAAAGAACTGCTAAACACATTTTTGTATGTATATATACATATATGTATGTAGATATGGAACTAGGTAGCTGGATAAATAGATAGATATGGATCAAAAGATATGCATAATCTGGTAACTTTTTTGAGTATAATTCCAAACTTTTTTCCAAAATAGATTTAACAATTTGCAGCTCTACTAGTAACTCTGTGTGTATCTCTTTTCCCAGAATCCCACCAGCCTTTTCATTTTCCTTTATTGTCATCTTTTTAAGTCTGATTAATGTGAGGAAGACCCTCAAAGTTGCTTTAATTTATCTTTCTCTAGTTATTAATGATTTAGAACGTTTTTATGATTGCTTATACTTTGTCTTTCTTCCTTTCAAAGTTATCAGTTCAGAGAGATGGAGTCAAGATGGCAGCATAGAAGCAGGAGAACTCCATGACTCCCCCCATAACCACCTCAAATAGCTATAAAATATGACTGTAAACAAATTTTAGAGCTCCAGAACTCATAAAATGACAGAGAAACAAGGCTCCCACTGAAGGCAGCCTGCAAGGTGGATGGGAAGGGTCCATAGCAGCATGTTAGAAGACCAGCCAGGTGGTCAGGACAAGCCCCAGCTGCAACTTTCAGGAGAGCAGATCAGCAGCAGCTGTGGTGATATCCAGAATTATCAACCCATAAGAAACAAGGACAAAGTGAAAGGTCACTGGAACTAGGCTAAATTTGGGAGAAAGGGGCGAGTCCAGCCATCTGCCCCCATGGCAAGAAAGTAATGAAGCAGCCTCCCTGCAGCTGCCTCCACGTGGCTGCTTCAGAGCTCCCAGTATGCAGATTGCAGGGGGACCAAGTGATCATTCAGAAGCTAAATGCTCTTGCCTTAACCTGCCTGGATCAGGATCATGGTCTTGGGTGGTGGTCCTGAGGTGCCTGACCAGTGAGCCAAAGCTGGTGGGGGCTGCAACAATGGTGGCCCTAATAATCTCAGCAGCTGTGAAAACCCCAACAATTTGGGACAAAGCTCTCCCCTCTGGAAGCAGAGTTCTATTGAGGCCAAAAGTCAAGTAATTGACTAGCAACATGAGCAGGCAAAGGAAGCAAAGCAAGCACAGCCATCCAACTTTAGATTCCTTTTGTGGGGACAAAAAGGATCAAAGCATGGAATGTGAGGAAGACAACACATTCAGAACTCCTGCACCAAAAGCTTCCAAGAAAAATGGAAACTTATTACAAGCCATAGAGCAGCTTAAGAACGATTTTGAAAACCAAATAAGAGAAGTAGAGGAAAAATTGGGAAGAGAAAGAAGAATGATGCAAGAAAATCATGACAAGAGAGACAACAACCTGACTGGGGAAAATAACACCTTAAAAATAGATTAACTCAAATGGCAAAAGAGGCCCAAAAAGCCAATGAGGAGAAGAATGCCTTAAAAAGTTGAATTTGCCAGATGGAAAAAGAATCTCAAAAGCTTTCGGAAGAGAATAATTCCTTCAGAATTAGAGTGGAGCAAATGGAAGCAAATGATTTTATGAGAAATCAAGATACTATTTTACGGATCCAAACAAACGAAAAAAATAGAAGGCAATGTGAAATATCTCCTTGAAAAAAACCACTGACTTGGAAAATAGATCCAGGAG
>CM053585.1:320721358-320752203 GCA_028646515.1 Pseudochirops corinnae | reverse complement strand
GAGAATTTAAAGTTTTAAAATCAAATGTTAAAATATATGTATATATGTGTATATATATATATATATATATGTATGTATATTAAAAAACAAAACAAAGTTATCAGTTTATATCCCTTTGAGGATATGAGGACTGGCTCTTGATCTTATCAATTTGAATCAAGTCCTTATATATCTTGAAAATGAGGCCATCATCAGAAACAATGTTCCAATGATTTTATCCTGGTTTCCTATTTCCCTTCTACATCTAGGTCATATATCCATTTAAAGCTTGTGCTGGCATGTGATGCGAGATGTTGGTCTAAACCTAATCTCTGCCAGACTGTTATGCAATTTTCCTGGTAATTTTTTTTTTCAGATAGTGAGTCTTCCACCAGTAAGTGAGGTTTTCAGACTTATCAAACACTCTATTGACATGGTTCTTTGCTTCTATCTATTGCATATAATCAACTGATCAATCTATCTCTTTTTTAAACTAGAACTAAGCAATTTTAATGACTGCTGTGTTGTACAGTTTGAGATCTACTACTTAACCTCCTTCATTCTCACTTTTTGATTATTACCCTTAAGTCATCAATTATTAATGGGAGCCTTCAAGCAGAGGCTGGGTGACTAATTGTTAGGAAGGTTGTAGAGAGAATTTCTGCTCACTCATGGGATGGACAAGGTAATCTCTGATATCCCATCTAACTCAATATTTTGTGATTCTGACTAGGGTGATGGAGGCTAAAGTTGAGGAAGAGGAAAGATAGCATGGAATGGCAGGATATTCTTGACCTGTCATTCTTCCATATGAATTTTGTTATTTTTTCCAATCTATAAAATATTTTTGAGGACTTTAGTACATCTCTGAATAAGTAAATTAAATTAGGTAATATTATCTTTTTTATTATGTTGGCTCTACTGGTCTAATTATCCACCCCAGGGGGGAAAAGGTGAATAAAGAGTGCCTATCACCCACATGCAGTGGTACAGACAACCCGCAGGGCTGATCCACTGGGGAGGGATAGGCATTCATTATGTGCCAAACACTTTGCTAGACATTTTACAAATAGTGTCTCATTTATCTTCACAACAATTCTGTGAGGAAAGTGCTATTATTATTTCAATGTTACAGTTGAGGAAACTGAGGCAGATCCTCTTTTAAGTGACTTACCCAGGTCACACAGCTAAGAGGTGTCTGAGGCTACATTTGAACTCAATTCTTCCTGACTCCATGCGCACTGCACTGTAACAACTACGGCTAATCCCATTTATAGTATCTATTATGCTCCAGGTGTTATAGTAATAGCTTCATGAATATAATCTAATTTGATCCTCACAACAATTCAGAAGGTAGGGACTATTATAATCCCCATTTTACAGATAAGAAATTGAGACAGAGGTTAAGTGACTTACCCAAATTCACACAGCTAGAAAGTGTCCAACTCTGGATTTGAATTTCTAACTCCAGGCCCAGTGTTCTATCCACTGTGCCACTTACCTGCTTACTCATATAGCCATGAATACATTTATTTTGGACAGATACTGTACGTGAATAATAAAATAGAACATAACTGGACAAATGGAGAATAAGCTAGATTGCCTTTGGGATGCTTTTAATGACCTGCAGCCTCTCTTTGGAACAATATCTCATCTTATTTTAAAATTAATTTTAATTTATATTTTTTAATTTTTACATCATCATTTCCAAATGTTATCGCTCACCTGCCCTTTACACAAAAAGCCATTCTTTAAAACTGAAAAGAGGAAGAAAGAAAAGAACTAACTGAAATGCACCAAAACTAACTAAGACATCAACTGCGCTTGCCAGTATATGCACCATATGATCCCCACCTCTGCAAAGAATGGAGGGAAATTCATTTTCTAAGCTCATTCACAGCCAAGATTGGTTATTATAATTGTGTAGTGTTTGGCTTTGTTCTTTGTTAGTCTTCTGCTTTCTGTTTACTCTGTTGTTGTCATTGTCGATGTTGTTTTCCTAGTGCTACCCAGATCACTCTGTATCAGTACATTTCTCTCTCCTTTTTTAAAGATAACATTTTTCCAGTGATACTGTCTGACTGAAAGTCATATAATGCCACAGCCTCCTTAGAATTAAAGTTGAGGTTCACCCAAAGGGAATGGAAAGGCATGCGATGGGCACATGTAAACTTCGGCATGTTACCAACCAAGAATTGCAGGAAAGAGGCAACAAAAATGATGTTGTCACAGATGTGCATCATTGGGAAAGAAAACAAACCGTGGCTAACCAGTGAAAGAGCTCATGCTTCACTGATATCTATGCAATGTCAAAATTCTAAAGGAAGACCTAAAGCACACCGGATGGACCACCTTTAGATGATTCAAGGGAGCATCTAGACAAGAGTTACACAGGATAAGATGCAAGGGATGTGTTGTGATCTGCATTACTGGAGGGAGTATCCACATCAATGAAATCAGAGATCCATATAATTATCAGAGTATCCAAGAACAGGAAGGTGAGGATCCCTCTGCAGTTTGTTCTGGTCAGACAACATCTGAAATATCATATTCAGTTCTAGACACTACATGTTATAAAGAACATTGATAAACTAGGGAGTATTCAGAAGATGACAAAGGACTTTAAGATATTTCTATGTGAGGGCCAATTGATGGAACTGGAGAAATTGATCTTGGAGAAGAGATGGCTTAGGGAGGGACATGATCATTGTCCTTAAGCATTTGAAAGGTTGTTATATAGAAGAGAGAGTAAACTTCCTTTACTAGGAACAATGGGTAAAGCTATAAAGAGGTAGACAAGACCTGATATAAAGAAATACTTCCCAATAATCTGAATGGTTGAAAAGTGCAATGAACAGCTTCTGTAGCTAGTGACTTCCCCCTCACCGGAGTTTTTCAAGAAAAGACTAGCTGACCACTTGTTGAGTAGATGGAAACATCTTATTCAGGTGGAGATCAGACTGGGGAGCCTCTGAGATCCCTTCTGATTCTGAGATTCTGTGATTTTGATTCAGTAATTATTTCCTAAGCACCTTTAAGTCATCAATTATTAATGGGAGCCTTCAAGTAGAGGCTGGGTGACTAATTGTCAGGAAGGTTGTAGAGAGAATTTCTGCTCACTCATGGGATGGACAAGGTGATCTCTGATATCCCATCTAACTCAATATTTTGTGATTCTGACTAGGGTGATGGAGGCTGAAGTTAAGGAAGAGGAAAGATAGCATGGAATGGCAGGAAGAAAATGATCCAGAAGGTCACAAGAGTTTTAATCCTCTGTGTGTGTGTGTGTGTGTGTGTGTGTGTGTGTGTGTTCTTTCATCAATGCAAGAGAGAGCCAGAGCCAGACAGGCAGACCACAGACAAGTCACCTCAGATGAATTTATTTATTTTATTTAGTCAACAAACATTTAATGAGCAATTAGTGTGCTCAAGTTCCTGTACTATTGGATAAGGAATAGACAAAGATAAATGACACAATCCTTGACTTCAGTGAACTCCCTGCCCAATGCTGGGAATAAGATATGGGCATAAAAACAGTAATAAATGCAAACTGAGATAAGTGCAAAAGAGATAAGGAAAATACGATGAGAATTCAGAGAAGAGAGATCAGTTTTCTAATCTGTGAAATGGTAATAATTCCAGAGTTATAAGGATTAAATGAGATAGTGTACATTAAAGTGGTTTATAGTCTATAAAGTTCTGTATGAAAAACAAAAGGAACAGCTTCAAAAATATCAAAAGATTTCACTGGTGTGGGCATTCCCTCCACTGATGCACATTACAGACCTTCTGCCTGTAGCAAACAGTCTTCATAAGTTGCTAAGACCAAAGAATCCATCACACAGTAGCCAACCTGCTAATGATGAAGCTCACCATGCTTATGTCAGATGACAAATCCACAATCTGTTACTAAGCCCATGTTGTTGCTACTCACTCATTTCTGTTGTGTCACAAAGATATGACTCCACTTGGGGTTTTCTTTGCAAAGATGCTGGAGTGATCTGCCATTTCCTTCTCCAGCTCACTTTAGAGATGAGGAAACTGAGGCAAACAGAGTCAAGTGACACACCCAGGGTAACACAGTTGGTAAGTGTCTGAGGCCATAGTTGAACTCCACTTGGAATTCATTATCTACTGTACCACAGAACTGCCCTACTAGGCCTATACTGAAAGCCTTTCTCAATTTTTAAGACCTTTCAGAGCTTATACTTTACAGTCACAATCATTACCCAAGGTCACTTCCAAGTCACAACATGGGTGGATGAGTGTTAGTCTATTACAGGCAGAACCATCAAACAGAGGTTTGGACATCCTTTCCTTGGAATTCTAAACAATATTAAATGTCAATAGGGAGGGCCAAGGAAATTCAAGAGGTTGGTTTCAATCCAATGAGTATTTAATGAGTAACTGCTCTGTGGTAAGCCCTGTGCCAATCAGAACCTTGCCCTCTTTTCTATCATCACATTCATAAAATAATTGTCTTTGACCCTGAAGTTATGGTCTTTCCAAGGCCCTTACCAGGCCAGGTTACTAGGGTTCTCTCAGAGGATCAAACTTACATGTCTTCCTGAAACACCAACATATCAAATACACGTGCATTCCATGCAATGTCAGAATTCTAAAAGAAGACCTAAGGATGAAATACAAGGCACCTGAAACAGAGAATGAATTTCACTTCTCCCCTTTCTCACTTCTTGCATTAATTCTATGAATAAGAAGGAACAGTATTTCTAACCAGTGTTAAAGCTATTCTGTAAATATTTTTATCAGAGGCTTCCTAGCTGCTACTTATTATTTCAAAATCTTTCTTCTTGTTAGAAGTTAGTGAAAATAAAGATGTATTTCTCCTCATCAAAATCCATACCCCCCTACCCTGAAATCTAACCACCTCAGATTAAGAACCCTAGTTTTTAGTCTGAGTCCCTCACTTTAAAAGGGAGACAACAGACGCCCAGATAGATGTTAAACAAGTGACCCAGATCACACAGCTAGTAAATAGCAGAGGCAAGATTTGAACTTCCACTAATAACAGGACGTGGTCTCTACCATTAAGGATAAATACCTAGGAAGATAAAGCCTAAATCGAGGGACACATTTACAGTCTTCTCACTCCAGATTCGTTGCTTATTGACAACCTTTAAGTCTCTTTCATTAGTATCCAACAAAGTAAGTGTCCCTCACCCAGCAAAGAATTCATAAACACACCTTACTGAATGTACAGCTCTCCTTGCTAGTCACCTTTGAGGCTCAACCTTAGCAGTTTTGTGCCCTTCTTTGGAAGTTTCAGGAGAACTATACTTCTTATCATAACAGCCAAAGTCAAATCTTCAGTTCTGTTGGCTCCCTAGTCCTCATATAATTCCCACTCTGCTTTACAGGAACATCCATTGAGGTTGGGGGATGCTGGATGATTGAGAAATATCACAGATTCACTCTTACTTTGTCATTTTTACTTAACTTCAAAGGTACTGAAGATGATTCTATAGCCAATTAATTACAACTATTATCACTAAAAGAAACCAATTTAACCCTGTCAAGCTGAGCAAAATGATGGATATATGGAAGGCTGAACTTGATTGCACTGACAACTTAAAATGTATTACAACTTGAAGAGGAAAAAAAGAAAGAATGAAGAGTCCAGTGAGAAAATGTTGAAGATGTAGAATGCCAGTTAAGCTACATGTCCAACCTGGGGACAGAGGGGAGGCAGAAATGGAGGAGGGAGAGGAGTTTAAAGAGGATAGAGAGATAATGAGCTATGCTAACTACCATCGCTATCAAATAAGGGAATAAAGTGACAAAATACTTAGAAATTGATAGAAAATAGATAACACTCAGACTGTAGAACCAATGAAAGAGTAGGAAGGGACCTACATTATCTAATCAAAGGGACCTACGTTATCTAATCAAACGCTCCTCATTTCATAGATGAGGTCCAGGAAGTAACCCACTCAAGTTGAGTAGAAACAGGGTCTCTTAGAGTCTTCCATTCTTCCCACTATTATGCTAAGCCTTTAGTTTTATTTTGCTTTTTTAAAATACTCAGTTCTGTTATAATTCAACATATGTGTCCCCAGAAAGCACTGGGCTACACAAAATTGCAAAATTAAAAGCCACAGGGATCATGGGAGAAATGGGGTTAGGGGCATATTAAAAAAATAAAAAAGACAAGAACCTAATAAAAAACAGTAGCCCAGTTTTGTATACGTTGGGTGGTTAAGAAAAATATAAATACTCCAATAAACAGGGGCTGCATTGCTGGCCGCAGGCTTCCACTTGGCCTGTGCCAAAGCAAGTTGGGTAGGGTGAAGCTCCAGGAGCCATGACAGAAGGAGCTGGGAGTAAAATGTGGTGCTGGCCAGGCCTCTGCTAACAGCCCCTAATGCACCAGAGGATACACGACAAAGACAAAGACCTGAAGTCTGCTTCTAGAGGTGGGTGTCAGAGGGGTTATAGTTTCTGCTTTCCCACCCTTTCTTATAAGAATTGAATACAAACAAATTCAAAATTCAAGTCACACTCAAAATGTTCCCTAATTTTATCAACCACAATGGAACAAATCCACATTTTCTAAACAGGATTTACAAGAGAACTGAATGTGTCTATGTGTCTGTCTGTCTGTCTGTTTTCTTTACTCTTAGAGATGAAAGAAGAAATGCAGCAAAGAATGTACAAAAAAAGTTATTTACTCACACACCATATTTTTGAGCAAAATTGCATGGTGGTAAAATATTGAATGATTCATTATTCAATCAACAGGTCTTTATTAAGTTTATTCACCTATTCAATAAACATTTATTAAGTGTCTAATACATGCCAGGCACTGCGCTAAGCATTGGGGATACAAAGAGGCAAAAGACAGTTCTTGCCCTTAAGGAGTTTACCATCTAATGGTCCTATTTTGTACTGTACACTGAGTGAGGCACTAATGATAGTGATAGAAATGAAATAATCCCTACCCTCAAAAAGCTTGATTACCTTAAAGCTGTAACAAAAAGTCAAAAATTTCCATTCAAAGCCTTTTTCTGGTATTTCGGACAGAAACTTGCTTAAATTTGTCACTAGTTCCTTAAACTGGGTCCCCTTGATCAAAAGAATGCTTAGTATTATAATCCTGAAAGGATATTGCAAATTCTAAAAGCCATCTGGTTTATCACATTGTTTGACTACCCTCCTAAGTGCTCAAATAGGAAAAACTTTTCAAGATGACCTAAAAAATACTAATATTCCCAAACCAAAGAGGAAGCAATGGGAGACAAGCATTAGATCTCATTAACAAGGTTATGTTGCTATTCTTTCTTTAATTTTCTTGGTTTTTTGAGGGGGAGGAGGAATACAACTGGCCATAAAATCTTGGAATCAGAGACTATAGGATGTAAGAGCCAGAAGGGCGTCAAACCTAGAAGGGGTCCTAGAACTAGAATCCTAGAACTCAGATTGTCAGTACTAAAGGGATGAGAGCTTGATCACAGAACATAGAATATCAGAGCTAGAAGAGACCTCCATGAATATCTATATCAGGAAACTAAGGCCCATAGAGGGTATGTGATATGCCAGGTAGTCACACTTTTATAAAAGGAAAGAAACTAGAGATATTTGCTCTTTTTTTCTGCACAGTAAGATGTACATAGTATAATCATATCTTAAATGATTACTCATATTAAAAAAAATCCCATTTTCTTCTTTTTTAAATCTGTAACATTCACACATGTGTACTTTTTCCCCTTATGAAACAACACAAGTCACAAAAATTGTTAAAGAGGGAGTATTCAATTTTATTTCCAATCTGCCAGACACACAGAGCTCCATTATAATCATAATAAATTAAATAAAAGATAAGAAATTCTGTCAAAAAGGTCATCATCAAATGATGAGAGAACCACAAGTTAATCTGCCAGTCACTGTTGTTGGACCACACTGACAGGGAATGAAAAAAGGGAAAATATATGTGCCTAGAGTAGATGGCTAAAGCTTGCCCAATCGAACATTACTGACTTGCAAAGTCCACCACACCCTCATCAATGAGGGTTAGGAACTCCTAGGTGCTTCTCATCCCAAGCAATCAGAGTCAACTCTAACAATCGCTAAATCTTACTGGCACTGAAACAGTCCCATCAATAAAGCAATAAGCGTCTTATTGTTAAGGTCCTACTACATGGTAGATGTTGAGAATAAATTATTCTTGTTCTCCTAGATCTTATATTCTATTAGACCTTAGAATTAGGTAGGTTGGAGGTCTAATGGATAGATCGCAGGTCTTGGAGACTGGATGATCCAAATTCAAACTCTTCCTCAGATACTTACTAGCTATAGCTGTTTGACCCTGACCAAGTCACCTAATTCTTCTCAACGTTAATTTCCTCATCTGAAAAATGGAGATTATAATAGACAATCTCATAGAATCAAATTCAATAACAGAAGTGAAGTCCTTTGTAAGCCTCAAAGTGCCATATAACAGCTAGCTGTTATGATTAATTATCCCATTCTAAGAATCACAAAATCACAGGATGTGAGAATCTTCAAATTCTAAACTCTTAGAATAATAGAAGTGAAGGAACTGAAAGGATGTCTAGTCCCATTTCATCTAGATCTTGGACCTGATTGACTGGCCTCGTGGGGAACCTGAATCCTCTAGGTCACATGTGGCCTCCAGACTCCCCAGCCCTAGCAGGGGGTTGAAGGTTGTAGGGTGTGGGTAAGGGAGAAAGGAAGAGAGAGACAGAGACAGAAATGAAAGAGAGACAGAGACAGACAAGTGAAAAAAATAAGGGAGAAAGTGGCTGCCTGCCTGGGGGACCGACCCAGCCAGTTCTGCAGGGCTCTAGCTGCTCTCCCAGGCTCCCTGTTCAGCTTTGCCCTGCAGCGCTCACTCACTGCAGGAGCTCCCCTCTTTCCCATCACCGCCCTCCCCTCCCCAGCTGCTGCTCCCAGGGCCTCAAAGGAGGTGCCAGGGCCTCCTCCCCCCAACCTTCCCCACCTCTGGACCAGCCCGCCGCCCCCACACAGGCAAACACCCTCAGCTCAGGTCTGCTCTCCTCTAGCCAAGACTTGTGGTGGCAGCAGCAGCACCTTGGGACACCCCCTTCCTTGGGGCAACCCCTTCCTTGGGGCCCAGTTTCCAGCCAAATTCCCCAAACAGCCACTCATCGCCTCACCCTTGGGCCCCACGATTTTTGACCGACTTGCTCTCTTCTAACTGTATAAAGGGGATCATACAAGGGTTTTGTTCTACCAACCCCCCTCACAGCCCCCTGCCCCCCCACACACCCCTTGAGTTGTCCTCTAAAGTTTCTTAAAGCTTATTCTGAACATAATCATTTCCAAGCCTGGAGCACTCCACATTTGGTTAAAACCACTTCAGTTTAGAAGTGATTAGAGGTTGAAGATTTGTAGTTTAAAATTTAAATTAAACCGATTAAAATTATGGGAGCACTTCACATGTTTTAAGCAAATAATTATTTTTTTACAAACAGAGTAGGATTCCTGGCAGATGGGGAGAGAGAGAGAGCCCTTTCCTGGAACGCAGCAAACGGGCAGCGCTGCCTTTTGAGGGGACCTCTCCCACTCCTCCCCCCCACCTTCTGTCCTGATGAAATGCCAGGCCACAATGGCCAGGCAAAGGGTTTCACCCGCCTGGAGGAGGAGCACCCCACCCAGGGCATCTGGAAGTACCTTAACAGTGCCTTTTGGAGAACAGAGTGACCCCCAAGTCCCTTCACCATATGATCTGGGGCCAAAGACAGCCAAGCAGAATATGAGGGCAATTCAGGCAGCGTGCTTCATCGTTCCCCTGGAAAAGTCACTGGGTTTGGAATCAGACAACTGGAATTCCAGTCCTGGCACTGCACTTTGCTATCTGTGTGAACTTAACCTCTCTCAGCTTCAGTGACTTGTCTGTTGCCATCATGAATGCTTCTTGTTTCATGGCACTTTGATAAGTGCCAGGGTAGTGCAGCATGTAAATAATAAGGAAATACAGGATAATATGAGGACTAGATGGTCCCTTGCAGATCCAAATCCTATAAACTATGTTGAAGGGTGCTTTCTGAATGAGCACAGGATTTAAAGTTAGAGGATTGCCTAGATTCTGGTCCCAGCTGGATGTATTAACTTGCTGTATGACTTTGGTCATGTTGATTTCTCTCTCTGAGACTCAGTTTTCTCATCTGTGAAATGAAGAGTTTGTACTAGATCAGCAGTTCTCAACCTGTGGGTTATGTTCAATTTGTAACAATAAAAATACATCCTGCATATCAGATAGATTCCTAACAGTACATAATTACAGTTATGAAGTTGCAACGAAAATAATTTTATTGTTGGGGGTCACCACAACATGAGGAACTGTACTAAAGGGTCGCAGCATTAGGAAGGTTGAGAACCACTGTACTAGATGATCTCTAAGGTTTCATGTGAGCTCCAAGGCTCCAAGACAAAAAAAAAAAATTCATTTGAAACTACCAGTCTTAATACATCTATTTGCTGTGGGGAGATGTAAGAATTCCTAGTCTGTCTCCAAAATCCCTCTTCTTTGCCCTCAGAAATATGGCAACTCCTGTCTAAAGTGATGGAAAAGGAAAGATGGCACAATAGTATAGGCATTGACCCTGGAGTCATGAGACCTGGTTTCACATCTTTGCATTTTACCACCTGTATGATCCTGGAAAATTCACTTTTCCTCTTCTGTCTCCATGACTTTGCATTAGCTCTCCCTAATGCCTGGAATACACCCACTCTTCCCTTCTGTCTCTTAGATTCTCTGGTTTCTTCTAAGCCTCAGCTCAAATTCCACCTTCTACTTGAGGTCTTTTCAGGGTCCTCCTCACGCTCCCTACCTTAAATGATGGTGCTTCCCCCACTAAAATAATAATAATAATCATTATTATTTTGCCTTTTTGGAAAGGGGAAGTGACTTGCTCAAGGTCACACAGCTAGTAAATGTTAAGTGTCTGAGGTCACATTTGAACTCAGGTCCTCCTGACTATAGGGCCGGTTCTCTATTCACTGCACCATCTAGCTGCCTGCCACTAAAATCATTTTACAACCACTACGTATATGTCTTGTGTCTCCCCAGGTATGTACACGTCTTCCTTAAGATTATAAATTCTTTGTGGGCTTGTTTTTGCCTTTTGTTGAATCCCCCTTGCTTAGCTCTGTAGCAGATTTTCCTTTGGAAAAGGAAAGGTTTGGACTAGACCTAAATAATTCCAAAAGTCCCTCCCAGATCTAAGTGAGTTGAGATGGAGTAATCTCTTAACTGTGCTTGCTCCAGAAACTAGTCTGATAACTTTTTTGTCTTGTTGAGGCCTGAACTGGGTTCCTTAAATCTTTGGGATTTTTTGTTTGTTTTCTTCAAACCTGTGGACCAGGATTAAAATCAATAGATAAACACAAAAGGGGATTGAAATGGGGGAGAGAAAGGGGAACAGCTCCCTTTTCCTGTCTTCCCCTGCCCTGCCCTCTCTCCTCCTCACACAACTAGACCCTTTGGGAGTTATCACCTTCAGGGCACTATGGAAAAGGGTGAGCTTGATAGAGGGTCTGAAAGGGCTGGAGGAACAAGCCAAACATGAAAATATTTCATGGTCTACGTCCTGAATGAAAACAGGCAAACCCACCTTCAGATCCAGCAGGAGGGATGAGGCAAAGCAGAGCCACAGACATTTCAAAAACACGTCTTTGTTCCAGGTTTCCATCTCCCCAGGCAGGGGTGCTCCACCCTTCAGGAACAAGGTAAGGACAAGGCAGCGCAGGTTTTTTTTTTTTCCTTGTGAAACCTTTTCTTTTTTTTTTTTTAATCCCGCTTTTCCTTAATTAAGCTTCAAGAAACCAGGTGACCTGCTTTTCTCCCACAGTCTGATGTGTGAAAGAAAGGGACTGACCTTGTGAGCAGAAGGAGTTCTTGATAGAGGAAATTCCCTTTCACTAATAATATTTGGCACCTTTCTCTCCACTTAGTTTTAGACAGTTACCTTGAGTGCTCAGAGAGGTTAGGTGACTTCCCCTGAGTCACACAGCCAGCATGTGCCAGGGGCAGGATTGAGCCCAGATCTTCCTGGCTTCAAGCCTGGCTCTCTGTCCACTAGACTGCATTGTTCTGTAATAGGGGAAAATATTATTTAAACCAGGTCTAGAGAGGCTTAACTAGTAGAGGCTAGCAACTCACCTCTGTTCACATATGTATCTTTGGCGGGGAGTAGAGGAAAGCAAGGAAGCCCATCCTCAATTACAAACACAGAATTAATGATGTCAATAAATATTCTCTTTCACTTTATCATTCCTCATCTGTACTATTAAAATAGTCTCCCCAACTCAAGTTTCTCCCTGACTCCAATCCATCCTCCACACAGCCTCCAAAACAACCGTATCATGCCACTATTTCCTATTTCCTTTTACCTCCAGTTTCAATATAAAGTCTTCCATTTGGCATTTACAACTCTTCATAATGTAATCCTAACTTCACTCTCCAGCTTTCTTATACTCAACTAAATTGGTCTGCTTGCAATCCCTCCCCAACGTGTTCTGTCTTCTGCCTCCATGACTTTGCATTGACTCTCCCTAATGCCTGGAATGCACTCTCTCACTCACCTGCTCTTCACCTCTGTCTCTTAGGTTCTCTGGTTTCCTTTGGGCTTCAACTCAAATTCCATCTTCTGCGTGGGATCTTTTCAGGATCCTACTCCCACTCCCTACTCCAACCGATAGTGCCTTCCCCACTGAGATTATTTTACAACATATATGTGTGTATGTGTATAGGTATGTATATATGTGTACATATGTGTATGTATATATACATATATACACACATACTTTATACATACCCAGGGATTTACATGTCTCCCCAATTAGATGGTAAGTTCCTTGAGGGCAAGGATAATTTTTGCTTTCCTTTGAATCCCCAGTGCTTACATAGGCAGCACGGTGCTTGGCATATATTGAACTTTGAATAAATGTTTGTTAATTGACTTCATCAATTTATCAAGTGCATGAATTGTGTTGCCTAAGGAAGGGTTGCAAAAGTATAGAGAGTTCTGATCTTGGCATCAGAAAACCTTACTTCTAACCCTAGCTCTGCTACTTAATACTCTCTCAGGAGTTGGAAAGAACCTCACACCTAAGCAGAACCCATCTTGACAACATCCCTGACAATTAGTCAGTACTCAAAGACCTATGATGATGGGGAGCTCACTGCCTATCAAGCTCACTACCTATTGGCAACTTTAATTGTTCTAGAAGTTTTCCTTACCATCTCCTACATTGCCACATGACAGCCCTTCAAAGATTCGAAGATAGCTGTCCTATGTCCTTTTAGTCTTCTTTTCTCTGAGTGCCTAGTTACAAGGTACAAGCCCCTTCAGCTCTATGAGACTCACTTTCCTCATCTCTAAAATGAATGACTGGAAAGTATGATCTTTCAGATACCTGAGAGCTCTAAACTTTACAACCCTGTGAACCAGGTGATTTAACCCTGAGGAAAAGAAGACTAAGTGTAGTGGTGGGACCCAGAGATAGGGAGGAAACAGGATCACAGGATCGGAATAACAACTGTATTTGAAAGGTTCTCTCCCATAGGGAGAAAGAATCACCTTGCTTTGTCATGATCCAAATGGGTGCGCTAGGACGAAGAGGTGGAAGTTTGTCATGTTTACCATGTATTCTTTTGCAGTATATCTGTATCTGGTGGTTGTTTTTTTTAATCTCCTTTTTAGACTGTAAGCTCCATAATAGCAATAGCTTATTTAAATCTTGTCCTAAAGCTAGGTGGTTCAGCAGATAGAGTACAGGACCGAGAGTCACAAAGACCTGAGCTCAAACGTGGCCTCAGACACTAACAGTGTCACCCTGGGCAAGTCACTTAATTTCTATTTGCCTTAATCCACTGGAAAAGGAAATGTTGAACCACTCCAATATCCTTGCTAAGAAAACCCCACAGACAGTATTCTAGAGTACTATGGTCCATAGGGTCACAAAGAGTCAAACATGGCAGTGACAAAAATTTCAATTTTGTATTTCTCCTGTGCCCAGTACTGTGCTATGCATATATTAAGCACTTTGTAAATATTGAGCAAGGTTATTGAGAAACAGATTTCTTCTTAATTTAAGAACATCTTTGAGCTGTCCAAAAATGAGCAAGCTATCTTGTGACATAGTGAGTATTCTATCATTATAGGTGTTTGAGCAAAGGCGGAAAGCCACTTGCTAAGAATGTCATAGAGAAAATTAGTACAATGGAAGAAGGAAGGATAGACTAAATGAGGTCTAAGATCTCTTCCAGCATGTGTGGGCTTTTTCCCATACCTCACTTGATATAGTCACAAAAGGTCCAGAATGTAATGTAATCACAAGAGTTGATGAGATTTAAAGCTATAAAGATTGCCTCTATCTAAACCTCTACATAAGATTGGACTACCTCCCCTTTCCAAGAATGGAAGAACTAGATTGCTTGATCCATGCCTCAGGGACATTCAATCAATAGCTATGGCCTGGATGAATTTCTGGGAATTCTAGGAGAGCTGGAGAGATTGCAAATAGTCTTTGGAACCACTCCTGCAGGGGAGTTCCCCTTCAAAGCTAAGCGGTCCATATGGGCCAGAAGGGGAAGAAGAGAGAGAAATTCCCTTCTCCCCTCCATCACCCCCAATCTTTATAGAAAATTCATCATTATACAGGATAGCAGATATCAGGAATAGGAAAATGATTTATTTCCTATACTACAAAAGAAATGCTTAAAACACAAAAGACTTATAAGCGCATATTGACAAATACAACATGACAAATACAACCTATCAGTCCTATTATCCTCTCTTGAGAAATTTATGGCTCTATTGAACAGATGATTTACTTCCAACTCTGACCTCTTCTGCCTGGGCAAATGAAAAATCCAGATCTCCTGGCAAGCCAGGATGTGATATTAGTCCTTTCATCTGTAATATCTTTCTGGTGTAGTGAAAGTTCTCTCCTCCAAGAAATTGTCATAGAAATCTCCTCCTTCTAGGGAGCCAGCACCCAGACTAAAGAACGCCAGAACTCTTGAACTCATGTATTAACTGCCAAGACTCAAAAACACCCGTCATGGAATTGCTGTTTGGTCACGGATGCTCAGGGAAGGAAACACAGAGCAGAAGAGGCGTGCAGGCAGCTGAGATGGAGTCTTAGGCCCAGCTAGACAAATATGTGTTCTTACACACTGCCATGTATGTTTCATCACCATTGCTACCAGGGGGAGAGAAAAGAAATCCCTTTGCCTCAATTTGCTGGAAGTCTGAAGAAGAGTCTACCTAAGTCTCAAACAGCATAGTCTGAAGAGAGAAAGAAAGAAAAGACAATCACTCTTCTTAGAGCCTGCTAAGCAAGCCCCTCTTCCTAGCTCAGTGGCCAATCTTCTTTGATATAGCCCCAATCATGGGAAAACACAGGGAACAACCCAGAATCTCTGAACTTCGTGTTACTGAGCAAGTGGCCAGGGCACAGATCAGTTCCCACGCATGCTTCAAAGAGTAATGTCTGTCTAGCAAATCAGATGAATTCCCCTGATCACTTCCATTACAATAGAAATGTGACTTATTGCAAAGATGATGCTATATAATTTGGTCCTTAAGCAGGTCTGTATGCAGGAATTACAGACAGATTAAGACTTGTTTAATTTTTCATGAACTTAATCATCAAAAAACATTTCAGTTACATATTGTATTTTTTTGGTGGATGCAGAAAAAATCAATGTTAAGTGACTTGCCCAGGGTCACACAGTTAGCATGTGTTTAAGGTCAGATTTGAACTCCTTACTGGTGCTCTGTCCATTGTGCCACCTAGCTACCCCTTAAATATTGTATTTTTTAAATGAATAGTATATTTAACAAGGTAGTAACATTCCCTGTTTGTACCTCTTTCTGAAAGTGTTTTCTTCTGTAGATTTTTAATATTTCATTGATGCTCCTCTTTTGTCTTCCTTCCTTCTTTCCTTTCTCCATTTCTCCCTTCCTTCCTTCCTTCCTTTCTTTTTTTGTATTTTTATTACTACCCATTAGTTTGTCCTGCCATAGAAGCCTACCTCACTTCCATCATAAGTATAAGCAAACAAATCACCACATTTGCCATGTCTGAAAAACCCACGTCTCATTCAGCATCTCGAGTCTATCACTTTTCTGCTAAGAAGCAGGAAGCATATTTCAGAGAGATTCACTTTTGGAACATCTGCACTCTCTGGGATCAAAAGTTTAGCTCGAGGAAATGGAGTCATTTCTCTTTTTTAGGTGAATAAACTGATTATATATAGTGAACCTATTAAAAAACTAAGTTCTGGAGAAGACTTTATCTATAGACGCAAAGTATAATTGGGAATTGAGCAAACTGTCCAGATTCATGCCAAAAACGCTGTGGCATACATTATTTAGATTAAAAGATAGATATTTAAGGTAGAAGTTGGAGGATTGGCTCCTGAATAATCTCTCTAATTGCCTTTCTCCATTTTCTGTCTCACCCTTTGTGTCACAACTAAGCAATGTGCTGTCTCTACTTCTAAGAGCAGCATGTGGTCACAATCTGGGGAACTTCACAATGGGCTGAAAGCCAGAATGAAATCTTTGGGTTTTAGGTCAGATCTTAGTGTTGAATGTCAGCACATAAGGTCATCAGATTTAGATATCACCTACTCCAACACCTTCATTTCCCAGATGAGAAAACTGAAGTCCAAAGAGGGGGAAACTATTTCCCTAAGACCACCCAGGTAGTTAGTAGCAGAGGCAGGATTCCAACATAGGTCCGTTGATTTTTAATCGGACACTCCGTCTATGTCGTATTGTTAGCTTGTATGTAATCATGGTCCTTCCAATAACTGGATCTTTTCTTATTGTTTCTTAGGGACCTGGACACCGAGGAATCTTGGGAGGATATCTCAGTTGCCCTCTAAAGGTCAGATATATCACCTATTCTTTAACATCTTCTTGTGACACACTACAGATTTATCAAAAAACTCTTTTCAACCTATTTATATTTTTTACCAGTGTAAATTTCTGGAATACGAGTGTATTACCCACTACGAGTTGATCACATCTCTAAAGACTCAACTTATTTTTGTATATAATCCACTCTGGTCATCTGTTCTGTGAAGAGTCTTGTTAAGAATAAGGAACAGCCTATCCATTGTCTCAACACACCTCAATCTGGAGATACTTGAGATCCCATTCCTCTGTTAACTTCCTTATCAACATTCATAGGAAAATGGGACAGAACCAGATTAAGCTTCAACATCCCCTTCTGGCCCAAACTTGTCTCCTCAGAGATGATTTCCACTCAAAGAATTTATCTCAGAACATAAATGGATGGCCTTCTTTCATTTGGTGCTTTTGCTAAAGCTGTTTACTTAGCCCTTGCATATTTGATATTTAAATCTCTCAGGATCTTCATATTAAAAAACCTCTTGGCTGGCTGGCCCCAGCACATACACCCACACAGAGCAAAATCTCCCCAAAATGTTCAAGTGACTGAACTTCCAAACAACTCTGCACAGTTCATTCCAATTCTGACGCCATTGACATTAATCTCAGTGGTGCTAGGATACTATTAATACTCACTTCCTATGCAAGGTAAGCCCTTCAAAGGATGACACACACCACCTCTCCTTGTTCATCAAATGCATAATCTTCCTAAATGCTGTAATCTTAAATCCCAACCCACAGTAACTTGCAGGGCCTACATTATAATTTCTCTTTAAAGCTGGCAGAAAAAGAAAAAATAGAGGATCTATTAAAAGGTCCGGATTTAAAAGACCTTAAAATCAGAACCGACAGCAACCAGTCCCATCTAGATAAGTTGCCCCACACTGCTGATTAAGCATTAGCAAGGACACTCTCCACACCTCTCACCCCACCCACTTACAGGCATATGTAACACTGGTTCCAGCCTACACACGCCCTGAAAAAGATGCCCCTGAAATGGAAAAGTATCTGAACATAGAAGAGGCAAGGGTTGGGCAGCGGAATTATAAAAATGATTCTCCATTGCCCCTGACTTACCTGCAATAACATTTTTCTAGAGCCAGTTGGAAGAACAAGGCCAAGAGAAGTGACCGAATTCTCAGCTAGATGTCAGATAAGTCATGGGGATAAGGGACAAAGCACTGAGCTGAGTCTGGGGACATCTAAGATTCAATCACGTCTCTATCATGAATTCACTATACTGCACGTTTAACAGAGATGCATTGCTTCCTAAGGCCCCAGTTTTCTCCTCTTTAAAATGAAGAGTTCACCTATGGTCTCTAAAGCCCCCTTTGGCTCTAAAGGTAAATAACCTCTTAAAATTCCTAATCTTTGGGGGATAGAAGCAGTAATTACTTTTCTCCAGAAGGCTCCCAAAATGAGGGGCTGCAAGGCATGATGGAAAGAGCACTAGATCTGGAATTAGGAAGAACAGGGTTCACATCATCTGCTCTATGAACATGTCAATTAACCTCTCAAAATCTTAGTTTCTCCATCTATAAAATGGAAAATATAATATTTGCATTATTAATCTCATAGGGTGGCTGTGATGGAAATTTCAAAGCCATTATATGAATGTAGGAAAGGTTTACATAAATACATACATATATGTATTGTTGAATCCTTTCAGTTATATCTGACTTCATGGCCCCATTTGGAGATTTCTTGGCAAAGATACTAGAATGGCTTGTCATTTCTTTCTCCAGACCATCTTACAGATGAGGAAACTGAGGCAAACAGGTTAAGTGACTTACCCAGGGTCACACAGCTAGTAAGTGTCTGTGACCAGATTTGAACTCAAGAAGATGAGCCTTGCTGGTTCCAAGCCCAGTGCTCTGTACACTGTGCCACACAACTGCACACACACATACACACACGCGCGCGCATGCACAAAAAGCACATGCTTTGATAGCCTCGCCCTAAGAAATTGTAGATTCTGTAGATATTTAACATTCAATGGAACGTTGAAAAGTTATTTTAACTGCCATGAAGAGAGAACACATAAGGAATGAGAGAACTTATTTCCTGAGAGAACCAAGTATAGCTCTTGTCTTATGAAGAAAGGAAGAGAATTCTTTAGAAAAGAGTTTACTTGGTATTCCAAGAGAGCTGAATGTTAGGATTGTGAATCTATGATTGAGAAGTCAGTGATT
The DNA here is from genome assembly GCA_028646515.1 of Pseudochirops corinnae. Lineage (NCBI taxonomy): Eukaryota > Metazoa > Chordata > Mammalia > Diprotodontia > Pseudocheiridae > Pseudochirops > Pseudochirops corinnae. Next base: position 320,733,101 of record CM053585.1, on the reverse strand, counting down.
GTCATGATGGTTAAAAGTGAATTTGTTTGTGATTTTTCTCACACTCAATACATTATAAATACATACTTAGGCCATGACGTTGTTGTATGCTGTTAATGAATAATAGCACAATATGGTTATATTTACTTAAGTTTGGGAGATTAGGTGACTTTATGTACATATTAGAAATATAAACATACATTTATACATATACATATTATAAATAAGTTGGTGTCTCTCTTTCTCTGCTCAGAGAACTGAGACCTAATAAAGTCTAGATTTTAAATGTTACAGATAAGTTGTCAGCACACAGGAATAGATTTCCACACTGGGGACTCTCTACAACAATTAAATCACAATTCTAAACAAAAATAACAAAGTCAAGTCAACAGGCACTATCCTAAGTACCAGAGACACAAAGAAAGATGAAAATAATCCCTGGCCTCAAGTAGCTTACAATATAACAGAGTCTCAGAAAGCACGTAAACAACTGTGTACAAACAATACAGAGAGAGGAGAGATTGGAGGTGATCCCAGAAGGGAGGGACTAGCATAGAAGAGGAAAAGGGAAGGTTTCTTTCAGACAGTGAAATCTGAGCTGAGACTTGAAGGAAACCAGGGAAGCCTGGAAGTGGAAATGAGGAGAGGAAGAATTCCAGGTATGGGGGCCAGCTGGTGAGAACGCACAGTTGAGAGATAAGTTATCTTCCTGCAGGAATAACAAGAAGAGTAGTGTGGCTACATTGTCAAGTACGTTTAGGGGGTAAGGTGTAAGGATACTGGAAAGGCAGGAAAGGGCAGGGTTATAAAAGACTTTAAAATCCAGACAAGATTTCACATCTGATCCTGGAGGTCATAGGGAGCTGCTTACTGAAGTTTTGGTGTGGCCATTTTTTTTCTTAGCATTTTCTACGGGACTCTGAACAACAATTAATTGACTAAACAACATTTACCAGACCCTTTCCATTACCTGGGGGTAGAATCTGTGGAAGATACCATTTTACAGCAGACAGATTCACATAGCAGACTAGTAGCAGAATCAGAACCCAAGTCTCCTGTCTCCAAGGCTAATGCTCTTTAAATTGTATCAGTGTGTTTCATTGTAAGACAAGCCAAAAGCAACAAAACCCAGGTGACAACATGATGGCAGGCATCTGTGTAGACACCATAAGTGTAAACTACTTCAAGCCTACCTAAGGTGTAAAATCATACAATTAGAAGAGAATTTAAGGATCACCTATTCCACCCCCATATTCCTGGCAGGCATCCTTAGATTCACAGTATAAAAGGTCAGAGTATTAGAATCAAAATCTTAAAAGCTATGAGAAGCTAACATGAACTTAAGCAGTCTTAGAAGAGGTAAAATATTTGGAATGAAGATATCCTAATATATACTCTGGTGAACCATGTCAGTGAAATACTCCTGGAGCTAGAACTTAACCCAGGTAACGTTGGTTAACTCAATGTAAGAACAAAGACTACCATGTGGGAATCCCCTTCATCATCTCCCACCTTGGAACAACACTAACTGAATCCCTGGGTTCCTGCCAGAGAAACACTGACCAGAACTGGGAGAACTGTGCCTCCCTGAGGGAACCACACACCCAGGCTTATCAGCTGACCAGATTACAATTGTGCAAAACTCAGTTCTAGCAATGCCAAAAATCACTGAAACACAAATACTTAACCACAGACTATCTGAAGCAGTGAGCTAAGTGCCATAAAAGAAGAAATCAAGCCCAGCTCTGAATATTGAGCTAAAAAGTTAGGGATTGTACCATTCCCTCATTTAATAGATAGTGAAATTGAAGCTTCTGAGAGGTCATAAAATCTCAGAGTTGGAAGGGACCTCAGAAGTCATCTAAGCCTAACCCAAACCTGGGTTAACCCTTCTCTGACATCCTTGACAATGAGTAGTGATTTGCAGGGCCAGCATGTACTCCAAATCTGGTCCTTTGCCAAGACAACCTAAATCGTTTCCATACTCATTGACCACTGACTGGCTTAGCCTGTCATTCAAGGGCTTCAACAATCTGGCTCCAACCTACTTTTCCAGGCTTATCTTCCACTCATCCCCTCCATAGATGTTGTCCTCCAGCCAAATTGTCCTACTTTCTGTAACCCAAACATGAAGTCTGTTTTCTTACTTCCATCCCTTTGCATAATGTATTCCTTAGACCTGGAAGAAGTCCTCTGCTGTATTGAATACCTTCCCATAATTCTAGGTCAAATTCAAATGCTCTTCCTTCAGCCAGAAGTCATCTCTTCCTTCTCAGAAACAGCATGACACTGTATTCTTTTCCTGTCTTATGGCAAAATCACATTCCATTTTATATTACAGCTATTTATGAAAAGGCCTATTCCCTATTACACACACACACACACACACACACACACACACACACACACAATTATAAGCTTCCTGAGGGCAAATTGGTTTTGCCTTTATGCCTCTTCCAGTACTCAATATAAAAAGATCTTGAACCTTGTTGACACAATATTTGTGGAATTTCTCTTCATAGTATTAAACTGAGCTATAACCAAGCCCATTCCAAAAGCATTTGCCAAATATCTACTTTGTACAAGATTCTGTGCCAGACACAGGAAAGATGGGAAGATTTTAAAACCTATGTTGTATATACCCTCAAGGAAAGGGCAGCCAGGTGGCACAGTGGATAAATGCCAAGCCTGGAGTCAAGAAGACTTCCTAAAAGTCCAAATCTGGCCTCAGGCAATTGTTAGCTTTGTGACCCTGGGCAAGTCACTTAACCCTGCTTTCCTCAGTTTCCTCATCTTTAAAATGAGCTGGAGGAGGAAATGGCAAATCACTCCAGTATCCTTGCAAGAAAACCCTAACTAGGGTCATGAAGAGTTGGACACAACTGAAAATGACTGAACAACAGGAACTTTCAAGGAATTTACATTCTGGTAGAGAAGAAGAGATGTCCACAACACAAAGCTAGCTAGAAAACTATTAAATGATGTGGCGCCTGAGCTGAGCCTTGTCCTCCCAGGATGGCAGTAAATGGACGTAAAGAATACGAGCAAGGACGAAGGAGCAAAGATGCTCAGTGTACGCAAAGATACAGAGGTGAGAGACTGTAGAATGGTGCTGAAGAAGGATGGGCACGCCAGTTTTGGGGAAGTATAGAAAGTATCACAGCAGACAGCACTTATTAAGTCTAGAAAGGAGGGGCAGAGCCAAGGGGCAGAAGCAAGACAAAAGTACAGTTGAGGCCTACTACACAACTCCTCCAAATGGATCTAGAAAATATAACAGACTGAGGCCTGATTGGGAAATCTAAGAAAATCAAGTAATATTGAGTGATTTTTCCAACTCAGGTTGGCATTAAGAGACAGAGGTCTGCAGACAGTAGGGACAGGGTCTAACTAGGAATGGCCCCAAGGAAGCATTCACAGGGACAAGAAGACGTCCCAAATCCAGTACACAGGGGCCTGCACTTGTGCAGGCTACAGCACGGTGGCCATTTGGCAACCACACAGATGCCACTCACCAGTTCTGGGTCTACCCACATTTATTCAGAGTGGACTGGGGAGAGGATCTGTACCCAGAGGTGGCTTTGAGGAGTGGTCATGTGTTCTAGGCTGTGTAGTAAGTGAGGAACAATTTCAGAAGCAAGCAGGAGCTCTGTGACTCTGATCCCAGAAGCTGAATGGGGTCTAAGTTCTAGCTTTCAGCACAGGGTGAAGCCTGGAATGGAATAACCAGGTCAGGAATCCCAGATTAGATGGAATCTTGCAGTTCATTCATTCTAGATCAGCAGAGTTTTCTAGCTATCTGATAATGCTTGAGTCCAGAAGTAGTCTACTGCAATTCCAACCAGAGCAAGCCCACAGGCATATTACTCAGATCCAAACTCAATTTGGAAAACTGCAGACCAGGAAGATAGATGTCAGAGTTTGCCTTGGATTAGACCACTTAGAGAGAACTGAAAGATTTCAGGTCCTCAGCCTGAGCTATCCCTGAGATCCTAGAATAAAACAACATTCAGTGATCCAAGAAAGTAGCAGCAAGACCAGCTAAACATTCTCTCCAGAAATATGTAGAAAGTTTCAAGTGAGGAAGTAGGCTGGAAGAACTAACAATAAGGGGTGGCCAGGTGGTGCAGTGAATAGAGCACCTGCCCTTGAATCAGGAGAATTCAGGAGTTCAAATTTGACTTCAGACACTTAACACTTACTAGCTGTATGACCTTGGGCAAGCCACTTAACCCCAATTGCCCTCCTCTCCAAAAAGAAAAAAAAAAGCTAACAATAAGTCTGGAAAGGTCATTTGGAGCCAGAGGCTTGTAAAGGACTTCAAATGCCAGATTTTTGTATTTTAGCCTATAGACAAAGGAAATCTTCCCTCTTCCAAAAAGAGAAAAAACAAGAAAAGAAAAAAGGAATCTCTCCTCCCACTTTCTTCTAAACCCTCCACAATCTGGCTTACTACCTCGTGACTTGATTAAAATTGCCCTTTCCAAAGTTACCACTCATCCCTTAATTATAAAATCTGATAGCCTTTTCTCAATCCTGATCTTTTTTGAACTCTTAACCACTCATTCCTCCTGGATACTCTCCTCTCTGGGTTTCCATGATACTGCTCTCTTTCAGCTCCCCCATCTGTGTGACCACTCTTCAGGTTCATCTATGAGATCCTCATCCTTATTGTCCCTCCTAAATATAGGCATACTCCAAGATTTCCTGGGCACTCTTCTCTTTTCTGTCTCCATTTCCCTCACTTGGAGACCCCTTTAGATCACGAGTTTAATTATTATATCTATGCTAATGAATCCCATCTCTATACATCCACCTTAATTCTGGTACCACATCACCAAGTACCTACTAGACATTACTAACAAGATGTCCCAAGGACATCTATCTCAAAATTGACATGTCCCAGTCCTTTTTTCTGAACCCAGACCTAGCTCTCTAGAACCATAAGTAGCAAATGGGGCTTTGGCACCCAGGTGCCTACGTCTTGAGGGGAGGGAGAGATTTTCTCCTCCTTTCTCACCACCATCTGCTACTTTACTTGACAGTTGTCCACCACCCCACACTACATGAGGAGTGACTACCAATGCTAGAGCCCAGACACCACTACTCTTCTCTCCCAGACTCTACATCTTCCCCCAAAACCTTCTCCTGGGATGGGCAGCAACAGACAGATTCTCTAGGAGATATGCTACCTCATCTCCTGTCCTAACTGCAGTCATCATCAGCTTGGCCTTTGTGCTAAAATCACTGCCCCTAATTGAACCCTGCTCATTTGGTTTTATCTGAAGTGAAAGAAATCCTAGTTATGGCTCTGCATCTTCCCAGTCCAGTCTTCTATCTACGATATTTTGCAAATCATTATTAAAAGCTTTTGCTAAGAGAAAGCAACGACTCATATTTGTATAGCATTTTAGTATTAACAAGACACTTTGCTCAAAAAAAAAAAACCAATGAGGCAAGGAGTGAAAATGCATGTCTCCATTTTGTGGACTAAGAAACCGAAGCTCAGAGAAAGTGACTTGCCAACGTTAAGTAATGATCACTATGCTAGGAGCCAAAAAGTATATGGAAGTATAAGACATATTCTCTGACATCAGGAATATTAAAGTAATTAAAAAAAAAAAAGAAAATATGAACACATGAAAAGTTAAATAACAACAAGAGACTAAAATAATTCTAGATTATAATAGAAGGTTATAGGACAGTACATAATTCATTATCAGATAATTACTATGAGATTTAGGAAGTAGAGATAACTTCAGTAAAGAAGGCTTTGCATATGAATAGATATATTTATATACATGTAACCTTGCCCCCACCTCTTACCACCCTGGGGTGACTTCCTCTGCAATGACAAGTTGGGTTCCCAGAAGAAAGCTAATCATTTCTCTTATCAGAGTTCTAGGGGTAGCACTGAAGGGTAATACTAGGTAAACATCAGTATGCGAGAGTTTCTAATACTATTATTCATGAGCCCCCATCCAGTATGTTCACCATTATCTATCAGTAGAAATCTATTAGTTTTTAGAAAAGGGATTAATGAGAAAAGATAACAACAACCATCATTACAGAAATAATTCTCCCATATTAAGACACAAGTTCCACGGAAAGAGTGGGCTGAATTTTGAAAGTAAAAAGATAGACAACCACTCATATAGACAATATCCGGGGCCAAAGTACACCTCAAGACCTCTCTTTGTGAGACCTTTGCTCACTCTGTGGGGTCCTTATGAAGTTTCTCTTAGGTTTGACTTCTGAAAATCAGTCTCTTTCCAGAGTCCATAACCAGCACTTCTTTTCATCACCAGAAGTTACAATCCCTGAAGCTGCCGCTATACCGATATGACTATCTCTTCACATTCATCTACAAGTACTTCCTCTGATTCTTCAAAATTCACATCAAAACTTGATCCAAAACTCCCAAAATGCACCTATGATGACAGAAGAACAAGCACACACACACACACACACACACACACACACACACATACACACACACACACACAAGAATTGTGTGCTCATAGATAGAACTTGTTGCCACTCCCCCTCTTAGAGTCTTACAAGAATTTCTTGCCTTATTAACCACAGAGAAGGAAAAAGAGGGAGACATGGGCCAAAAGTCCCTTCTGTATGTGAACTCAAGCCTGGCTCAGCACCTCCTGAGTCATCATTTCTTCCCACTCTATAGCCAGTTAGAACATTTTTCATCATCACCCAGTTCTAGCCCATCAGTCACACATGGCTAGAAACAGGTTCCCCAGTGTACCATATGTTGGATTAGAACTAAGCAGGAAATATCTGCTCTATATAATCCACCAGAAGGAATAAATCTGAGAATTTTCCAAAGTCTGGACTTTTGTCAGCTACTCCCTCGTTACATAAAATATATATTTTAATCCAACCTTTTCATGTGACCTTGATCAAATCATTAACCCCAGCTACTCCCTCATTACATAAAATATATATATGTATGTATGTATGTATGTATATATATATATATATATATACATATATATATATATATTTCAATCCAACCTTTTCATGTGACCTTGATCAAATCATTAACCCCTTGCCTTCACTTTCATTGTCTGTAAAAAGAACGTTGGACTATATAATTTCTGAAGCCCATCCTAGTTTCAACATTTTATTCTAGGATTTGTAAGGTCTGTAACAACTGTGGTAGTCTATGTTTATGATTCTAAAGCTACCTTCTAACTTCTAACATTTTGGAGATCTAGAATTCTAAGAGCTAGCTGTTCTAACATAGGTTTCTAGGATTTTAAGGCCTCTTCTAGCTCTGAAGTTTGATGGTTGATTCTATATGCAAACATCTGAAAAATATATAATCATATGTGCAAATAATACATACAAAGAGTACTTGTGATTAATGACATGACACAGTGTCAGGCTGAGGGGTACAGACAAAATAAGTGCTATTAGGAATCAGTAAGGTTAGAAAGCACCCTAGACCAGAGTTTCTGGGAAAAGCTTCAAAGAGAATTTTTAGTAGACCCTTAGGTATGGATAGGGTATGGGTAGGCAAGGAGGCCTGAGAGAACAACCATAGAACCACAGGATTTAGAGAAGGAAGGTTTTCTAGTTCAGATCCATAAGTTTGCAGATGGGAAAACTAATACCCAGAAAGGGAAAAATGACTTGTCCAAGGTTACACAGATAGAGAAGGGATGGGGAGAGGGAAGCAAGCCTACTACGAAGCAGACACTGTTCTAAGAACTTTACAAATATCTCATTTGGTCCTCATGACAACCCTGTAAGGTAGATGCTGTTAGCTTTTTCATTTTACAGTTAAGAAAACTGAGGCAGACAGAGGTTAAGTGACTTGCCCAAGGTGATACAGGTAAGAAGTATCTGAGGATGAATTTGAACTCTGGTCATTCCAAGGCCAGCACTCTATTCATTGAACCACCAAATGCCTTTATTATGTACTTCCATACCAGGGAGGTTAAGGGTGCTGTGACCCCATGATCTGTAAAATATGCATAAAATTTTTTGGCTCTCCCTTCCTACCCAAGAAGAAGTCTGATTTTCGTCTTTTTCTTTTTTGGGGTGCTTACGTACCTTATTGTAAAATTTGGATTATTTGGTTATAGGCTCTGTATCATCTGCTGGCTTTTTCATGTCATCTGTAATTTTCACAAAACTCCTGAAAATTCCCCATTTCATGGCTTATGCCACCCTAAGATACAGCACCACCACAATGGGGAAAGTCATGATGCAGAAGGGATAACTGTAGAAAGTAATAAAGCTGGGATTTGAACCTTCTTCTAGGACCTAATCAACTTCAGTGAATCTTCCATTTGTAACTTTCCAGTGTTCTTACACCTTCCACTCCCTCCCCTTCTTTGATTCAAGGACACTGGTCTTCCTGTTTCTTGAACAAGGTAGCTATCCCTAGACTCTGGGCATTTTCATTGGCTGTCCCCCATGCCTTTAATGTTCTCCCTCCTCATCGCCACCTCTTGGCTTCCTAGGCATCCTTTTGGTCCCCGCTAAAATCCCAAGAAGCCTTTTCTGATCCCCCTTAATGCTAGCAGTGCCTTTCTTCTGGTGATTACTTCAAATTCATCCTGTTTCTAGAATATTTATGCATAGTGATTTGCATGTCATATCCTTTATGAGATTGTGAGTTCCTTAAGAGTAGGGGACTGTCTTTTACCTTTCTTTGAAGCCTTAGAACTCAACACAATACCTGGAACATAATAGGAGGTTAATAAATATTTATTGAATGCCACACTGAAACATTTCTAATTGTGATGTATATATAGCAAACATTCAATAAATTCCAAAGACTAAATGAATTAAAAACATTAATTCCAAGCTAAGAAAGAAATACATCTGTATAGGGAAAGAGTATCATGGCTCTTCCTCCTTGTAGATGACCTGAGACACTGAGCTTGATAGATTCCAGAAAATGCTACCTTTAAAACATGTCTGATGGAAGTTAGTGGCTATAAATTGGTTACTAATTAAACAAATTATGACACAGAAATGCAATGGCACTTTATTGTTTCATATGGAGTAAAAGATGAAGAATTCAGAAAAACTTGGATTGACTTACGTGAATCAACACAAAACCCAGACAGGAATATGTACAACGGTGACAATAACGTAAAGGAAACTACTGAAAGGCGTCATAACAAATCAACAATGGAAACAATCATGATTTCAAAGGATTTAATGGGGGAAGCATGCCTCTTACCTTTCAGCAGAGAAATAATGCGAAATAGGTGCAGGATGAAGAATGTATTTTCAAACACGGCCAGCATATTGATTTTTCCTTGACCATAGATATCTGTTGCAAAGAAAGGTTCTGTTGTGTGTAGGGGTAGTGGAAGAGGGATAGTCATTCAAAAAAGGATAATAGTATTTAAGTAATTTTTAAAATTTAAATTAAAATTAAATTTAAAAATTAAGTAGTATTTTAAAAATAAATAAATTATAAATTTTACAGCCCTACCACAGCACCTTGGTACCTCACCTTTTCCCTTTATGTGAGAATTCTTCTCCAGGAAGATCAAGGTGGAGTCTGTTATACAAGGAATATCTGGTTTAACAATTCATCTAAATACCATTACAGAGAGGCAGATTTCAGTTCAATTTAAAGAAAAAATTGCTAACGGTCCCAAGATAGAATGGGTTGCCTCAGGAGGTAGGGAGTTCCTATTACTGAAAATCTTTTTTTTTCCTTAATCTGACACCTATTTAATGATATACATAATTGTTACTGTGCTGCATGGTAATTAGGCATAAATGGTAGGTAGTTCAAATAAATGACAGTAATTAGTATTATAGGGACCTGTCATCTAAACTTTATATCTCTCCTACCACCTATCACAGGGCTCTGTACGCAGTAGGTGCTTAATATATGATTACTGAATTGAACTTCCAAGTTGAGACATAGATTTAGTTTTTCTCTTCTCAATGTGTTAGTTCTCTTCTATCTATTAATTAATATAATCATTATTTAAATTTAATGTAAACTTGTTTAAATTTAAATATGTAAATTTACAATTACTATAATCAATATTAAGAGTTTTCCCTGACATTCTAGTCCATTTAATCCTGATCACACATATGCATTAAAAGAGTAAGGTCCTTAAGCTTGGTCCCAAAGAAGAGATAAGAGAAGGCATCTCCTCTATTTCTTTGCAAAAGTGGACCATTATGGGTTTGGGACAGTTGGAACACTTGACAGGCTTTTTTATGTGTTGTTTGATTTTGCTGAGTGGGAGTCTTTTTCCTTCTTTTTTATTCTTTGTTACAGGAGATAACTCTGGGAGGGGAAAGGGCTACACTGGGAAATGTAGGTGATGTAAAAAACAAAAGATAAGGATAAAATTCATTTTTAAAAATATTAAAACCCTGTCCTTTCTTACCTACCAGTCAGTATTTTCTGTGCCCTTGTTAATCTGCAGGAGAGGTTTTCAAGCTGTTAGAAATGTTGTAGAGGGATTCCTGCTGAGATACAAGTTGGACTGGATGCCTCATTCTTTTCCCTTCCTGCCCTATGGGCCTCCTCCTTTGTCCACACCAGGTGTGCAACAGGATGAATTTAGCCTGCCTGGCGCCCAACATCTTAAAGGTGACTGATTCTAGCTGATGAAAGCATTAATTTTCCGGGTGGTCTTAAAAGCATTTTATGAACAGAAATGCGCCATTCAGAGAATATTCCAGTTGGGAAAGATCTTGGGGCTCATTTTACTGAGAAGGAAACTGAGGTTTAGAGGGGGAAAATAAGTGATTTGCCCCAAGTCACGTAAGTCTAGTAAGCTAGAACTCAAATGCAGGTTTTCACATTCTTTTTCCCAGTAACAGACTCTATCATTTCTTTCCCAGGCCTCTCTTTATCTACATCCCCCAAACTCTATCCCAGCTATACTTTTCTGCATGGAATAGTGAAAAGAATATTGCTTTTGGAGTCAGAGAACCTGGGTTCAAATTCTGCCCCTGCTATATTATTTCACATGTGACCTTGGAGAAATCGCTTCAGATACCTGGGCCTTACTTTCTTCATTTATCCAACGAGGAGTAAAACTAGATTATCTCTAATGTTCCTTCTACCTCCAAGGCTCTAATAATCACCTTAGGAGTTTACTAGGATCAGTATGGTATTGTGGAAAGAACGCTGAATTTGTAGTGAGAGGACCTGGGTTCCAATCACCAGGCAAGTCTCTTCCCCTGACAGGTCTCAGTTTTCTCCTCTATAAAATGATAGAGTTGCTCTAAATGATCTCTAAGGTCTCTTCAGAGTCTAAATACTATAACACAGTTGTTGTTAAGGGGAAAATAAAGTTTTCACTGATTTTAGAATCTCTCTGCTTGAAAGTCTTGAGAAGAAATCAGAAGGCTACCATGTCTCTAGCTAGCTTATTATAATTCAGAAAGACTGGCGAGTGTCATTTAAAAGGAGATACTGCACTTTTAATAAATTTAATCCACGTCTGATTACAGGGGAAGAAAGCTCTTTTTTTTTTTAATCTTACAGGGCTGGAATATTGCAATAACTGTTCCATCTGATTTTAAAAATAAGATTTGCTAAAGGTCAACGTATCTCCTGGCCACATATGCAGCAACATTGAAATTTCTTTGGCCCAAGAATAAAAAGATTCTATCATTAAAAATAAAAGCATAAGGACATCTCGCAAGCCCATAGGGATTTTTAGAAAGAGGAGACATTTCGTTATCAGCGAGCAATCATAAGATTTTTAAGCAGTATCTCTAATCTGCTTCCCTCCCCCCTGCG
>CM053585.1:320706569-320721258 GCA_028646515.1 Pseudochirops corinnae | reverse complement strand
CCATGGCGTAAAGGAGTAATGTCAGTGGCCACAGACTTGGGTGGAAACAAAAGAGATACCAGGGCCTCAGTCTTTTGTCAGGGGGGCGACTCTCGGTTCTTTTCATGGCTGTCTCTAAGCACTGCATTGCAGACTGTAAACTTAGGCAGCTTGGGGGGAAAAAACAAGTTTAACTGGCTTCCTCCCTCCCCCTCCTCACCCCCCACTTTTTTGTTTAACCCTTTCATCCATAATAAGAGGAGCCATTAGCCTCTGGGTTTTAAACTTTTATTTCCTGGAGAGAATTTGGGTTTGATTTATTACTATTTTTTTTAAATCACTGTGTAGTGAGGATTCTAGGAAGTTACATCCACAGACAGATACTTACATCACTAAGAACAGCTTCTTTTTTAAACCAAGCTTTCCAGGTTCCAAAGCTCTTTCCTTACCACATCCCTGTGAAAGAGGGAGAGCAAGTACTGTTTTCCCCATTTTACAAAGGAATCACAGAATCCTGTGATCTCAGAGATGTCGGGCACTGCAGAGGCCAGAGGGTCTAACTTATACCTACACAGAGTCCCTGATACATCATGCCTGAGACGGGGTCCTCCAGCTTCCGGCAGATGGTTTCTAGTGATGGAAAGCCCGTTACCACTCTCCCACCCCCCATGATGTTCTGCTTTGGGACAGTCCAGAAGGCTGTTTTACTTTTTTCCTTACTTGGAATCAATGCTGCCTCCCTACAGCCTCCACCCATCCCTTTCTCCCCCTTCCTCCATGGCCCCCAACCCCTTTCCCCAGCCACAAACTGTCCTGTGTCTGCTTACCCTTTTCTTTTATAAACCTGTTTATCTCCATTCCTGGAATGCAAATCCCTTAAAGGGAGGACCTAGCTGTTTGTTTGGTTTGTTTTGTCTTGTCTTTGTTGTGGTCCCTCCTCACCAGTGCCAAGGACAGTGAGCTACCACATTGTAGATACTCAACAGATATTTGCCCTTCTTGAACCACTGTCTTGTCTTGGTGGAGGGGAGGAATCCATAACAATAAAAACATAGATCCTCTAAGTATTGAAGCAAAAAGTTTACAGAAAGGGAAACTGAGGCTCGGGGTGGAGGTAGAGACAAGTGATTTGCCCAGCTGGTGGTAAAGACAGAACTCAGATTCAGTTCGTCTCCCTACAAGCACAGGGCTCATTCCATCATGCAAGGTTAACCTTCGTTGCGTTCACATTTCCCAGCAAAAAGAACCTGAGTTGTCCAAAAGAAAAAGTTTTAGGTTTAATCATAGAAAATCTGTATTCATGTACTGCTTCCACCATTTACTGGCTCTGTGACCTTCATCTGTCCTGCATCCTCCTTGGATCTGTTTCTCTATTTTTATAATTAAAGGGTTAGCCTCTCTAAGGTCCTTACTGGTTCTGATGTCCAGATGCTCTTTTGGCCTTTCAAAACTCCCAAGGTCACAGCCTCCAAATTAAACTCCTTCACCTAAGATAAAGGCACAAATACTGAGGCAGGAAAAGAACCAAGGGCCATAGGCACAGGGCTACATGTCAGACTCAGAAGTAGAGGGCCAAGCCCTCTTCCTTTATAGCATTATCTGTTACCAGGTGCCATCAGGGAAGAAGTCAAACCAAGAGCAGGAGTCAGTCAAGAGAGAGGAAAAGGCCAAGGCCTATTAAGGCCTTTTCGAATGGCTGCCTTTTGGAGGTATCTTCAGGTCTGCTTTAGCCACCTGCCACAGCCAATCATAGAGGACACAGTCCACCATGTAGTGAGCAGGTCAGAATGGTCACAGAACGTCTAAGCATGCTGCAAAGCCTGTCCAAAGCACATCCACAATATGTCATCACTACTGTCCTGGAAGCAAGTTCCCCAGCCTTTCCTCCATGGAGAATTGCTGATACACTAACTCTGTGCATGCTTATAGGTCCTGGGTCTTTTTTTCCCTTTACAAATGTCTCACTACCTGGGAAGTTCAGTTTCCTCATCTGTAAAACAGATTTGTACACTTGAACTTATGCTACCTACCTCAAATTACAAAAGAAAGTGCTTTGTAAACCCTTAAGAAATTTATTTTTTATTATAAATAATATACAAATAAATTATAATACATAATGTATATTTAAAAATTCTATTTTTATTATAGTCTAAAGAGACCTGGGTTCTAGTCCCAGCTCTGCCACTAACTAAAAGTGGGATATTGGGCCAGTCTCCTCTCCTTTGCTCAGTCTCATCGTCCTCAGCTTTATATTAGTTTTATAGATTTCAGGAGTTCTGAGAATTTTGGATGGGGAAAAAAAGGACTTTTTTTTTCACTAGCTTCTTATTGAGATTGAGCATTTCCTTCAATTATTTAAAAACATTACGCTGAGACAGGGAGTGTAGGCTTCACTAAATTGCCGAAGGGGTCTGTGACATGCAGAAAGGTTAAGAATCCCTGCACTTGTTGATCTTTAAGGCCCCTTCTTGAATCTATGATTCATTGTCAGGCAGTCAACCTGGGCCCAAGAGCTAAATTTTCTATCCCTGAATAAATCCTCTCCGCCCACACCAAAAAAAAAAAAAAAAAGTAAGCCCTAACACATAACTTTTCCTAAACACGTCTTACAGAAAACATAGAAAAACTTCTATATTTCACATGTTAGCCTGGTTGCATGTTTTCAGACCTCTCTGCCAGAGTTGTGAGAAATACTGACTCCTAAAGTGCCTCGAGTTTTCTGGCGAGGGTGAGAGCCTGGCAAAGGCTCCAAGGAGAAGAGGACTCTTGTGCCAGCCCAGCCACAGACCTTTCCCTCCCAAGGCATCAGTCTGACAAGAGCTTCTCCATTTAGAAGGTGCACTTTGCAAGACAGAAAATACTGAAGTTATGCTGGTCAGCTCAAGGGGAGCTGCCTGGAAGGGCTAGATGCCAGACCAAAGGGACTCAGTGCTAGTGTCTCATTATGCCAATTCGAACGGTTACAGCTTTAAGGTGCGGGTGCTGGGAGGAGAGAGGGAGACAGATAGACAGATAGAAAGAGATGGAGAGAGACAGAAAAGAGGGGAGAGAAGGAAAGTGTGGGAATAAGAAAGAGAAAGGGGGAAAGGAGGAGGGGACAGAGAGAGTAAGAGAAAGAGGGAGAGGGAGAGGGAGAGAGAGAGGGAGAGGGAGAGGGAGAGGGAAAGAGGGAGAGAGAGAGAGTTTAGCTCCCTTGATGGTAAAAAGCATGCCTCTACATGCACGTACTCAAGCATTCACACACATTCGCACAGGGTGTGATATGTTTACAGTAGAGAGAGTGGCTAAGAGCAGTGAGAGGCTGTCATCACATTCAAACAAAAACAAGCAGAGAAATAAAGTGACATTTGGAGTCAGAGGATCAGAGTTCAAATCCCAGCGCTACTATTGACTATTTGGGGACAAATCTCTTCCTCTCTGTTTCTTCATTTGCCAGTGGAAGCATCTGGACTAGGTAACCTCAGGGATCCCTTCCAGTTTCTCTGAAGCACTTTACATGTATGATCTCAGCTGAACCTCACAACAGCCCTGGGGGGGTAGTCAATGTTAATATTTTAATCTCCATTTTATAGATAAGGAAACCAAAGCTCAGAAGAGTAATTAGTGAACCTTTCTGAGGCCACACAGCTAGTAAGTGGCAGAGCCAGAATCCAAATTCCATGCTTCATCTTTCACCACAGTAGACCATCCTCCAAACAAATGCCCAAAGTGATTTTCCTGAAGAATAAAACCTGCCATGTCATGCCCTTACTTAACAAACTTCAATAGCTCCCTATTACCTGCGGAACCAAATATAAACTCCTCTGTTAAGCTTTTAAAACCCTTTACAACCTGGACCCAACCTCTCTTTCCTATCTTTTGCTTTACATTCCCCTCACCCCACCCCATGCTGCCCTCTTCAATCTAGCCAAACAGGTCTTCTCTCTGTGCCTCTTTCAGGACACTCCATCTCTTGTTCCCGTCTTTATACTGGCTGTCACCCATTCCTGAAGTGCACTCCGTCCCTCTTTGCCTCGCCTTGCAGATGTCCTCTCTCCCTTCAAGACACAGCTCCAGCACCATCTCCACTCAGTAACTTCCCCAGTCCTCTCACCTGCTACTCCCTCCCTTCTGACTACATCATATTTAACTACTTTTTATTCATTTGCGTTTGTTATCTTTATATTTATTCTGTATTCTTATATATGTCCTTGTTGTCTTCTCCTTTACAATGTCCATTCAAGTAGGAATTGCTTCATTTATCCTTTCTGTATCACCAGGATCTACCACCATGCTTGGCACATAGTAGGCCTTTCATATTTGTTCATTAGTTGATTCAAAATCAGTCACTAAACCACATTTATAGGTAGCTCTTTGGGGATTTGTTTATTTAGGTCTCTTGAATAAAAGAAATAACTCTCCTTTTATCAAGTTCGGAACTTCATTAAGCTGAGAACTACAACCCATACCTTACAGAAGTCACAAACAACCAAAACATGAACAATGAGGGAACCAAGTGGAATAGTGCATCAAATGGGACTGGAAATCAAGAAAGCCTGAGTTCAGAACTCTTCCTCTGACACTGAATAGCTGTGTGACCCTGAGCATGTCACTTCTCCCTCTTTCAACATCAGTTTCCTCATCTGTAAAATGGGGGCAGTAATAATACCTACTTCTCAGCATTGTAGTGAGGATCAGAAAAGAGGACACATGAAAAGTACAATATGAAGGCTGGCTGTTCTTTCTTTATTAAGTACCTGCTTTATGTAGGACACTAAAGCAGACAGGAAGTTTAAATGAGACTCAGGGTCTGCCCTCACGGTAAAAACACAGAGAGCCATATTGTGCTATTTGTCTGGTTGGTGTCCTTCACTCTCAAAGAGGACCAGAAGGACATCACTGGGCTAAAGTTAAGTTTCAGTGTGTCCAACCATGGTTGATCAGCCCAGTACAAGCATGAAATGCTCTACCAAAGGTGGGCACAAATATTCCATGGAACATTTCAAGTGGTTTCTCTGAATGTGCACATCCCGTGTTTCCTTTAAGATGCTTCAATTCTGCTTTGCCCATAGAGCACAGCACCTTCTCTGATGTGGGCACGCCATGCTGGACAGTCCTGTGCCAATGTCTTCCATGTCACACAATCAATTCCAAAGTTCTTGAGAGAGACCTTCAGTGTCCTTGTATCACTTCTAACCACCATGTGAACACTTGCCCTGTGTGAATTCTCCATAAAACAGTCTTTCTGGCAAGTGTATGCTTTTCGTTTTAACAACTTGGCCAGTCCAGCAGAATTGCACTCTCTAAAACAGAGTTTGAATGCTTGGCAGTTTACATCAAGTAAGGACCTCAGTGTCTGGCACCTTATCCTGCCAAGTGATCTTCAGAATCTTCCTAAGACAATTCAGATGGAAACAATTCCATTTCCTGGCATGGCGCTGGTAGACTGTCCAGGTTTCACAGGCATACAACATGAGGTCAGCACAATGGCTCTGTAGACCTTCAATTTGGTAGTCAGTCTAATACCTCTTCTCTCCCACACCTTCTTTCAGAGCCTCCCAAACACTGAGCTAGCTCTGGCAATGCATGTGTCAACCTTGTTATCAATGTGTACATCCCTGGAAAGTAAGCTATCGAGGTAAGTTAACTTATCCACAGCCTTCAAAACTTCTCCATTTGCTGTAACCGATGGTTCCACGTATGGATGGTGTGGTGCTGGCTGAGGGAGCACCTCTGTTTTCTTGGTGTTAATTGTTAGACCAAAATTAGCACAAGGAGCAAACAATTCATCCATCCTTTGTTGCATCTCAGCTTCAGAGGCTGCATTGAGTATACAATCATCTGCAAACAGAAAACCATGCACCAACTCTCTCTCCACTTTGGTCTTGGCTTGTAGCCTTTTCAAATTGAAGAAGTTACCATCAATGTAGTAGCCAACCTTGTTGCTGTGCTCATTCTCACTGAAAGCATTTGACAACACAGCTGAAAATATAATGCTAACAAGCATCAGAGCAAGCATACAGCCTTGTTTCACTCCATTGGTGACTGGGAAAGCACAAGAGCATTATCCATTATCTAGAACCTGGGCAAGCATGCCATCATGGAATTGACATACAATGCTGATGAACTTCTCTGAGCAGCTGAATTTTTACATAATTTTCCATAAGCCCTCACGACTAACAGTATCAAAGGCCATGGTGATATCTACAAATATTGTGTTCAGATCTCTGTTCTGCTCCTGGCATTTCTCCTGGAGTTGTCAGGCAGCAAACAACATATTGACTGTTCCTTGGCCCTTTCCAAAGTCACACTGGCTCTCAGGGAGATGACCATCTTCCAGGTGAAGGATCAGCCTGTTAAGGAAGATTCTGGCAAGAATCTTGCCGGCAATAACTAAGAGAGAGAGATCCCCCTGTGATTGTCACAGGACAATTTATTTCTTTTACCTTTATAGAGATGGACAATAGAGGCATCCTTGAACTCCTGGAGGATAACCTCCACTTGCCATATAACCTGGAAAATTTCAGTCAGCTTTTGTATGAGCAATGAACTCCCTACCTTGTAAATCTCAGCTGGAATAGAGTCAGCACCAGGTGCTTTGCCACATGAAAGGAGCCTAATGGCATTCAAAACCTCTTCTTCACTTGGAGCTTCAGCTAGGGAGGGATTGACTTCAACCTGAGGTAAACATTCAATGGCCTCAGCATTGATTGGTGATGGTCTATTGAGAACACTATGGAAGCGTTCAGCCCATCTCTCTAGGATCATGTCCTTATCACTAATCAATATGACTCCATCAGCACTGAGTAGTTGAGATATACCATAGGTCTTTGGCTCATAAATAGCCTTCAGGGCATCATAAAAGCACTTTGGATTGTTAATATCAGCATAAACTGAATTTCATCTGCCTTCTTACTGAGTCAGGAATCCTACATCTCTCTAAGCTTTGCTTGTACTTTACTTTTGATGGAATTAAATGCTGCTTCTTAGAGATGGATGAATTATCCTGCCAATAAATCCTGTGGAGTTCTCGTTTTTCATTTAGCAGTTTCTGAATTTCCACCTCATTTTCATCAAACCACTCTTGGTGTTTGTGAGTGTTCTGAACCAGATGAGCAAATGCAGTGCTATACACCAAATTTCTGAAAGCTGACCATTCCTTTTCTGATCCACTGTTGCCAACTGTGTGTTGGCTCAACTTTCCTTCCAAGTTAGCAACAAACTATTCCCGCTTAAAGAAGAACTCTAATTTGTTGACATTAATTCTTCTGGTAGTCATCTTGCCTTGGGGAGCTGCTTTTGATGAATGAGAATATTTAGCTTGGAAAGGATAAGTATATGATCAGTCCAGCAGTCTGCACCACACATTGCCTTTGTCACTCTCACATCTTGTCTGTCTATTCTTACAATCACATAGTCTTGGAGTAGACACCCCCCTAACTTACCAATGGGTTTGAGACCCATTGATTACCCTCAAGCTGGTTTAGCCTGTCTGCTGAAACAGTTTACCAGGATGTAGCCACTGTACATCCTACAGCTACTTGGAGCCACAGGTGATTGTTGGGTAGAACAGGTGGACATCAAAAGATAGAAAGCAACCCCAAAAAGGGCTCAGCAGCCATCACACCAGAGGTACCAGTTCTTCCTGAACACACCCTACATTCTTGTACTATTTACATAATAAGTGCATTTGTGTTGTTCAGTTGTTTCATTCATGTCTGACTGTGACCCCATTTGGGGCTTTATAGACTAGGAAACTGAGGCAAACAAAGTCAAGTGATTTGCCCAGGGTCACACAGCAAGTAAGTGTCTGAGGCTAGATTTGAACTTACAAAGATGAATCTTCCTGATTTCAGGCCTGAAACCCTATCCACTGGACCATCTTGCTGCCCCTATTAGAAAAGATACAAAATAAGGTTCTCTGTGAGGTCTGGGGGAGAAGATCATTATCATTTGGAGAAATCAGGGAAAGCTTTTTGAAAAAGGTAGCAGATAAATGGTAATGAACTATGGAATTAAAGATAAGCTCCGAAGGAGATTCTCAGCAGGGTTTTGGTGGTGGTGGAGGTGATTTTTTTGAGACTGGGTCATCCATCTCTCCCAGGCTGGAAGTACAATCACCACTTGCTAACTCAATCCCACTGCTAATTGGCATGGAAACTTTCACCTGCTCCACTTCTGACCTCGTCCTGTTTGCCCCTCCATGATGCCCCAGTCCCAAGAGCTCACCATATTGGTGCCAGGTTTAAATTCAGAACTCTCAAGCCCAACTACCTTGACAATAGCCTGGAAGTTTATATTCCTTCCTAAACTTGATTGAATAAAACATGGTTGAATAAGCTCTACAGCCTCAAACTCTTTCCACTCAGACATTTTCCTAACAGAAAAATATTGGAGGGCATGCAGAATATGCTTTAAATCTTCTGAGAAATTTGACACAAGAGATTAGAAGATGTCCTAATAGTCTTCAAGATAGAGTATCCTTACATATATGATGTTACTTCAAAATATATGACATGCCCAAGATAATAGGTCACTTTGTAGAATCTGATCAAAACTATAGATTGATGATAATCTCAAAGAATCATAGAATCTTAGAACTTCAGAGTTGGAAGGAATCTCAGAAGTAATATGGCCCAGCATTCTACCCAGTTCAGGAATCATTTCTACATCATCTGTGAAAGTGGTCATCACAATTAGGAAAGGCGGCAGAGTGGATAGACCTGAGAAGGGAAAGGGACAATCAATCAATGGTCTTATTTTTTGATTGGTATTCCTGACCTGAAGTCAGGAAGACTCATCTTCTTGAGTTCAAATCTGGGCTCAGATTTAGGGCTCACTTACTAACTTTGTGACCTTGCAAAAGTTATTTAACCCCGTTTGCCTTAGTTTCCTCATCTGTAAAAGGATCTGGAGAAAGAAAAGACAAAACATTCCAGTATCTTTGCCAAGAAAACCCCAAATGGGGTCACAAAGAGTTCAAAATGACTGAAATGACTGAACAACTAAATTATGTATAAGCTAAATATAAAGAGAATAAACATGAACCCCATATTTTGTCTTCCTTTGTATCATCAGCACTTAGCACAGTTTCTGGCAGATAATAGGCTTCTTGACTTGACTTAGATTGCCTTTCAGGAACAAGGAGCTCATTCTTTCATGAAGCAAGATATTACACTGGTGGAAAGTTCTTTCTTATGTTAAGTTAAAATCTCTCTATGGCTTTTACCTCTTGTTCTTAGTTCTGTCCTCTGGAACCAAACAGAAGGATCAATCCTTCTTTTCATGTGACAATCCATGAGTTTGTTAAAGCTACCCATGTTCTCCCTGTCATCTCTTCTGCAAGTTGAAAATCCCAAATTTCTTTCATAGTTTCTTGTATATCATAGATTTAGAAGATCCTCCCTAACTATCCTGGTCACCTTTCATTAGATATCTCTTATGTGTCAGTGTCCTTCTCAAAACATTGTGCCAGAACTGAACCAAACACTTCTGATGTGGTTCTACTCCCAGTGCAGATGGGAACTATTATTTCCTGTGACCTGGACACTTCCCGTTTAATAATGAGAAGCAGTAGTGTCTATGGACAAAAAAGAATGAGCCTGAGGTCCAAGGGATTAGGATTCAAGCTTTAGCTCCACCACTCAATAGTATCACCTGGGGCAACCTCATTTCAGTTTTTTTAAATTCAATTTTCCTCTATAAAATGGGAAGAAGAAGAATAAAATTGTGTACAACTGCATTGTGTACAAAAGCTACTACACTAAATGATGATGTGAAGACAAAAGCCCATGACAGAGGTCATGCCCCCTTTTCTTTCCCTACCTCTGTGACATTACTTAGCCCTACTGGGCATTAGTTTCCTTACCTGTGAGATGAGATCTTTGGACCACATCAGGGGTCTCCAAACTTATTTGGCCTACTGCCCCATTTTAAAAAAAATTTTACTCAACATGTCCCTGAAAATCTACTTTCTTTAACTTTTTAACAGCTTTTTAAAAATCTGTGTGATTTCAAAAAAATATTTTTTTAAATATTGTATCTTAAATGTAATAATTTATTGTAAATTTGTGGGGGTTTTCCTGCATTGAAATTTTAATGATGCAACATTGCATTATGGAACCATATAGTGTCATATTGTAGACAAGTCATTATATCCACTTATTCCTGTAGATGCATACTA
Source organism: Pseudochirops corinnae (assembly GCA_028646515.1). Taxonomy (NCBI): domain Eukaryota; kingdom Metazoa; phylum Chordata; class Mammalia; order Diprotodontia; family Pseudocheiridae; genus Pseudochirops; species Pseudochirops corinnae. The sequence goes on along the minus strand of CM053585.1, from coordinate 320,711,117 downwards.
GACGTCCTAATAACATGTGACATATTCCCCTGCCAGTACTTGCTTGTTTAGACCTGTAGGCAGACTTGATCACTAATAGCTTATAACTTCATTTTGTGTGTTTAATTGGAAAATGATTAATCACTACAGCTTTACCTCTGCTACACAACAGATGAAATATGTACAAAAAGTTTTTCAAAATTTTCTTCTCTTCTTTCGTTATGCTTCTACCACCCCCTTATTTAATATTCCCTAATTTCACTCAAGGCTACTACTGCCCCCCTGGATTGTTCCAATGCCCCAAAGGAGGCAGTATCACCCACTTTGGGAACCTATAGACTAAATAAATTCAAAGGTCTGTTTCAACCCTAATGTAATCCTAGTTCTAGGAAGAGAATATATTCATGTTTTAGTGTTAATAGGGCTTATTTCTAAATGGGTCCATTTCAATGAATTGAGTGTTGCCATTTGTTTGGCTTTTAAATTGGCATCAACATTTATAGGAAAATGATTTATGCATTTTAAAAGTCTGTGTGAAGGGCAGCTATTAAAAAAAAACTAAGTCAGGGCAGAGGCAAGATGGTGGAGTAAAAGCAGGAACTTGCTTGAGCTTGTCCCCCAATCACCTCCAATACCTGTAAAAAATGACTCTAAACAAATTTTAGAGCTACAGAACCCACAAAATAACAGAGTAAAATACATCTACAGCTGAGGGTAGCCTGGTAAGCCAAAAGGAAGGGTCTATTGCACTGGGCTGGAAGCAAAATGCAGTCCCACATGGGCCACATCAGCACAGACCCACAGCACAGACCAAGATAGAGCAGACCTCAGGGGATTGAATCACTGGCAGTTGTGGCAGTTTTCAGACTTCTCAACCCACAAATGCCAAAGACAAAGTAAAAGATTAGTCTAGAAACCCTGTTGGACCTGGGTGAGAGAAGAGCAAGATCTGGCCCCTGCCCCCGTAGACAGAGACGACTGCCTTTGCAGCAGCAACAGCAGCAGTGGCTGCTTCTGGAGCTCCATGCCCACAGATGGTGGGAGGACCAAGTGGCTGATCAGAGGACAATTGCAGGAATCTCATTGCTGGTGCTGAGACAGGACTCTCTTGCTTTACCCTGCTTGAATCTGGGTCGCAGTCTTGGGTGGCAGTCCTGGGGTGAGAAGCAGTGGCATGACAGAGCTTGTTGAGGCTGTGGAGAGGCAGTCCTTCTCACAGTTCTAAGGCAGGTGCCTAGAAGAAGCTCTGTCAACAGTTGTGCAAAACCCCAGAAATTTGTAACACAACACTCTCTACTCCAGAAGCAAAGTTCTACCATGGCAAAGAGCTCAAAAGTCAAGTAATTGGCTGGCAAGATTAGCAACAAAGGAAAAGAAATCAGACTATAGAATCTTTCTTTGGTGACCAAGAAGATCAAAACATAGAACCAGAAGACACCAAAGTCAAAACTCTTTCACCAAAAACCTCCAATAAAAATACGAATTGGTTACAGGCCAATGGAGGAACTCAAAAAGGATTTTGAAAATCAAGTAAGAGGAGTAGAGGAAAAATTGGGAAGAGAAATGAGAGTGGTACAAGACAATCACGAAAAAAGAGTTAACAGCTTGCTGAAGGAGACCCAAAAAATACTGAAGAAAGTAAAACCTTAAAAAATAGACTAACTCAAATGGCAAAAGAGGTCCAAAAAGCCAATGAAGAGAAGAATGCCTTAAAAAGCAATTTGGCCAAATGGAAAAGGACATACAAAAACTCATTGAAGGAAATTCCTTCAAAATTAGATTGGAGCAAATGGAAGCTGATGACTTTATGAGAAATCAAGATATTATAAAATGGATCCAAACAAATGAAAAAATAGAAGGCAATGTGAAATATCTCATTGAAAAAAACACTGAGCTGGAAAATAGCTCTAGGAGAGATAATTTAAAAATTATTGAACTACCTGAAAGCCATGATCAAAAAAAGAGCCTAGACATCACCTTTCAAGAAATTATCAAGAAATTCTAGAACCAGAGGGCAAAATAGAAATCAAAAGAATTAACTGATTATCTCATGAAAAGGATCCCCAAAAGAAAACTCCTAGGAATATTATAGACAAATTCCAGAGTTCCCAAGTCAAGGAGAAAATATTACAAGCTGTCAGGAAGAAACAATTCAGTTATTGTGGAAACACAATCAGGATAACACAAGATCTAGCAGATTCTACATTAAGGGATCGAAGGGTTTGGAATATGATATTTCAGAGGTCAAAGGAGCTAGGATTGAAACCAAGAATCATTTACCCAGCAAAACTGAGTATAATACTTCAGGGGGAAAAATGGAAATTCAATCAAATAGAGGACTTTCAAGCATTCTTGATGAAAAGACCAGAGCTGAACAGAAAATTTGACTTTCTAATACAAGAATCAAGAGAAGCATGAAAAGGTAGTTATAAGGAACTTATTAAAGTTGAACTGTTTACTTTCCTACATGGAAAGACAATATTTGTAATTCATGAGATTTTTCTCAGTATTAAGACATTTGAAGGGAATATATACATATGTGTGTATATGTACATGTATGTATATATGTGTATGTGTGTATGTGTTTATATGTATACATAGACAGAGGGCAGAGGTTGAGTTGAAAATGAAGGGACAATATCTAAAAAATAAAAGTAAGAGGAAAGAGGGGAATATATTGGGAGGAGAAAGGGAGAGATGGAATGTGGCAAATTATGTCACATAAAAGAGGCAAGAGAAAGCTGTTGCAATGTAGGGGAAGAGCAGGGAAGTGAAAGAGAATGAGTCAACCTTACTCTCATTGGATTTGGCTCAAGGAGGGAATAACACACACATTCAATTGGATGTCTTACCCTACAGGAAAGTAGGGAGAAGGGAATAAATGAGGGGAATGACAGAAGGAAGGGCAGATTGGGGGAGGGAGTAGTCAGAAGCAAACACTTTTGAAAAGGGACAGAATCAAAGGAGAAAATAGAATAAATGGGGGGGGATAGGGTAGAGGGAAATATAGTTAGTCTTTCACAATATGACTACTACGGAAATATTTTGCATAACTACACATGTATAACCTATGTTAAATTTCATGTGTTCTCAATGGGAGTGGGGGATGAGCAGGGAATAAGGGAGAGCATCTGGAACTCAAAGTTTTAAAAACTAACGTTAAAAAAAGTGTCTTTTATGTTCAACTGGGGAGTAAGAAATACAGGCAAAGCAGTATAGAAAGCTATCTTGCCCTACAAGAAAGTAAGGGGGAAGGAAGGATAGCAGGGGATAGAAGAGAGGGCAGACTAGGGGAAGTGGTAATCATTATGGTTGCTATCTTGGGGTGGGGATATGGGAGAGATGGGGAGAAAATTTGGAACTCAAAATTCTGTGGAAATGAATGTTGAAAACTAAAAATAAATACCAAAAAAAGAGAGAAAAACTGTAAACATCCCATTTGTCCAATAATTGGGGAAGGGCTAAATAGATTATAATATATGAACATAGTGGAATATCATTTTGCCATAATAAATTATAACTATGAAGAGCTACATAAGATATGAGAAAACACATGAAGTTATACACAGTAACAAAAGGAAGATTCAAAACAATACATGCACTGATTACAACACTGTAAAAAAATAAAATCTGAAAATGTGCATGAAAAAAAATTCAGAAGGAACATAGAAGCAAACTACACATTTTTGTCCTTATCTTGTTAAAGTGAATATGTAGCTTTCAAAAGAGAAAATATAAATAAATTTATATAAATTTATTCAAAGAAATAACTTTATAGAAATAAATTTATATAAATACAATTTATAGTTTTATGTAAATATACAAATATGAACTATAGTAATAATCATTGTCAGCACTTTTGGGCAAAAATATTTCATATCTAATAACTAACTTCAGCCACACTGACTATCTATTTACAAGATAGTAGCCAGCAACAAAGATCATTAAATATTATCAGTGTCATGTTTTCCAGTGTGTCATTAACCTAAGAGCAAGCCTTGAACCATCTGCCACAGCTAACAGTAGGCCCAGAGTAACCCCAACCTCATTGTTGTAGATGGTTCCCTAACTCCTGCCTTTTGTTTCCTACATCATGCTTCTCTTTAGGTAGGTGGTGTTTTGGAAAGAGCTTTGAAATTATGGAGCTGAGAGGGACCCCTCTTACAACCTCTTCATTTTACAAATGAAGGAAGGAGTATATCCTGAATCTAGGTTTTATTCCCAACTCATCAATCATGTACTCTTTGGTCAGGCACTAATATACCCTAATCCTCAGTTTCTATGTTTCTGTCAAGATGTTGAGGGGAAATGCAGACATAACATGATTTGTACCTGAGAAAAGGATAGATTTCAAAGATTGTAGAAAAATACAAGTAGAATTCCAGTCTAAAGTTCTTCAGGAGAACACTAGAGAAATAACAAGTTCTCCAGGATGAAATTCTCATGACACAACTTTTACATTTATTGGTTTATTGGACAATGACATGAACACAATTAAATTGAGAAAAAAAGAGGAGAACCATCTAAAGAAACTGATTTGGATGCACAAGCAGCTTATTTATCAGGTTA
>CM053585.1:320682882-320706069 GCA_028646515.1 Pseudochirops corinnae | reverse complement strand
TTTTCTTATGTTTCTTTTGTTTGAATATGCATGTAAGATGCCCTATTCTGCTTTAAGTTGCTTTCTTTCAAAAGTACATCTTTCGATTGATGTAAACTCATCTTAGTAAGATATTTTATTTGGGGGTACGGATCAATCTCCTTTACAATGTCATGTTCCAATTTCCCTCTGAATTCTTATAAATGATAATTAGTATTGATCATCTAGTGATCATCTAGTCTATTGATTCTCAGGGTGTGGTCCTGCAATCCCTGGAATTCCTAAGACCCTTTTAGTGGGTCTGCAAGCTCAAAACTAGTTTCACGATGACACTAAGATGTTTTAATTTTGAATATGGCAAATAATTGATATATAACCAACATAAATAAAAGCTCTTGAGGGGAGGGGAAATCCAATAATTTTGAAGAATATAAAGGTGTCCTGAGACCAAAAAGGTTGAGAGCTTGTATTCAACCAACATCTTTCAGAGGAGGAAACAGAGATCCCAAAAGACAATATGATTAGCCTAAGATCACACAGGTCAGTCAAACAGTGTCTGCTGAGTCAAGATTCTTTCCGCTGTAACCAACTACATCCATCCATTCCTCCATTTTTCCTTTGTAAATTCATCCTGATTGGGCGTTACAGACTATGGGAAGAATCGGTAGAAATAGGTGATAGAGAGAAATTCTGTTCCATTGAGCATCCTAAAAGGAACAAAGCTGAAGCTGGTTCCTGCTTTGATTTGAAGGACCCACCATCAAATCCTGAAGAAAATCGAAGGTCTTTTTACTTGATCCTGCCTCATACATAACTGCCTTCTTGAGCAATTTCATCATCATCACCCTTGTGCCCTACTGGACATGAAGGGGCAAAATTGGGTGACTCTCACCAAGGTCCTGGAATAAAACAGCCAGGAGAGTCTTCCTTAAGCAAGGTTCGACATGGTCAGCCTTGTCAAGTGACAGCTAGGTGCCCTGAGCACTTGTTGAGGGCAAACTGCCCAAATTATTCTGAGAACACTCTAAACCAAAATGTTAGATGAAGCTTTCAGCTTCAGCCTTTAAGTATAGAGTCAGTGATAAACTATGTCTCTCATCTGAGGACCAGAGCATTAGCTAACTAGATCATGAACTGCTTTAGCCATAGAAATTCATGGATTCCATTTCCTAAGACATGGAGACATTTCAATATGTAGAGGAAATGAATACCTTGATGAAATCCCAAATTTTTGATTTTCTAAATAATTATTTATTATTGTTGGGGACCTGTCTCTGTCTCTAGCTATATTATAGACATCCCCATTGAGAATATCAATGGCCTCATTTTTTGCTGTTGTTTGTTTTTAATGACTCGAGGGCATGCATTGCTGGAAGGACACTTCACATTTTTTCTTCCAAATTTAACAAACACTAAATGGAATGAATATTAACATATGCATAGTATGGTAGGAAAAGGTAGTAAGGTAGGAAAAGAGGACTGTAAGTAAAACTGGAGGACTTTATTTTGTACTTCTTTCTCTTTATTTTAAGTATATAGTAAGATCAATCTGCAGCTTTCAAAGTTGTCTTCTTTTTCTGATCTTTCTTCTGATCTTTTGATTTAAAAAATAACACTTTTTTCAATTAACAAAATTTCATTTTCTCTCTCTCCCACCACTCCCCTCACCCCTTGGACAACAACACTGAAAAAGAAAAAGAAAACCTGTATAACTAATGAAGATAGTGAAGCAAAACAAGTCCTCACAGTGGCCATGTCATATGTATATATGTGTGCGTGGGGGATACATATATATATATGTATATGTATATGTATATACCTACGCACACACATATATGCATGTGTGTATATATATATATATATATATATATATATATATGTAAATACTTGTGTGTATGTATGTGTGTGTATGTGTATCAACACCTCATTCTCGCCCTGAGTTCATCGCCTGTCAGACAGAAGGTGAACAGTACACTTCATTAGTCCTCTGAAACTAAAGTTGGTCATTGTACTGATTGATCAGAGTCAATTTATGTAAATGACTAATAACAGCTACTTCAAGGGTTTGGGTTAATTAATCAATCAACAAGCATTTTTGAGTGATAGGAGCTGTGTTCGCCACTAAAGATATAAAGACAAAACTGAAACGATATTTGACTTCAAGTTACTTACATTCTACTGGGTTAGTTTACATGTATACATGCAGAGACGACATAAGGACAAAGCAAATTGGCAGGGGGGAGGCATCTACAATCAAAGAGATCAGAAAAGACTCCATGCAGCATAGGAAGCCCCAAGGAACCCTTAATCCAGGTTTTTGTTGACTCACTGATACCTCACTATAAGGACTTGGGATCATTGGATCACAGAAATAGAGCTGGAAGGGACCTCAAAGCTCAACTAATTCAATCCCTTCATTTTATGTATGAGGAAACTCAGACACAGTTAATGATTTGCCCAAGGTCACATAATTAGTAGATGGCAAAGTGGAATCTGAACCCAGGTCCAAAAAGTTAGAATTTTTTTCCCCTGAAGAATCTCCATAATGGTATATTTTCAAAGACAGAACAAAGCCTTCATCCTTTAACCTACCCAGGTTGATCAGTCCATCACATCCCACTAGAGTGATACCTTAATCACCTCAGGGAAGATGCCTACACTTTATAGAGGAAGTGTCTTTAGGCCACTCTTGGCAACATCTTCACCATACCTCTTCATAGCAGCCAAAGTGATACTACTAAAGCGTAGATCTGACCATGTTGGTCTCCCAGTGTCTCTAGGATCAGATACAAACTCCTCTCCTTGCCATGTAAATTCTTTCACAGCCTGGCTCCAATCTATCTTTCTAGCCTTAGCATATGTTAGTCCCCTTCACGCCATCTTTAGTTTAGTCCAACTAAAATGACCGTCTGACTATTCTTCACCCACGGTGTTCCATCTTCATCTTGTGCCTTTGTGCAAGGTGTTCTCTGTACCTGCAACGTACTACCTCCTCACATTCTCTATCTTTTCAAATTGTAATTTCCTTCAAAATTCAGCTCAAATGTCCCCTGCTACATGGGGCCTTTCCTGATCCCCTTGGTCATGATACTTCTTTCCCCTCCCTCCCCCAAAGACTACCTTTTATTTGCTTTGTCTGTTATGTTTACGCTTACATGTATACGTGTTATCTAACCCAGTAGAATGTAAGCCCCCTGAAGTCAAGCCCTGCTTCCTTTTTTTTGGTGTACCTTCAGTGCCTAGTACAGCACTTATCACTTACAAATGCCTGTTGACTGATTAAGCTTCATAACAGCAGGAATTTTGTATAGTTTTTCTCTTCTCCAGGGACTAACATACTGCTTTAGACGTGATAGATATTCAATTTCACACAATATTGAGTTGAATTGAACAATATTAATATAATATTTAATTATTAATAATTAACCATATTAACAAAATTAGTAATAAAACAGAACTGGAGAGAACAAAGCCATTGTCCTGTCCACCCTGCAGAAGTTGGAAAATACTTTCTTTTGTCACTTTGCATACAGAGAGAGCCCCGCTTCTAAGGGAGAAAGAACTACACCAGAAAACCTTGAAGTTCCCTTCCCCCATCCCACTTCTGCCTCATCTATGTTTTCCATTACACTGTTTGATGTTCCCTGACCTTTAACACAGCTTGATACCCCATGTCTGGAAGGCGTGCAAGGAATAATAATAGCTCATATTCACATAGTACCTTGAGGTATATTATCTTGTTTGACCTTCACAAGAGTTTAGAGAGGTGCTTAGTTTAGGAATTATTATCCCCATCAGACAGATGTGAAAACTGAGCTTAAAGCGGTGAAACTGATTTGCTCAGAGTCCACAGGAGAGTACAGTAAAAACTCAAACCCAGGTATTCTGATTCTTGGCCCAGAGCTCTCTGCCCATTATGACAGATGCCTTCACAAATTGCAGATAAGGCAAGGACACTTAACCTGGAGAAAAGAACATTTTAAAAGGACCATGGGATCACAGATTTATAACCGGAAGGCACCTTCTGAGGCCATCTTATCAAACCCCCTCCTCATTTTATAGATGAGGAAGCCAAGATCTAGAGGGGCCAAGTGACTTGCCCAACATCACACATGTGGTGAGTGACAGAGACAGGATTTGAACTCAGGCTCTCTGACTCAAAAGACAGGGTCCTTATTAAGCAGAAGAGGGGTTAGAGTTACTCTATCGGCCTCCACTGGGCAATGCTTGTGACAATTGCTGGAAGCGAGCTGGTATGAAAGGTACAAGGACAGAGTCTCATCTAAAGTCTATCTGCCTCTCTATCCCAGCTTGATGCTCCATTCAATTTATTAACAGATTTTTTGAAAATTGAATGTTACAGAGCAGTTTATTTGGGCTCAATATAAGGAGACACTTTCTACCCATTGCCATTGTTGTTCAGTCATTTCTCAGTCACATCCAACTCTTTGTGATCCCATTTGGGGTTTTCTTGGCAAAGATAATGGAGAGTAGTTTGTCATTTCCTTCTCCAGCTCATTTTACAGATGAGAAAACTGAGGCAAACAGGGCTAAGCTACTTGTCCAGGTTCACATACCTAATAAGTGTTTGAGGACAGATCTGAACTCAGCTCTTGCTGACTCCAGGCCCAGTGCTCTAACCACTGCCCTCTTACCAGTCAGAACTGTTTAAAATAGAATGGGCTGTCTTAGAAAGTCGTGTGTTTCCTTTCCCTAGAAGTATGCAAGTACCATTTGGGACATCTGTTGTTGTAGGCAAGATTCATGTTTGGGGGAGAAGATGAACTTTGACGTCCCTTCCAACTTTGGAAACTTATGAAACAGAGAGCCGAGTGTGGTGGCAAGCATGCCGAAGAGGGAGTCATCCACAGGCACAAATCATTTTCGCACTCTGAGCCTTAGGGGATTGGGTCCAATGACCACTTGGGCAGCGTCTGCCTGGGACATCCCATGACTATAAATATCGTCTTGGAATATAAACGGCGATAATATATAATCCAAGTTCGTTTCCCTAGTTCTGATCTTTACAGATCCCTATGTCCTACCCTAAAAAAGAAACTAGCTGAAGCCTTACAGCCCAAAAAAACAATGTTTCTGAAGATTTTTCCAAGCCAACCCACACCATGTGTCTAAACAATATCATTTACGCTGAAGAAATGGATATTTAGAAAACATGACTGGCACCAACAATACCATATGTGGCCAATCTTCTTCCATTCCACTGCACCATATTGTGAAAGGAACGGGCTGCAAAAAGTGTCCTGCATCCTGCATTGTTTATTGCTGTTTTTTCTAACAAATTAAAATGTGGCTACTTAGCAAACTCAATCTACAACCATGGGCATGTGCTTTTCCCTCTCTGGGCCTGTTTTCTGTTCAGCAAAAGGAAGCTAGATGACTTCAAAGGCCCCTTCTAGTTCTGATATTCTATGTTTAAGGAGTCTAGGGTTCCTCCCAGCTATGCCCAGAGATGGGTTTCAGCCTCCAGCCACCAGCCCTGAATTTTCTGTCTGAAAAAGTGGCCAGAGAGGCCCCACTTCCTTCCAAAGGCTGCTTTTCAGCAAAGGATGCAACAGACATTGGAGGAGCATGAAAAGATAAATCAATCAACAAGTACTTTATTAAGTACCTACTATTTACTAGGCACTGTTTGAAGAAGAACACAAAGAAAAAAAGGAAAAAGTTCTTGTCCTCAAGGAGCTTGTAATAAACACAGTATGTTCTCTGCCCAAGTAAAATTAAAAAATAAATTTAAGAGGGGGAGGCTAGGTGGCTCAGTGAATAGAGCACCAGCCCTGGAGTCAGGAGGACTTGAGATCAAATTTGACTTCAGACACTTAACACAAAACTAGCCGTGTGACCTTGGGCAAGTCACTTAACCCCAAATGCCCTCCAAAAAAGAAAACAAAAACAAACAAAAAAATAAACTTAAGTTCCTGATAAACTATATTAATCCATTCCAGGAGACACATAGTATGTGCAGGTGTGTGGCAGAAAAAAAATACATTTTGTAAAGCATTTAATAGTTTTCAAAGTGCTTTCAGGGTATTATCTTATTTGATCTCCACAATAATCCAGGGTAGTAGGTGGACAGCTTTTTTTTCCCCATTACTGTCTGTTTTAAGGTTTACAAAACTCTTTACAAATGTTATCTCATTTGCCTTAAGGTTTACAAGATTTTACAAATATCACTTCATTTTATCCTCACTGGAACTCTGGGAGGGAGCTATTATTATTATTATCCTCATTTTACAGCTGAGACAGAGATTAAGTGACTTGCCCAGGGTCATTCATCTAGAAAGTATCTAAGTCTGGATTTGGACTCGTCTTCCTGATTGCGAATCCAGCTCTCTGTCCTCTGCACAGTCTAGCTGCCTCCCGACAGATAAGGAAACTGAGAGACAAATAAATAATGTGACTTGCCCAGGATGGTGTATCATGTGACTCCCAGAGCCAGTAGCCAAATCCAGATGTTCTGAATTAGAATCCATAGAATTCACAAACCCGTGGAGGTGGGAGAAGCAACTGAGGCCATCTTTTTTCACTCCTCGGCTTGTGCCAACCCTTCTACAGAATAGCCTGCCCTGTTCTCTGCCTGCCCCACCCATTCCCCACCCCCAGCCCCAAAGCACAGAAAGGGAGCTGGGCTCAGCCTTGGCACCTGGCAGCGGGAAGAAGTGGATAGAAAGCATATTGTCCTATTAAATAATGCACAGAGCCCAAGGCACTCTTTAATAGCGCACTTGACTGGTGAGTTTGTGGTTCTACAGAAGTACAGTAACTCCTGTGGGAGGAGTCCAGCCCATTAAATAGTGATTATCTCACCACTGTAAGTGGCTGCAGCTTGAAATTTGGTACAGCAGGCAGCGGGCACAGAGTCTGCTTTTCTAGCACATGGTAAAATTTGGTGCAATTAGTAAAGAGGGAGAACACATTACTACTATTATTATGCTATCTTGGCACTATTGGCCTGTTGTGGGTTGGGTTTTTTTTTTTTAAGGAAAAAATGTTCGCTGGGAGCAAAGCAAAAAAAAAAAAAGCCAAGAATTAAAAATGCAAATTCATCCAAGATGTTTTCTGCCCAAGACGGGAACAGCCACATGACTAGATAACATTTTAAATGTTAAACATGGGTAATTTTTGGTTTAGAAAAAAATCCAATTTCAGAGAGCCCAAGTTAAAAACGAATCCCATGTACTGTTTGGGAAAACAGCCAATGTTAATGAACAATGAGTCCCTTCCTCAGGTTATGGACTATTTAAAGTAGCTACTGGAAGAAAACAAATGATGAAATTCAAATGGCTGGTCCTTGGGAGTCAGACAAACTCAAATTTTACCCAGGTTAATTTAGAGTAGGGATCCTAGTCACTGTGAGATCCAGGAATCGTCCAGATTACATTACAGGGCATGTTCATAAAGCCATGTCATTGTAAAGCACACATGGTTTAGAGAAGACAGCTTGTTAATAGTGGAAAGAGAGCTAAATTTGGGAGCAGGGAACAGCTCTTTCGTTTAATGTTTGTGTGCCTTTGGGCAAGTCCCTTTCTCCCTGGGGACCCCAGTCTGTTTATCTGTAAAACTAGAGGGTAGACTCTCCAAAGTCCTTCCCAGTTTATAATCCTAAAACCTTATTTGGAAGCTAGTGTTTCCTAGCACAGAGAATGAGAGAAGCCTTGTTTGTCTCTAAGGGATTCATGTAGCGGAAGCAGAAAGCACTGGGCAGAGAGGAATCCTTGAGTTTCTAGTTCTGGCTTTACCACTTCTGAGCCGTGTGATCTTAGACTATAGAAAATCAGTCAACAAGCATTTATTAAGCAATTGTTTCTTGCTAGGCACTCTGCCAAGTAATGGAGATACAAAGAGGGCAAAAACACTGCGCTGGTCCTCAAGGAGTTTACATTCTAATGGCGAAGATAATACGCAACAACTAGATGCGTATGAAACATACAATGTAAAAAGAAAGTAATGACGGAGGAAAAGGTCGGGGCAGGGGGCGGAGGCAAGGTAGAAAGAGGAGAGACTGGGAAAGACCTCATGCAGAGGGCAGGTTGTCTTGAAGAAATCTAGGGAGAACTGGATGTAGAGGTGAGGAGGCATGATGGGGATGGCATGGGGGGGTGGGGATTGGGGCCACTAGTGTAAATGAGAGTGCATGGGGCTAAACCTGGGATTTCATTAGCATAGGGAACTCCCAGTGAGAGACCAGCAATTCAGATATAGTTTTAGAGGGTTGCCTAGGGCACTTGGATAAGTGACTTACCCAAGAGCACATGACCAATGTCTTTCCGATCTTTGACTATAATAATTTTAATAATAATTCGCATATTTATCACACTTTTACAATCTACAAAAGTACTTTCCACATATGATTATCTCTGTTTTACAGAAAAGGACATCTGAAGCTCAGAAAAAATTGACTTGCTGACAGTCATACAGCTAGTGGTGATTAGAACTGGGAATTAAACCCAAGACTTCTGCCATCAAGCACAGTGTCTCTTCCCCTAAAATGTGCTGCTTGCCTAGTCACTTCCTCTCTGATCCTCAGTTTCCTCATCTGTGAAGTAATCCCTACCCTGCCTCTTTCACCAAATTGTTGTTCCAACAAAATGCAATAATGGAGGTGGAACACATTATAATTATAAAGTCACAGGAAAATAGAATTATTATTGTATAGATATATTATTAAATTGATAATAGATACTTTAGCATAAATTTAGATCAAGTTATCTATCACCTTTCTTCATAGGAATTTTTTCCCAAGAGAAATTGTATTTATATTTCTACTAACAAGTATTAATATTCAAATAGACGATATTAATAGCTAACACTTATAGAGTACTTTCAATTTTGCCAAGAGAGATCATAAATGTAACCCTAAGGTCTGTTACTTGTAGACTGCTGAGAAAAATAGGTCACAACAAAAGCAGGATAATTTTAACAAGGCTGACCCCTTCTGAACTAGTTATTTTTTCTATTTGACTGAGTATTATAGTTATTGTCCTTATTTACATATTTAGAGTCAATGTGTATCTTCTCCTTCTCTTCTTCTTTCTTCAATCAAGACTTCTCATAAATCTTCCTGTATTTCTTTGCATTATTTATAACCCTCTTTTCTTTTTTTTTCTTTTTTGCTTTTTGGAGGCAATTGGGGTTAAGTGACTTGCCCAAGGTCACACGGCTAGTTTGCTCTGTGTGTGTGTGTGTGTGTGTGTGTGTGTGTGTGTGAAGTGTCTGAGTCCGCATTTGAACTCAGGTCCTCCTGACTCCAGGGCCAATGCTCTATTCACTGAGCCACCTAGCCGCCCCTACCCCTCTTTTCTATTAGTAGAACAGTATTCCATTACTTTCATAATTTGTTGCCATTTCCTAATCGATGGCCACAAAGTTAAATTACAGTTTTTTGTCATTACAGGTAGCCTTTCCAGGGTGTCTCCCAGTAAGTTAATGCCTCTAAAATAAGAAGCAGCAGAGTGCAGTGGATGGACCTGGTCCTCACATAGTAGCCGTGCTACCATGGGCAAGGCCCTTGATCTCACTGAGTCTCAATGGGAACAAGAACAGGAGCTAGTTCACAGGATACTTATGAAGACCACATGAGATAGCAGCCTAAAGTATTCTGGGAACCTTAACATTTTATAGAAATGCTAACAATTACTATTAAAATGAAGAGTTCATTATCTGGTGACCATCTTTCTCATTAGAAGCCTCACAAGTTTAGTCCCCTGAAGACTGACAGATAGACAAGACACACTGGCAGGAAAAGGATGCGACCCTCTCAGGCCATTTTTCAAGGTTCAGCACACCAGCAAGAACCCAGAGAAGGACAGCCCATCCCACCCCTATCCCCCCCCCCCCCCAGTTAGAAACAACACAGCCAAGCTGCTCCACTCAAACTGAAGTCCTCCTTGCCGCCCCCTCCTCCCTTGATAACCAATTCTTCTAAGCTTTCTGAAATGTGACTGAATTTAGCTCAGGCACCAAAAACCGCTTCAAGTTAACTGCCTTCCCTCAGTGTTAACTTCTGTCAATGTAGGCAGTATGATGTAGGGAAAGATTTGGAATCCGAAGACATGGGTTCACTTCCCACTCCTGCCACTAGCTGCCAGGGCAACTGAAGCTAATTTGGACTTGTTTCCTCACCTATAAAATGAGAGTCTTGGACTCAATGATGTTTAAAGTCCCTTCTGACTCTAAATGCATGATCCTATGTTCCCAAGCTTTAAGCCTGACCTGACATATCCACTTCAAACTTCCCCACCCTGGCTTGGGTTCTGAGTTCTTAATTTTGTGTGCCAGGCAGTGTGCACTGGGAATAAAAAAAATTAACTAAAAATGGAACACCCTCTGTCCAAGGACATCTATTACATTCTATCAGGGGAAATGAAATGTATTTATATAAGTATAAACAAAGCAAATATGGGATAATTTTGGTGGGAGAGACATTAGCACCTTTGGGGATTAAGAAAGCTCTAGTATAGGAGGTAAACTTTCACTTAAGCTAGGAGTTCAATGAGAGAGAGGTGAGGAAGGAGTCCTAGGAATCCCCTTTCTTCCCATCTCAGCAGGGGAGATGAATGTAGGCTAGCTACATTGAATCCTCAATAATGGCCTCAACTTTGATCTTTAGTTTGGTTTTGTTTTTCCCCCTTGGGAGATTTGGAGTAGGTAATGTACCCTTGATGCAGGAGACCTCCAAGGAAGAAAAGATCATCTTGGACTAGAGATAATCAGTGAAAACTTCCTGAAGTTGATGGCATTCCCCCTTGGAGGATGGTAAGATTTCAGCAAAAGAAGGTGAGAGAGTGTATTCTACACGAGAAACCGTACAAGCAAAGACAGGGTGAGGGCAGAACAGAGGACCGATGAGGAGAGCAGTGAGGCCTCCAGTTTGACTGGAGCACGGAGCATAGACAGGTGGAGAATTGTGCGAGGTCAGGTCATGGCAGGATGATGAATTGGATTTTCATTCAGGCCCTCAATGTCTTCCTGCATCCCTTCAAACAAAAGCCAGGAATACAGTTTTTAACCATCAGATACCAATGAAAACGATTTCCTCTTTAAAACGTACCTCCTACCTCACCCCAGACCTGACTGCTAACCACAAAACGCTTCTCTTTGAATAATCTTGGTGACCTAGATCTATTTTAAGTTGAGACCAAAGGTCTTGATAGACATGTACAAAGCACCCAAACCCAATTACCAGAAGAGAGATGAAGCTTTTCTGCAGCAATAAATTGAATTGAGAGGGATTTTTTTGTTGATGCTGTTTCCCCCCAAGTGTTAATGAAGTAGCTGGTTTCTACAATAGCAAGGTGGATTATTTAATGAAATTGATAAAAGGAGGCAAAAAAAAAAATTATCCTCTCCCGGCACAGACTGAAAGATTTCCTGAATGTCTGGGCTCTGCCGCTTACTGCCTGTGCAACCTGGGGCAAGTCACTGAACCTCTTTGGGTCTCAGTTTCCAAATCTGTCCGTTCCAAACCATCTTCTTTCCTCAAGTCTCCCACATTCCCTCCCCCATCTCAATCAGATGAGGTGCTTGCCTCATACTTTACTGCCATTGTTCCTTCTTTTCCCCTTTTCTACATCTAAAAACGCCTTGACATCATCCCTCAATTTCTTCTCCTTTATTCTAGTCTCAGATAAAGAAGTGACGTTTCTGCTAAAAGAAACCAACCTTCTGCCTTTACCTTTGATCCCCCTGCCTCCTTCATTCTCTAGCAGATAGAGTAATTGTGCCGTCATCCCTGGCCCCTCTCACTGGCCATCTTTCCCAGTCTCCTGACTGCATCCCTGCCACCTACAGTCACACCCAAGGCTCGCAGGCTGAAAAACTCCTCCCTAAACCCTACTATCCCTTTAGGCTGTGGTTCCGTATCTCCCCACCCTTTCCAAGTGAAAACCTAAAAAAGCTGTTTCCATCCGCTACCTACACTTCCTCTCTGCTCATTTACTTACTCCAATTGCCTTCGCTCATCACTCAACTGAAACTCCCTCCCCAAATTACCAGTGCCCTCTCCATTTCCAGAACCAATGGCCCTTTCTCACTAGTAATATTTCTCTACCATTTGGCAGGACTTGAAACAGCTGATCCCCCATTCTCCCTGGATACTCTCTCCTCTCTGGGTTTTCATGACCCTACTTCTTCTTGCCACTCCTTCTACCTGTAGTTTGGACCTTTGTCACTTCTCATCTGGCTGATTGTAACAGCCTCTTAATTGGTGCCCTTGCCTCAGTCATCCTCCTTCTCTAGCAATCTTTCACATAGATGCAAAAGTGACTTTCCTAAAATGCAGGTCTGACCACGTCACTGCCCTACTCAATAAACTCCCACATCTTTCTGTTGCCTCCAAGACCAAAGATAAACTCTTCTCTTTAGTTCTTACAGCACTTCACAACCTGGCTCCAGGTCACCTTTTGAACCTTATCTTAGATCTCCCTCTTCCTGTACACCATATAGGCTAGCCAAACTAGATTATGTTCATTAGATTATAACTCTTTGAGAGCAGGAGCTGCCTTTCTTTTTATTAATTATGTCCTCAGCACTTAGCACAGGGCCGGGCACTTAATAAATATTTATTGGATTGGAAACTGACCCTGCTGTTCCTTATATATGACGCTCAATCTCCCATCTCCATGCCTTAGCACAGGCTCTCCCCCATGCCCAGAGACATTCACATCTCACTTCTGCCCATTTACTTAAAAACTCTGCTCAAGTCTCACCTTCTCCGAAACTCTCCTTTTCTCACCAGCTGCTGCTAGTGCCCTCTTCCCACCTCCAGCTTGCTTTGCAATGACTTTGCATACACTTTGATACACTTAGCGTCCCCTTATAGAATGTTTTTGTTGTTGTCTGAACTCCTTGCCAGTATTATTCCAGTCAATGTATTATATCCTGGGGCAGCGAGGTGGAGTAGGGGATAGAGTGCCAGGCCTGGAATCGAGAAGACTCATCTTCTTCCTGAGTTCAAATCTGGCTTCAGATACTTACCAGCTGTGTGACCCTGGACAAGTCACTCCACCCTGTTTGCCCCAGTTTCCTCATCTGTAAAATGAACTGGAAAAGGAAATGGCAAACTAGTCCATTATCTTTGCCAAAACAAATAAACAATGAAGTCATGAAGAGTCAGACGTGACTGAAAAACAAATCTGTATCCCCAGTGCCTAGCACAGTGCTAAGAGAGCAGGCACTTAAGTCCTGTTGATTGCTTGAGGCTGGCCTAGATGAATTCTAATGTCCCTTACAGCTATAAACATCTGTGTGTATGTGTGCAAGTACACACACACACATTTATACACATGCGCACACCCCATACTATTTGGAAAATGTGACTTGCTTAGAGTCTTAGAGGCTCAGTTCTACAGGCCTAGATAACCAGGAGCAAACATAGGGCCCTCCACCTTGAACTTACCAAGCCTGCTCACATCAGGGTGGTACACGTAGTCAGGGATATTACGTTCTGATCCCTTGCCCTCCCAACTTCCAAAAGAGCTATTAAGACAAGTCAAGAAATGGTTTACCCTCTAAGTGTCAAATCTCTGAGGTTTCTACTCTTCACTTACTTTCCAGTCATTGGAAAATATAATAGCATGGAAGTCCTCCTAACAATGGTGATGAAAAGAGAAGGGACAGAGGTGACTTGCACTCCAAGATGCCGAGAAATGGAGCCTTGAAAAATGACAGCCCTTCCAACAGTGACTGCCACTCACACTTTGGTCTTTGCAGCTCCTCATATTGCTAACAGTGTCTTCAGCAACAGTCCCTGTGGATAAGGGCACCATTGATACTTCACTGGCAGAGAGAGTACTGCTAATGAAGTCAAGCTGATAGGTTTGCTAGCTGGCCACATGAGCTAGTTAGCCTTCTTTTCTGTAGCTATAGACTACACCCCGAAGCTGAACTGGACAGTCATTCCATAAATGCATTCTCATCAAAATAGGAAGTGAGTGTCTATGTACAGTTTGTTGCAAAACCATGCCCATAACCCAGGGCTTATAGTCTACCTAGGAGGGCAGATCAGGAACGTTACTTCCATATGCAAAAACCAATCCATCTCTCCTTGGACGAATGTAGTACAAATACCCTATGACATAGTTCATTGTTACATAGATTCAGATATTTTGTAGATTAATCATCTACCTCAAAATATGTCAACTTTATAGTGAAATATACCCATAATTACAATAATGTAAAAAGGAAGACAGACTCTGAGTAGCTGAAAAACTAAGTTACTAAAAACTGTCTAATGAAAGATGCCTCCTTCCTCACAGCAGAGAAACAGAGAAAGTGGCAGATATCCAATAAGGACACTGTAATCAGGTCGTCTTGCTCAATTGTTTTTCTTTACTATAAGGGAGGTTTCAATCTGGAGGGAAATAGAGGAGGGAAAATATTCCCACAAATAACTAATGTAAAAACCAAAGGCATTAATTACACTTTTAAAAAGCCAACCTTGTCGTGGTTTGCAAAAAAAGACTTGCTTTAGTCCTGTCACTAATTTCAGTGTTCTGCTGTATGGCTGTGCATGGAAATGTATATGTACACATCCATCGACACTTATGTATATACACACACACATGCGTGTATATACATATATACGTGTGTGTGTCCTATATGTGTCACCTCTAAGATATCTCACACACACACTCCCTGCCCCTGCCTCCCTATCTAGCATCGGTACTGACAGATTGGAAACCCAGAAGGTGCCTGCTACCTTAAGTACTAAGGATAACCCTACATATGAGTCTTGGAGCAAAAACCTCTGAAAATGTTGAACAAAGGATTTCCTGCTCTGCTGCTAGATGCAACAGCAGCTCAGAGGAAGGGGAGAGGGGAGACAGGGAGAGAGAGAGCTTTTCTTCCGAGGCCCCTGGAAGTGTCTCTAGCACTTGTACTGAATCCAACCACAGTTTTATCCCTAGAGCCTTCGGGCTCTAAAATACCCCTATTTTAGCCTTTCTAATTTTTGCTTGTCCAATAAGGTTAAGTCTGTTAATTCCACCAGAGAAAGGTGTTCATAAACCACATATCTTTACGATTATTTTAACACCTTGTTATCACCTTATAGTTAAAGTTTGCAGCCTTTGGGCTAGAATGTAGGCCAAAAATCAGCCTCTCTACATACACATCCTGCACATACATGCATATACACACATATACATATACATACATGTGTGTATACAAACTCTACTCTTAAATATAAGCCTCCTTTCTAAGCAGTTCATTTGAACACTCTTTTCTAGTGTTTTATAGAGGTAAATAAAAATCATTTTATTTAAGGAGACAATTAGAGATTGAACATGTTAACTATGATATGTTCCCACCTCTACCTCCCACCCACTCTCAATAGCCAACACCATCACCTTTCTCCATCTATTGAAATCTTGCCCATACTTTAAGCCCCACTTTCTCCAGGATCCTCATGACCTAATGTAATTTTTCTCATCCTTTGAATTTTCAAAGGATTATACCTCTCTCATGGTACTTACCGTGTCTTTGTACCTTTCTTGCAATACTTAACATACTCCACTTTGTTTTATAGTTCTTTGCCCAGGAGCTTATCTCCCCCATTTGACTGTAAGCTCCCTGAGGGCAGGGATCAACACTATTTTATTAATCTTTTTATCCTCTTAGCTACCAGCAGAGTAGCTGCACATCACATTTTAAGTGAATTTGTTGTTGAACCTGAAGACCACCTTTCTTGACGAAAATATAGCCGGCTATGTGATGTTGGATAAGACGCTACTGCTCCCAATTTTTTTTTTCCTCTGTAAAATGAAGGAGCAGGACCGGATGATCAGTAATGTCTCTTCCAGCTTAGAGCTGCAATTTATAGTGAGTTTATGCAGGAATCTATTATCCTGTGACTAAAGAAGGAGGAGCAAACTTGCACACTCATGAAAAAAAGGAAAGGTGTCTAACGAGTCTACCTGAAAACGAGAAAATGAGAAAAAGAGGAAAGGAGGAAGTAGAGAGAAGAAATTGGAACCTCTGAGAGAGCCCTGACATGCAGCCCTGCCCTAATAACAGAACTAAGCTTAGATTTCAGAGGATGTGGTCCTTTATCCCTTCCCAGCCTGGACCTGCCTCCCCTGAGGCCATTCTGGAAACCCACCATCCCCACACCAGCTTTTAGGAAGAGCTCTGATTTCTAGGAACCCTCGGTGGAGGTAAAACAGCAGGGGAGGTGGGGTTCTATGCTTTTATCCCTCTCTGAGGCCTCTGCTCCACCTACCCCCTAGGGCTCCTTTGGGGGTGGTCAGGCCCAGCACATGGTAACAGTCATCTTTCCAAAGCAAATGAAAACCAAACAGGGAAGCAAAAGCCAAAAGCCCTGCCAAGCCCTTGCGACCAAGCAGAACAGCTGTACATTCTTTAATCTGCCCAGTCTATAATTCATGTGAAAGTTGATGGTGAAGATTTTTTTGTATGAATTGCAACAGAAGATGCAAATGGACCAGGAATGGTGGGAGGTGGAGAGAAGAGAGGAGGGAGAAAGTTAGACAGTCAGAAGACCTGGTCCCAAAATCAGCATTGAGAGCCCTTCATCAACCTGTTCAACACCCATTGCTAGGGCTTTGCTCGTTATCAGGTGGAAAACTTAAGGCTCATTGTTGCGATGGAAGAAAAAAATCCAATAAAGTGGCTAATTTTCTATTTATTACTAATCATGCTGCCTTTGGGTTTTCTCATTCTTTCCTTTTGGCCCATTTATTTTATATAAATGCATTATGATGCTTGCACCACTCGGGAGAGGTGGTATGCAACCCCATATCTACACTCTCCCTCTAATAATCAAACCCTGCCCTACAGAGAATGGAACAGCATTAAGACATCATCAATTTTAAATGAGCAGCTATCTATGAATCGATTATAACATCCCATTACTACTAGTCTGTCTATTACTACAAGGCACAGGATACAGTCCGTCTTAACGCAATCCTTCTGCTCCTGTGAATAAACCTACTCCCCACTTTACAACACACCTCAGCCCACCTACCAGTTAGATCCATGCACCATTTAAGCTCTATTTCCAAATCACACACATCCCTTGGAATGCATCTTTTCCAAGAGTTCACCCAATCTATTCCTCATGAGTGTGAAGCCCTTCTAATGGGGGTCTAGTCACTCTATTTACTCCAGCCAAATGACAGATTCCATTTTCAGCATGCTTCCTTTCAAGGCCAGTCAACGTGTAAGAGGAAGAGAGGCATAAGATTTACAAAGTCAGGCTTAATAACACTGTTTTCCAAAGTGGAAATGATTAACAAAGGCCTCCAATGATTTATTTCTGTTGCCTCTCAGCCTTGCCAATTCCAACCACCCAGTTCGCTGCTGAATACATACACACTCACTGTTGCAACTTGTCCTCAACTTTCTCTAGCCTCAGCATCCATTATGGGATAGGAAATTAATCCTTCCCCCCTTTCTTACCAGCACAGGGTGCATTCCTGCGCAAAGTACATTCCTGTTGCTCTACATGGTTTTACATAAGGAGAGAATTCCCTAACTCAAGATGCATCCAAGATAAACAGAAAAATCAAGTATATCCTGGGTACCCTGTGCAAACTAGACAGGCATTCTCTTTCACTTTTTCTTTTATTGTGCCAGAAACAGTTGCTTTCGTGAAGGCATCGTCTCGAAGAATCAGGAGCTGAAGCCCCGGTTGCAACATCTTAAATAAACTGCTTTTGTAATTGCATTTGATGGGAATTCCCCTCTCCTTTCATTTCTCCCTGACCCTTTTTACTTCAATACTCCTAGCCTTCTGCCCCATCTCTCCAAGAGGGAAAAATCATTTCAATTGTTCTATCTGTATAAAGGGACCGAAGTTTGGAAAAAGTGGAAGAAAGGCTTATAGATTTCCTTACACTATGAAAAAAACAAACCTTTTCAATGGGCATATAGTAGGAGCGTTCATGGGGGGGCTTCCACTTTGACTTAATGATGAAACAATTAATTTGGGACGCGTAGGGTTTTAGAGATGGAAGAGATTTTACAGGGAAGGAATCTGAATCCCAAGGTCACTCATAGCCAGTCTAACTTCACCTTCCTAACTACAACCAGAGCTCTTTTCATCCATTTTCCAAAGATCATAACCTTATCATCACCAATATCTAGCTTTTATCAGTAAAGAGGTATTGTAGTCTGATGGAAAGAACAGCAACGTGGAATGAATGGATATTATGGGTTGTATTAAGCACACTATGGCTGGAAAAAGAAATACAAGCAAGCAAAATACAAGTCTCTGCCTTCAGTGAGTTTGTATTCTAATGGGAGGAGACAACACATAAAGGGGAAGTAGAAAGGGGGTGGACAGGGTGGAATAGTTTGGTGGTGGACAGGGTGCAGGTTCCCTACCCCCACTCTAGGACCCAGAGGTCTCAGGATCCCCCCTACTGGGTTATAGCATAAACCCTGGGCACACATGGACAACAAAAGAGCAAAAAGATGAGCTAAAGGCCCCCCTCCCCTGGAGAGCCAATCGTAGGTCTTATTTCTAACCCAACCCACTCCACAAATTTTGAAGCTTCATAAACTCTCAATCTCTCCCTTTCTTCTGAACTTGAGTTCCTCAGGGTGGTTCCTCAGCCTCACTTTGAATGGACACCCACACCTGAAACTTCACTGGTACCTTCTGCTCTTCTCGGTTTAACACACCCTGCTTGCTGATCACCTTGTGGTTGCATCAGGTGAGGCCTCTAGCAGTTCTTTGCTAGGACAATGGCCTTTAAAAACTTTCCCACCTTTTCATTGTTAGTGGAACAGAGGCAATCTCATAAGAGGAGAGGCCCTGAATGGGTTACAATCTGCATGATAGAACTCATCATATTATCTTCCTGCCTCCCCCTTCTGAATTATCCTATTACTAGCCAAAAAAATTAATCAGCACAAAGTCATTCTGGTAATGAGCCTCTCGAAATTTAGCTCCATCGGCCTAAGAGGACAAACTCTCAATCTATCATCAGTTCTATGTGAAGCTTTTCCACCTGGAGGGAGCCACTGGAGCTGGTGCTCTGCTGGCATATCTCTGCAAAGCCAAAGTTGCCTTTATGCCACCAAGAGGGGAGCTAACCTTGGATTCAGAGGAGCTGGGTTCAAGTTCCAGTTCTTATCACTTACTAGCTCTGTGGCACTGCCACTGTTACTTGAAAATGAGAAGGTTGTACCAGGCCTCTAAAGTCCCTTTGACTTGGAAATCTAGGAAAGTCCCTACAATTTGGGATGCTTGAATTGAGAGAGAAGGTCCACATAGATTACACAAGCCACCTAAGACTTTCAAAAATTATTATTATTTTCTATGTATCTATTATTTTTTTTGGTCTGTAATTTGACTGAATTGCCCAGTCAGTTTAGTCCTCCTGGTCACCCAGACCTCCTGGTCGCCCTTAATGGTTCTCTTTTTGGAGGCCTTGTTTTTCAGCCTGGCTGCTCCTCTGTGTGCTAACCTCCTTCCCTCCTTCCTGCCAGCTCCTATTTCAGGAGAAATACCACTGACACCTTGCTTCCCCACCTTTCTTCCCCAGAGCCTGCTAAGTGTGAAACTACTAATGGTCCTTAAAATGAGGTGACAACAGCTGCAAAGCAGTGGGCACGGAGAAACATGTTATCTGTCACCTCCTGGGTTGCTGCAGCAGCTTCCTCTCCTTTCTCCTTTCTCCACATTTTTTTTCCCAAACTCTCCCCTGACTGCTCTCCACCTTCTCAAGTGTTCTTAAACACCCTAACTTTCTTTCCTGGAGACTTTGGCCAGTTATAAAAAAGAACCTGCCTCCTCTTCTTCTCTCTTTTTGCTCCCAAAGGTGAAAGACACTAGGGACACATGTAGCCTGAATGGTGCTGTCCAAGGGAATTCAGAGGAGCAGGAGCAGCCCAAAACAAAATAACAGTGTTTAATCTATTAATATTTCTGTTAACAATATAGTGTTTATCTAGTGCTTTAAGGTTTGTTGACCACTTTATGCATGTCATCACATTTGATCCTGAAAACAACCCTATGAATTTGGTGCTATTGCTACCCCCATTTTACAGATGAGGAAACAGAGGACTCAGAGAGATTAAGTGACCCACTCATATCACACAGCTCGTACGTGGCTGAGGTAGGATGTGATCTCAAGTCTTCCTGACTCCAAGTCCCATACTCTATCTGCCAGGTCACCTAGCTGTCCCAGCAATCTCTCCACATCGCCAATGTCCTTCAGATCTTACTTGGTCAGACACAGAGTTGGCCCAGTACAATAGTGAATAGTTGGGTAAGAATACAAAGAATCTAGAGAAATCCTGGGGGTGGGGTGGGATGGGGGACAAAAGTGAAGTAAACCATTATTAGGCCACTACCGCAAAGAGATCAAACAAAGAGGACCTATATGTACAAAATTATTTATAACAGCTTTTTGTGATTTAGCAAAGAACTAGAAACAAAGAAGGTGGCCTTCGATTGAAGAAGGACAAAGCAATTATGGTATAGGAATGTAATGGAATATTATTGTACCATAAAAAAGGATGAAAGGGATGTAGTCAAAGAAAGCTGGAAAGACTTGTGTGAACTGATGCTGAGTGAAGCGAGCAGAACCAGAACAATGTATTCAGTAACAACAATGTAGAAAAGCAAAACAACTGTGAAGTCTTCAGAGGTCTAGTCAATGAAATAACCAAACACAATTTTAGAGCATTAATGATGAAGCATCTCCTGACTGAGAAGAGATGGACTCAAGATGCAGAATAAGACACATTTTTGGAAATAGATAATGTGGGAATTTGCTTTGTTTGACTATGAATACTTGTTACAATGGGAGTGTTTTATTTTTTCAATATGGGAGCAGTGTGAAAAGAGAGGAAGAATTGGGATAAGTTTCTATTGGCCACCACCACCATTGAAACAACACAATCAAGAAGAGTACAGAAGGTCAGAAAGAATCACAGACAAACAGGACAGCTTTGAAAGTTACATATTAAAGTTATAGACTTAAGAAAAGCAAGTTCTATATAATACTCACCATCTCATGTACAGTCCTCTCCTTTCATTCTATAATGTACATAGAAATGCTTGTTTTATTGGTGTTTAAGTTCAGGATTTTTTTTTTAATTAAAAAAAAAGAAGCAAACAAGTAACCAGAGTCAGAAGAATGACATACACAGTAATGACAAAGACATAAATGAAAACCACACAAAAATGCAGCCAGAGTCTTCTTAATTGCCATGACAAGTCTCAGTTCCAGAACTGGTGATAAAGCACACCTCTGTCCTCTGACAGAGAGGTGGGGAACTAAATTCTAAATTAGGACCATCCAAAGCAACTAGAATGAGGGCTCCCTAAGTGCAAGGAATTTAAAAATAAAAAGAATTGATAAGTTTCTTCTGCCCGTTCCAATCCCTCCATTTGGAGGAAAATGTCTCTCCAAATATGTGATTATGTGACATTCCAAGTGTCCTGGGGGAAAGGAAACCCATGCATAAGACTTGTGCCCAAAGGAGATTTAATAAAAAATATTCTTTACAAGTGGCTAGAGAAGGACTAGGATACTACGAGCCTCCAGATTTGCATCCGGATTGGGGTGATAGTGTGTCAGCTCCCCAAATTTCTACAATGTGGCAGCTCCAAATATGGTTTCTCAGCTTTCCTTTTTTGATCAGGGAAAGTTCCTTCTCTAGCATGGTAGAGATGCTCCTTTCTTTGGGGGTGGGAGTGGGGTTCCAGAATGGTGATTGGTGGGGAACAAGGTCTTACCTATTACTTCTGTTTCCAGATCAATACTTTAGAGATGATTGAGGTGAATAAGGGTATGGGAATGGAATATTGAAAATTGGCAAAGAAGGGTGATGTAGAGATCAATTACTGTCAGCATGTTAGCATTGCTCCCTGTAGCATCTCCTAAGTGTAGGGTTTTCAGGAAGTTTAAGAATGAATGGAAGAGTCTGATATTTTTTTCAAAATACAAGCAATGTTTAAAAAGAAAAAAAGGAAATGACTATATCCAATGAAATTATTCAATGATCAATTTGCTCAACTCCCATTGAGAACAAAAAAAAAAAATCCCAGAAGGCACAGAAGCAGGAAAACTCTGCAGCTCCCCCCATAATCTCCTCAAATACCTATAAAATATGACTCTAAACAAATTTTAGGGCTCCAAAGCCAACAAAAGTACAGAGACAGAAAGCTCCCACTGAAGGCAGCCTGGCAGGTGCGACAGGAAGGACTCATTGCAGCAGCTGGGAGCTGAAACCAGCCTGACCTGAAACCACAGCTTGGCCCCGGGGCAACCAGGACGAGCCACGGCTGGAGCACTCAGGAGAGTGGATCACTGGCAGCTGTGGCAGTTTCCAGAATTATCAACCCATAAGAAACAAGGACAAACTGAAAGGTCAGTGAAACTCAGCTAAATTTGGGGGAGAAAAGTGGGTCCAGCCATCTGCCCCCAGGATAAGAAAGCAGCAGAAGCCTCCACATGGCTGCTTCAGAGCTCTTGGCCTGCATATTGAAGCTGGGATAAGAGATCATTCAGAGGCTGAGTGCTCTTGCCTTAAGCTGTCTGGATCAGGATCGTGGTCTTGGGTGGTGATCCTGAGGTACATGAACAGTGAGCCAAAGCTGGTGGGGGCTGCAGAGATGGCAGACTCCTAATAGCTCTGGCAGCTGTGAAAACCCCAGCAATTTAGGACAAAGCTCTCTCCTCTGAAAGCAGAGTTCTATGGAGCTCAAAAGTCAAGTAATTGACTGGCAACATGAGTAGGCAAAGAAAGCAAAGCAAACCCAGCAATGCAACTTTAGATTCCTTTTTTGGGGACAAAAAGGATCAAAGCATGGAACGGGAAGAAGACAACACAGTCAGAACTCCTGCACCAAAAGCTTCCAAGAAAAATGTAGACTGATTACAAGCCATAGAGCAGCTTAAAAAGGATTTTGAAAACCAAATAAGAAAAGTGGAGGAAAAATTGCGAAGAGAAATGAGAATGATGCAAGAAAATCATGAAAAGAGAGTCAACAACCTGACTGAAAAAAATAACACCTTAAAAATACATTAACTCAAATGGCAAAAGAGGTCCAAAAAGCCAATGAGGAGAAGAATGCCTTAAAAAGTCGACTTTGCCAGATGGAAAAAGAATCTCAAAAGCTTTCTGAAGAGAATAATTCCTTCAGAATTACAGTGGAGCAAATGGAAGCAAATGACCTTATGAGAAATCAAGATACTATTAAACAGTTGCAAA
>CM053585.1:320657973-320675816 GCA_028646515.1 Pseudochirops corinnae | reverse complement strand
GGGGAAGGGGGAGAGAAGTAAAGAGAGTTATATTTCTGACATCACCACCATCAGAGGGCATTTTAGAGATGTGTATTGTTGTTGTTGTTGTTGTTTTTAAGGCTATGCAGTCCCTCCCATCCTTAGCCCTGCCTAATGCTCATCTTTCTAAGAAAAGAAGACAAGAGTATGATTGGCAGACTTCACTCAGGAATAATATTTTCTGTTTTTCTAAGATTCAAGGAGTGCTTTGGCCCCATGGCTTCCATTAGTTCACTTTGCCTGTCTCATATGAGGTTGTTAAGGGTCCCCCTCCTGCTGATGGAGATTTTTTTTTTTTTTAGTATTCCAGCCCACTAAGCAACTGAGGATTTCAGATCTACAGCATTTCGTGTGGTTAAGAAATAAAAGATTCAGAGCACCTGTGCTTTTAAGAAATCACTGGGCAAAGTTCAAGCCAAGGTCTGATGGCAAAGAAAAGGGGAATTTCCTCTCTTTGGGACACTGGCTTAAAAATTCACTGCAAAACAGTGAAAGCACAAACAGAGGTGGTGTTTTCCTGAATGTGGCTCCAACTCCCTGTTATTACTTCTTAAATCCCAACCCTTCCTTCTCCACCCCATCATTAACAAAGGACCTTGCAAATTAGACCACTTACTCAGAAAGAACAATTTATGAAGAGTGAATAGTTTGGGGGAAAAATCTAATCTGTCTTTCATTTCTTTTTCTCACAAATTGTGGCAAAACACTTTTTTGAGTTGGTACCTTTTTTTTTGTGGTTCTCATCTGCAAAGGATCACTGAGATTTTCCCTTTCTAGGTACTACTCAACTCCCAGGAATAATGAATATAGCATAAAAGGAAGCAAGGAGGAGGACCTATAGACCTAAGCCTAGGAGTGGGAAAGCTTTCTTTTTTCAATTTGGACTTCCTGGAGACAGATTACGCAGAAAAAGGAAAGCATTTTGGTCAACTAAGTGATGGGACAGAACATATCCAGCTAAATGGCGAAGTGGATAGAGCACTGGGCTTGAAGTCAGGAAGAAATAAGTTCAAATTTGGATACTTATTAGCTATGTAACTGGGTAAATCGCTTAACCTATTTGCCCATTTCCTCAACTGGAAAATGGAGATAACAACACTTTACCTTGAGAAGATCAAATGAGATATTTATAAAGCACTTAGAATAGTACTTGGCACATGGTAGTTACTTAAATTTTATTCCCTTCCTCTAAATGCTGCCTCTGCATTTGCCCAAGATCTGCAAAATGTAAAGGATTATGCTACTAAAGGCTAATTAATTATACAAGATTGCCCAATGTCTTTTTTTTGTTGTCGTTCTGGCTTACTTTCGTTTTGTTGGGTCATTTCAGTCATGTCCAACTCTTCATGACCCCATTTGGGGTATTCTTGGCAAAGATACTGGAGTGGGTGGCCATTTCTTCCTCCAGCTCATTTGACAGGTGAAGAAACTGAGATAAACAGGGTTAAGTGACTTGCCCAGGATCACACACCTAGTAAGAGTCTGAGGCCAGATTTGAACTCATTAAGATGAGTCTTCTTGACCCCAGGCCCAGTGCTCCATCCATTGTGCCACCTAGCTGCCTGACCTACTTTCATCTACCCATCATTAGCCCCACTGAAGGGTTCTTTGAAGCTATAAAAATATATTGGATTCATAAGGATGGAAGATATAGACTTCTTGTCTCTAGGTGAAAGGCTGTGCCAGAAACATGTTGTTGGAGAACATCAAAATGAGAACAGCCCTTAGAGAGGATCTAGTCCAAATAGCTCACTTTACAGAAAAGAATGAGGTTCAAGGAAGGGATGATTTGCCCAAGGTCATAGAGATCATTAAGGACCAGGCCAGATCTAGAATTCAAGTATCCAAGTCGGAGGCACTCTCCAGACCTTGCTGCTTTCTGGGTCCTAGAGGCCAATCCAAGTTATGCCTTCTCTAGATTACACTGCTAAATTTTCCACACCAGCCTAGCAGCACCTCCCTCCCCCCCATACATGTTAATTTAATGAAGGGGGGGGAGAAAGTGGTAGAAAAATTCAAATGGTTATCAGAAATCGGCCAGTTTGCCAATCAATCTTGAAAAGACATATGAAAGACAAGGTTTGGAGATCAAGTAAATGTCCAATTTATTTTTATAACTTGAAACTGGAACAAACTGTTTTGAACGAGCGTACAAATGAGATGGCAGACACATGCTGAACTCAACATTGTGACGTTAAGGGAGAAAAGAGGCCAAAAATCTCATACAGAGAATAAAAGGAACAATAAATATTTCACTAAGCCATATTGAAATGACCTCCTGTCATCTCAACATTTTATCCATAATAAAAAAAAAGTGCTCGTGTTTTAAACGTAGCACAAATACCAAGCAATAATAAATAGTTCCAAACTTGTAGTAAAAGACAAAACTTCCAAGTAAACAACAAAAGCTCATACAATAAGTAATAGAAAAAGGTAATAAAAATATTTTGCCTTGCCGGTACAAATGCAAACAACTGAAACCAATGTTACTTTGCTTTGCAGTTCTAAAATACAAGGAGCACCATAGACGTGAGTTTGCCTGTGAGAAACAAAACCTTGGACAGTCTTTCACTCAGGACTGGGATGAAATACTAATTTCTTTTCTTTTCTGTTTTTTTTAAACCTTTCTCTTATGTGAATTCAGTCTCCTCTCCCCCTCCGCCCCCAAAGACCCTCAGACAGGAAGTGGCAAATTCCAAGTTGGGAAGATGTCCCTCAAAATGGCCATGTAAGCTTCAGCATCATCTTCAGAGGTCCAGCAGCAAGGACGAGGGAGCGTGCTCAGCGTTGGCTATGTCCCATTGTGCTTGGCCACTGGCCTTTTTGTTTATTTTTTGAGAGGAGGAAAAGAAATTCCAATTTTCGCTGCAGTCAGTAGGAAACACAATCCTTGTGCTTTCAGATGACTTATTCTTGGCTTTGGGGTGACTTCTCTTAGGCCACTGAATAACTGCTGGTGACAGCTATCTCGCTTATGGGACAGCCGTAATGTTGGCTTGGGTTCCAAGGCAACTTAACGGTATATCCAAATGAAATGTAAGTATCTGGGTTTCAAGGGTTCAGCCAGATAGGAAGCCTAAAAGTTGCATCCGTGTTTTTGTTTGTTTGTTTGTTTGTTAAATTTTCAAACAAGGTCAAGGTAAGTGGCTCGGGGAGGAGCATGTCAACCAGACACCCATCAAAAGAGAAAGGTTATCTGTATTTGGTTAGGAATTACCCACAAAGATGCTAGGTTTTAACTTCCTTTTCCTGAAATCATGGTTTCCTGAAATTGGCATCTTAAAAACTATTATTCCCCCAGGGAAGAAACTAAAACAAAACAAACAAACAAAAAGAAAATACCATTCTATCTTCTTAAAGCTACTTGGGGGGGCGGGGAACAGAGAGAAGGAGAGAGGGAGAGAGAGGGAGAGAGAGAGAGAGAGAGAGAGAGAGACAAGAAGGAGGAGGAGGAAGAGGAGTAGGAGGAGAAGGAGGAGGAGGAGGAGGAAAGGAAGAGAGAGAAACAAAGAGAGAGACAGTCAGACAGACAGAGAAAGTGGAAGGAAGCAGGAGGGAGGAGAAAGAGAGATCAAAAGGCACCAAATTTCATCCCAGTCCCTCAAACATTCAGAAATCGATGGAATGTACAATTAGGAGAGAACAGCGGCAAAGCAGATCATAGACAGACTGGCAAGACCTGTACAAAGAATAGGCCCTGTTCTGACACTGAAGGGAATCTGGGCCCAATCCATTTCTATCCAAAAATTTAATTTGCAATAACCTCAATAGTAGACAATTTTCCCTGTGTCTAGCAGAAACCACGGCTCTCTTTGGAAGGGGTAAAGGTCATTTAAAAACAGTTGTTCTTGAGGGTGGGAGAGATGGTGATTGGTGATGATGGGGAAGGGCGTTCTCTCTTTCTCCACATCTTAGAATCTGCAGAGAAAGGGGGACGGGGTCAGGGGCACTTTGTGGAATGTTACTTACTTGAACATCTTTACAAAAACTGATTTTTCCACTCAACATGAAAGGGGAATTACCATCCAGTCTGATGTGGCCAGACCCGGGGAAGCCTTGATGCAAGGTCCAGGCTGCTCTGAGTGAGAAGCCCCATGGGAACAGTACTTTTTGTAGGCCAACTCTGATAAAAATATAGACAACAAAAGTGATCTGTGAACAAAAGCATTTAACAACGTCACTTTGTTTCTTTTACTTGAAGGTTGTCAAACAACCCTTTCTCTTTTACAATAGGTCTTAACATACAAATTTTTTTTTGCTATATTTTATCCTGCCAAATTAAAAAATATATTATGGCAGCCTGTTTGTCTTTGTTTTTTATTTCCAAATTCACTAACAAAAAGGTACATGAAATCCCTTTAAAAGGACAAGCGTACAGTTAAAAAATTACAAGCTCCAATAGAAATACAATGAGTGCCTACATCATATGAACCAACCAATATCAATGTCCATTCTGGAGGGGGGGGGGAAGGGAAGGGGAAGAAAGAGGGGAGGGGAGAGAGAAAAAATAAGTACAGTCAGAAATGTGATTTTTTTTCTGCAAAGCAATAACAATATTAAGCACTTTTTTCTACATACTTTTTCTACATGGTGTAGCAATCCCCTTTTAATCCCCAAATACAAGTTTCTATACATTTTTTGAAATAAAAATTCAACACCCAAGGCAGAAAAAAATTTACTAAAACTCAGACTTTACAGTTACAGTGACAAGAACAAATTTATAGACCCACCATTTAAATTTTACTGCAACATTTTCAAGGAAAAAAGAAAAGGGTTTTTTTTTTCCTGGTTTTGTAAAATGCCCAGGCATTCTCCATTATTACAAATACTGGTCCACTTTTACAGTAATCAAGAAATTTTAATATATATAATATATACTAAAACCCCGTCACCAAAAGAAAACAATATACACATGGCCATCACGGCATTTCTTTTATAACCTATTAAGCAAACTTTGAAAAAAAATGATCGCTCAAACACACATACACACAATTTTTTTTACCCTTGTATGTATCCAATACTGTAAACGTATTTTAAGACAGAGTGCACTAAATTTAACTTTTAAAAAAAATTAGCCGTTGTTCCTGAATTGTTTTTTTTTCATTCAACGATAACAACTTGTAACGTGTGTCACGAGTTTAAATTCAGCAGTAAGTCACCTCCATTCCATTTCCTAAGCAGCGTTGTCCTGGAAAAAAAAAACCAAGCTGAGAATAATTCAGCCAATGGATGTCCGAAGTTGTGCTGGGTATACATCTTCATTGGATTGGGTCTTATGGCATTTTTCACGTCCTCTATCTTCAACCAGGATTTTTTTTTTCTTTTTTAAAGTAAATGTGGCTTTTTTTTTGTACGTTTGTTTGTTTGTAAAGAATGTACTTTTCTGGTTTTTACTCTTTTGCAAAAGTCTTTTCGTTTCACAAAAAAAAGTTTTGCATTTGTCTCAAGAGACTCAAATAGGAAGATCAGTTTTCAAGGCACTCACGTCAAATTGAATGGCAGTAAGAAAAACTGTCCAATAAATTATTATTTTATCTTTTTCTTTATAGTGCCAGTATTGTGAATGCCATGCTTAGCAACACTGACACTTAATCTCTCAGCTGTCCCCTTACAGTTTAACCCACCTCTGGGCCAAGTAAAACATGCTGCAATTTCTTGTTTAGAAGCCATTTAATTTAAATGCAAACAAAAGTTTTAAAGTGCAGGTCAACATAATTAAAATGTCTAACCTTAACTGTTCTTGGTTCAGTACCGTTTGTCCTAATGGCAGAGGGAGAAAAAAAAAATGGGAAGGTACCTTTCATCCTAATTTTTCCATCACTATTCTGACCAAAGGACCAGAAAAATTTCATAGTATGTTTTCTCTCCTTAACAATAGTACCATCGTGCATTACGAGAGATAACCCTAGCTTCTTCAGATCCTCAGGGTACCTATAACTTGACTCTTCTCTGACTTAGAAGCTAACAAGTTAGCCCTTGAAGAAGCATCTAACTAATGATTTCAGAAGCTCTGCACTACAGAAAGAAACCAGCGTAAGCTAGTAGACAATTTCTCATTCTCTTCCTTCCCTGTGAATACAGGAACACTCTCATCAGTCTAGATGGCCCTTCTACCTTGGCCAGGCTGGATGTTCTAAGACAAGTGACATGCACTCTGCATCTTAGGACATCACTAGCAGTCTGATGAAGTCCTGTTATCTGCCCATAATGCACAATGGAAGGATGCTATTGACTGTGGCTGCCTTTAAACAAAACCTGCTTTGTCTCAGGGGACGATTCTATGGGGTTGACCACTTTTTGTTTCATTTTGTCTTTTTTTTTTTCCAGTTACAAAACTTTAATGTTGAAAACTACATGAAAACAAACCAAAAAAGGCCTCAGTCACACATGACTTCATCAGTGCTACATTTCAGATCCAATTCCGAAAGAAAGTGCTACAATTTTAAAGATTGTTATCCGCTGTACTTCCCACCCACCCCCCACACCCCACTTGCTCGCCTTTTTTCTTATTTTTTTTTGTGTATGTGTCTTGGGGGGGAGAGGGGAAAAAAAACTTTAAAAGTTATTTAAGTGTCGGCTTCTTCACAAGAAATTACACACGCTTAGCTTAAATTTCAAAAAAGCAGCGGCCCAAAAAATTATAATTTAAAAGATATGCTTCTCCCCTACAACGCAAGTAATCTCAGGCTACTACTGGGTAAAATTAATAAGAGATACCCAACAAAATCTGAAAAGAAATTTAAACAGAAGGAATAATAATAAAAAAGTACCTGCACATGCCAAAAAAAAAAAAATGACAAAAACCCAATAAATACAGAAATTATTGCACAGTTAAAAGGCTCCACAATTTTTACTGCCTTAATCAACCCTCAGGTTTCATAGAACTTTGTAGACACAGGTTCGATCTGGGTGCCCTTTTCCGGCACGTCCCACAGTTCCGCTAAGTGATGTTCATGGAGGCAAAATGAAGTCAGCATTTTCTCAGTTGGCAATAGTTAAACTGTACACACGAGACGTTGGCTGGACAGAGCCCTGATTTAGCCCGGCTGGGGATGCTGGGGCGGGGGGCACGGCGGGGGGCACGGCGCGGCGGGAGAGGGGAGCGGAGTTGGGGGCACGGCGGAGGGCCGGTGCCTCTAGCTCCTCTCGGCCTGCTCTATTTTCACATCGTTTGTGAGCAGGTGCTCCCCGTGCCACTTCTTCATGTGCTTCTCCAGCGTGCTGTAGACGCTGAAGGGCATCTGGCAGATGTCGCAACGGTACACCTCCTTGCCGATCTGCCCGTGCGTCTTCATGTGCCGGGTCAACTTGCTGCTCTGCGCGCACGCGTAGTTGCACAGCTCGCACTTGTAAGGCCTCTCGCCGGTGTGGCTCCGCCGGTGCACCGTCAGGTTGCTGCAGTTCTTGAACACCTTGCCGCAGTACTCGCACGTGTCGCTCCGCCGGCCCTCCTTGGAGCTGGGCCTGCCCGGGCCCGGGCCGCCCAGGTGCGGCGTGCTGCCGCCGCTCGCCGTGCCGCTGCGGCCCGACAGGCCCCCATCCAGCATGTCGCCTGGCGGCGTGGAGAAGCGCAGGCTGCCGTTCTCGGACGAGTGCTCGGACGACGTGGCGAAGGGCGACTGGCGCGAGTCCGTGAAGCCCAGGAACGGGTCCTTCATGAAGTGGCGCGAGGCCGCGTAGCCCACGAGCCACTGTGAGTACACGTTCTCTGAGGGGATGATGGCGGCCGGCGGCAGGTCCAGGTCCTTCTCGATCTTGATGCGCTTGGCCGCGCTGTTGAGGCCTGGGCTCGTGATGGGCGTGGGCTTGCGCGGGAACAGGCCCGGAAAGGGCTCGCCGGGCCCGAAGCTGCGGCCGTTCACC
Source organism: Pseudochirops corinnae (assembly GCA_028646515.1). NCBI lineage: Eukaryota > Metazoa > Chordata > Mammalia > Diprotodontia > Pseudocheiridae > Pseudochirops > Pseudochirops corinnae. Next base: position 320,667,932 of record CM053585.1, on the reverse strand, counting down.
GCGCCGTCCTCGGGCCGCTCCAGCTCGCCGGCCACCGAGTCCTCGTCGGCGGCGTCGCGCGGGCACAGGTCGGCGGCGCGCTTGAGGAAGGCGCCGCGCTTCTGCTTGTCGGCCAGCATGTCGCTGTACTGCTGGATGGCGCCCAGGCCCACGTTCTCCATGACCTTGCCCAGCACCAGCGCCTTCTCGTCGGGCAGCGGCAGCGCCTTGGAGCCGTTCTCACGGTTGCGGCTGAGCTCCGAGTCCATGCTGAAGCTGGACTCCGGCCGGCTCTCGTTCTCCAACTCCTCCTCCTCCTCCTCTTCCTCGTCCTCGTCCTCATTGTCGTGGCCCAGCGACGGGTCGCTCTCATGCCGGAAGTCGGCGTCACCCGGCTTGAGGCCCTCGGCGGCCAGCTCGCTGGTGCCCGGCTCGGGCGAGCTGGCGGCCGAGAGCCCGTCGTCGGAGCGGCCAGCCAGCGAGCCAGCCTTGTGCATGTGCGTCTTCATGTGGCGCTTGAGCTTGCTGGCCTGCGAGCACGCGTGGTCGCACAGCTGGCACTTGTACGGCTTCTCACCCGTGTGGCTGCGCCGGTGCACGATGAGGTTGCTCTGGAACTTGAACGTCTTCCCGCAGAACTCACACGACTTGCTCTTGGCCTGTGGCTGCGGGGGCGTGGTGCTGCTGGGGGGCATGGGGGGCAGCGGGGGGGTGCTCAGGAAGGGCGACTTGGGGCTCGGCTGAAAGGGGTTCAGTAGGCGGTGCATAGGGTTGCTGCGGTTCGGGGAGACCGGAGGAGGGGTCGAGTTGTTCCCCGCCAGCTCCCGGAGCCTCCTGGAGAAATCCATCGCTGGCGAATCGATCGCCATGGGGTTCAGACGCATGACTCTGTCAAAGGCACTGGGATGCTGGGCGACCAACCCCATTTCTTCGGCACTAAGGCGATGTGGGTCCAGGTGGTGACGGGGTGGCGGGCTGAAAAGTGGGGGCGTGTTGGGGAGCCGGCCCTCGCCAAAGCCGGGGTGCTCACGCAGGATGGGGCCCGTCATTCGCAAGAGGCTGAAGGGGTTGTTGTCTCCGAGGAAGTTCATCAGCGGGGACTGCGCGACAGCCTCCGGTCCCAGAGGAGGAGGGATGGTGATCCGCGGGGTGAGGGAACTGTTGGAAGGGCTCGTTTCCAAATAGATGCGGAATCCATGGGTGTTTTGGGCGTGCTGAAGCAAGAACCAGGCGCTGTTAAAAGGTTGCTTGCATGTTGTGCAAATATAGCTTGAAGGCTCATCTTTACCTATTAAAAAAAAGCAGAAAGAACACTCAAGAATCATGCAGATGAGAGAATCCACGGGCCACCGACCCGTACTCTATTTTCCTTGCACCCCCTCTTCTCTCCCCCAAGGCATGTGTTAAAAAAAAAAAGGTCCACAAATTACACAGGAAGACCTAAGTAGGTTCCTGACATTTTAAAGTAGCAGTAAAGTTGCTGTTGGAAAGGCCTGTGGCCCACACTTGGCCTGGACTGTTGAAAACATCTCCTGAATGACAACAAAGTCTATTTTGTCCTCCGTGGGAAGAGACTCGGGTTCTAACCCCAGCACTGTTCAGGTGGCCTTGGGTAAGTAACTCAATGTCTCTGGGCCTTAGTTTCATCAGTAAAATGAAGAAATTGGCCTAGAAATCAGTGGTTCTCAATCTTCCTAATGCCACGACCCTTTAATATTAGTATGTGGGCGTATCTGCATGTGGGCAGACCCACCTGGAGATGGATAGAGAGGAGTGGTGTCTTGGTTCCTAAAATCATGGAAAATATGTTTCCCCATGGTCTTAGGCGACCCCTGTGAAAGAGTCATTTGGACTGTGACCCACAGGTTGAGAACCACTGGCCTAGATGGTTCCTTCTTGCTCCAGAGGTCTGATTGTATGAAGGTGCATAGACACCATGCAGATCTCCTCTCCCACATGTACCTAATTAAGTGATATCTGCTTCAAGGAACTTTCCTAGAAAAAGGACTTTCTGTTAGGGGTTTGTATGGTTTGGGAATACATGTATATTTAATGCTGTGTCTTTATTCGCCAGAGTTCATTTAGACTATACCCTAAAATGATACCAAGGATACAGTGTAATTTTGCCACCATCAAAGTCTCAAGAACCCTTGGGAAAAAGTGTCCCTATAGAAAATCTTTATTTTTTTCCTTCCTCATATTTCCTCTGCCAAAACACCAAGTGAGTGTGCAGAGGGAGAGCTGATAATCACATCTGACAGGGCAGTTGTAATGAACTGTAACAAATGTTGCTTTGTTAGATATTTCCTCTGTTTGGTAACATCACCAACACGTACTGATGGCCACTGGTTGAACACGGTCAAGAATGGTCATTGCCTTCATCTGCCTGTCATTCAGGCAGCCACGAGAACTGAGGTTGCAGATTTCATTTGCTGTTATATGTCTTTCTGATCCCTCTTCAACCTGAGGATAAAACTCATCTGTTTCAGCCTGGAACTCTTATTATCATCACAGGAAAAAAAGACAGGTGTGGAAAGACCTTGGTTTCTGTCATCATGTTTGCCAACTTAAAAACCAAAAAACCAAACCAAAACACCCCCCTCCCATCCCAGACATACAATAACCATCTCATTCAAGAGCAGGTTTGGTCAAAGTAGACTTGCCTGGTCTTCCCACCCACTTCCCCCAATGGTTAATGTTCTCCCCTCACTAACTACCTTGTACATCTTTATTTTGTACACACACACACACACACACACACACATACTATTGTCTTCCCCAAGAGAACAGGGAAGTTGAGATTTATTTTCTTTTTTTTTGTATTTACATTTCCAGTACCCTTGGGAGTCTGAGTGCCATAAGATAACTGTAGTAAGAAGAGACCTAAACCTGGACCCTAACTCTTAACATTTACTAGCTCTTCCACCCTCAGGAAGTATCTTCCATCTCTCTGAGTCTCAGTTTCCTCATCCGTAAACCAGGGATAAATATGAATTGGTCATTGTTGTGAGAAGGTATCTTGTGATCCTTAAAGTGTTACAGAAATGAGAAAAGGAATGAACTCTCAAGCCTTTTTTTTTTTTACCCCAATCTGCCACATCTCCTTAAGGGTTTTTTCTAACTCCAGTCAATGCATGGTGGACTCAGTCAAATGGGAACAAAATACATGTACTAATTACTTTTGCATATATAAGAGAAATAGAAGAACTTGGAAAGCACAGCCAGGAGGCAGGGGCCATGACAACCCACAATTCTCTTTTTGAAATCAACCACCCATGACATTATTTCAGAAATGAAAGTGGGGTAGGGGAGAGCAGAATGAGTTAATCTATAAATAAGGCTGGAAGACTTCAAGTTGTGTAGGAACCTGTCTTGCAAGCACCCTATGGCAGTATGTTTATAGACATATAAACTATACTTTTGAAATTGTCTTTAAAACTGTATGACTCAGAGGGACTGAGCACCCTGAAGCCAGAGCACAGCATTAAAAAAAAAAAAAAGGAACCAGTGATTGACACCAATACAGTTTGGCTGCTGGCATCCCATGGTTCCTGCTCTGAAAATCTGGGGAGAACTGAGCTGGCTGGTGTAGAGCTCACCCTCAAATGGCAACGAGAATGTCATAGAGAGCTATACCATGAAAAGACTTAATAGAATAATTATTTGGGGGGAAGGCGCTGATAGAAATAAAATGCCTGAACTTTTGAAAAAATAAATATCTACTGTCATGCTTCCATATTTTAAGACTTCAAGGACTTGAGAGTCTCTCAGTAAGGGGCTTCTCTCCATCGACCCAGACCACGGCACTTTGGTGTTTTTGTGCAAGGATGACCTTTGTGAGCTGTAAAGGATGAGATTCTACACCTGGTGGCCAGCCCGTATTTAACAGCCTGCCTGTTCTCAGTTCAGTCAAAAGACATGAGGGCCATCTATCACTGGGTTACATGGGCCTTTCCAGCTTGGCAGAACCTGCCAGTGCATGCATGCCATGCCCCTGATACAGCCTTAGAGAAGTCAGAGTCACTTCCATACCATTCCACGATGAAACACCAAGTAGTATTCTGTTAAAGAATTGCTTACCTTTGGGGGGGGGAGGGGAGGTGAAGCAGATTATAACTTTTAAAGTAATTAAGCTTCAACTTTTATAATTAATCTTTCAAAATAGCTTATGTTAAGCATTTTGGGGTTTCTTCCCCCAGAATGCCTCTATAATTCACATACTAAAAGTTAACCTATTTGATGACTAGAAAAACATGCATTACCTCTCATAACCTAACTCATAAGAGCAAATTTGTGGGATGCTCTGTGTGGGTTGCAGTGCAAACTGCATGCTCCATTCCCATCCCCTAGGACGTCCAGAGACCTAACATTGCAATCTTCAAAAACATCCATATCCTAGTGCATGCCCTGCACAGACAGTATAAAAAGTGACAGGAATCAGCGAAGCAGGGCTAAAGTAGAGAACGTTTCCTGCCAGCAGCTGATTTATTTTTTCGTTTCAGGAACAGCACATTTTTACCTCAGCTTACCTGGGAGCAGAGCTTAATAAAGGCCCTTCTGAAGGGAGAGTTAATATGACAGATGACAGGCAGCATCTTACAAGGTCATATATCTTCAAATTAAAGATGGTCCTGCCTCCTTCACCTTCATTTTAACCACTCTAATTAATCGATTTATTATAGGCAGTTGTTCTATTTCTTCATTTTTCTTAAGTCAGATGATAACTCCTTGGCTCTTGTTATCCCCCCCTCCCTCCTCCTCTCCTCACCCAATCCCCCACCCCACCAACTTCCCCAGGCTGCCAAGCATTTTACTAAAGATCTGTCCCCATGAGGAATGTCTAAATTAAAAGAACATGTAGAATTCCCTGGAAGGCTGGGGACTAAGGCCAATCTAAAGTTGAAATGGCTGATTAAAAAATTAGCCTCAAAATGGCAGCTGCCGAGAGGGCCTGTAACCACTTGTTTTGAAAAGCTCAGGGCCTTCCTCTTTCTCCCCTGGCCCCCAAAGTTTTAAACTTTTTCTTCATGAGACACACGGAAGCAAACAGCCATATCTGTAATGCATTGTGAGCTTGAGGAAGGCTGTTTTTCTTACTGAAATCAGACTTCTGAGCTCTCTAGGCTTATAGGGCCAATGTTAGCTCTTCTGTCTTTGTCACTTCTATGCCCCTAAACCCACTGTTTCTGAAGACCCCCTCCACAAACGGCAGACATTCACTGTAGGCCACTCAGCTATCGAAGATCTGACAACTTCATTAAAAAAAAAAACTTTCACAGCTCTCAAAGGCTCTCTTTAGACTCCCCTCTCTCCTCCTCCCTTTTTTTTTTTTAATAAAATGTTCATTTCCATATTATCACTTCATGGTTATCTTGCCTAGAAATTGCCTTAAGCAGTATAGATGCTCACTTTTAAGAAGAGAACAATGTCAGAAAGTCTTTGAAGATTCACTATGAACATTTTTATATTCTAAAACTTGCTAAATATTTTAAACATGCCCATGAACAGTCATGTATTGCTAAAAAGTAAGCCTTTTCTTTAATAATGTAGTATTCCAGCCCTCTAGAACCCTTCTTCAGTTAAAGGCCCCCAGGAAATTGGTTTCCAGATGCCCCCTCTATACCACTCTCCTCCATGGCTCCCTTTCCCAAGGGGCACCTTGGAAAGATGGTTATGGGCACTACCCCTTAATAGAGTGAAATTCAGGCTTTCCCAGACCTGGACCACTTCCCATGCTGTGATTGCCTGGGTTTTATTCTGACTGACAAGCCAATTATGAGCTTATTTTTTAATGACTGTACAAAACAAAGTCAAATCCTGCCCTGAAAACCCAGAAATGCCTTAGAAATGTCTACTCTACTCCAGTCACTAAATCAGTTTTCTATTATACCACCTTCCCACCTTGCTCGCACAGGATGTACTATACACTATGCACTTGAGATGCAAAGTAAAAAAATAAAACAAAAACCCCATGAAACCATTTCTACTCTCAGAGAGCTTAGATTCTATCAAATTTAAAGGTAGAGTAGCTACAGTAGACTGAGGTTCTGCTTATCAGAAGAATTATTAGAATTAATCAAAGAGCTTAGATGATAAAACATTTTATTTTAGTTCTGCCAAACCCAGAGGTCAGACTATAAATGTGACAGCCTGTGACAGCCCAGAAAACTCTGGTTGCTTCACTGAGTTGAATTCACAGGTTTGCAAAAATCAAATCACTGTTTTCAAAACTGGTTCTAATAAGCAGAATTCACCATTTTAGATCAAAATTTTAAAAACTGGGTAGACAAATTTGCTACCCAGATACTGACAATGTAGGAGGAATCTGGGTATGGTCAGAAAAATAAGAGACCTGTCTTAGAGGCACTGAATCCTCTCTGCCAGACCAGGACCCTTGCAATTCTCTAACTTTTCGTCCTCAGGTAAGAAGAGTAGTATTGATAAGTTTTCCCACCATTCTCTTTTTCCTTTTTTTTTTTGTTAAGCGATTGGGTTTCCCTATCTTACTCACCAAGGCCAGAAGTGCAATGAACCCCACAAGGGATCTAATCCCACTGCTGACTGGCACACAAGCTTTGACCTGTTCCATTTTTGTTCTCCTTTGGGAGCTCCGTGGGCACTGTACCACACCCTAACCACCCCCATCCCTTACCTCCAAGAGCTCACCATATTGGTGTTGGACTTAGTGTGGACCACCCACTCTGCTTTAGCATTACTAAAGCTTAGAATTCCTGAGCTCAAGAGATCCACTAGTCTCAGCCACCCAAGTAACAGGGATTACAGCCACCCTCCAACAAGACTTTTAACAAGTAAGTGAACACTTGCTAATAAATGTATTAACCACTGGCTGTGCATAGAACTTGAGCTATGCAGTAAGAGTCACAAAGTTTCAATGAGACAGGTCCCTGCCTTCATGGAGTTTGCAATCTGATAAGAAGACAGATACCTGTGGATTAACTCCAGAACACAAAATGATGATACTATATATCAGAAAGATACAAACAGCACCAGTGAGGTAAAAGGGAGGGAGTTGTAACAGACCAGAGGGATTCTGAAGGCTTCAGTGAAGAGGCAGCATTTGGATTTTTAAAATGGATTGAACTTCAAAAGTAGACAAATATGGAAAGAAGTCATTCCAGATACAGGGTGTGAGCAATATGTGTTTTTCCTTTTTATTTTTTTTCGGGGGGGGGGGGGTGTTCTTTTTAAAATATCTTTGTTCCTGGCTAGTATATTTCCATATTCTAGTCCTTACTCTACCGACAAATGGGAATGACTTGTATGACCTTGGATAAGTCTCTTCCCCCCTCTTGGACTCAGTTTCTTCCTCTAGGAAGTCTGGAGATTGGATTATTTTCTAAGCTTTCTTCCCATGCTAATATTCTGTCTTCTCCCAACCCATAGTGCCCTAGTTATTTTTTCTTCATTTTATTAGCTATAGGAGATGACCTTAACCCTTCCCACAAATGCGGAAACTTCACATGGGAACCTTTCCATGATCCGTTCAAGAGATGTAGCTATAAACTCTGAGCGATATTTTGGGTATGCCTTATGAGGTAACTAGAACTGCAGTAAAACCTTGAAGGAATGTTAAGGCAGCCTCTGTCTATGGCTTCCAAAGTTCCAACAACGTGGAAATCGGCACACTTAAAAGGAATGGCTCCCTTTACAGTCACTTTCAGGAGTAGACGTTCATTGGATGACTTCCTACAGACATCCTCCCCCCCACTCCCATGTTACTTTCTCAAAGCCACTCCATTTTTAATGAGCATTTAAACAATTACTCCTCCTTATTATGCTAGTTACTCTAATAATACCAATAAAGGTATCCTTGATGCTCAATAAAAAACACACCTTTAGCTGAATTATTATTAAATTAAAACCCCATAATTGAGAGCACTGGTTAACGAGTGTTCTCACAAGACCAGCTAAGGGCATTCAAGCCAGGTGAAGATTTAGTGTTTCCTGTGGAATGGGGGAATGAGCCACATAGGGGCTGAAGGGTTAAGAATGTCTGCTCAAATTAGGGGAGAATCCTGTTCTAATACCTAGACTGGGTCCTTTGAGTGTTAGGCAGTAATCACTACACCCACAGATGCCACCTAATGGTCTTTGTCACCTGTCTCATTCTCAGCAGATCATCTGCCAAAAAGAAATCCCTTGGAAACATTCTTCCCAACTATACACCATAGAGGGCATTTTCATGCAAACCAATCTTTTGTTTTAGGAACAATATCTATGAATTCAGTTTGTCTCAACAAACTAACTAAAGCATCTATTAACAAAAAACAAAACAAACAAACAAAATCCAGTACCTGCCCTCGAGGGATTTACATTGTATTCTACAGAAAATATATACAAAGTCATTTCAGGTATGGGAGGAAAGACTAATAACTGGGGAAATCCATTGGTACTTGAGTTGGGTCCCAGCCTGATACTGTAGCTCCAGGATGGGACAAGGACTGGAAAAATCCCATGAAGCAGATGAATATCACCATTCATTAGGCTCTAAACAGCCTTTCTATACATTATTTCTTTTTCCTCATCTTAGGTTCTGGCCAAACCACCTTGACTTGTGCATTCCAGCTCCCATCTATGTGCAGTCTTTCATATATAGTTTTCCCATTACTACAATGCTCTCCCCATCCTGGCCTCTACCTCCCTGAATACTTATCCTCATTCAAGGTTCAGCTCAAGAAGCACTATTTATGTGAAGACCTTGTTCAATGCTTCTCTTGAAGGTAGTCCTCCAATTACCTCATATTCTCTAATCTGGGTAATATCTATTATATTGAATGAATGGATGGATGGATGGATGGATGCATGGATGGATGGACGGACAGACAGACAGATGGGTGAATGGATGGGTGGGTGGATGGATGGGTGGGTGGGTGGATGGATGGATGGAGGGAGGGAAGGAGAGATGGAGGGAGGGAGGGAGGGACGGGTGGGTGGGTGAATGGATGGGTGGGTGGGTGAGTGGATGGATGGATAGATGGATGGGTGAATGGAGGGATGGAGGGATGGAAGGAGGGATGGATGGATGGATGGATGGATGGATGGATGGATGGATGGAGAGATGGATGAAAAAGCCTTTATTAAGCATCTATATGGCAAGCACTGTGTTAAATTCTAGGGATATACACAGAAAAGTCAAGACAGTCTCTGATTGTAAGGAGTTTATAAAATTAGGGGAGACAACAGTACAAGGTATCCCAAAATTCTCAGTTCATTTTAAGCTGCTAAGGCTCAAATTAAAATTAAATTAAAGGCTAACAAGGCTTTAAGCAAGTAAGGCTTAAAACCGCAACAAGAATTTTGAGATACCCAGTGCAAGAATTCAGCCACAGGACGAATGGAAAGGTCCCAGAACTCCTGAAAGGACAATAGAAATTCAGATGGCAATTGCCCCATACGCCCCACTAAAATGTAAACTCATTAAAGGCTGTTTTGTTTTTGGCACAGGGTTCACATCACCTAGCATAGTACCTTGCATGGAAGGTGCTTAATGAGTGGTTACTGAACAGTCACATCATCTGCAAAATAGGGATCATAATATTTGCCCCATACACCTCAAAGGGCTGTTATGAAACAGTGAATTCGTATTCTTAATAATACTTCTGCAATCTAAATCACAGGGTTATTCTGCAGAAAGTACCTTATAAACCTTAAAGCACTACAGAAGAGTGAGCTTTCATCATTATTATTACATTCCCATGAATTCTCATAAATAAATGAATTTTCATAAATATATTTAACTTTTCTGATAAGAATCCATGTTCAGGAGTAGGGGGAAGGGGGATGAGAGGTGGGGTGATGGAGGGGAGGGCAGGGGGAGGGGGAGGCTGATGAAAGTTCACACTTCTGTAGAGGGACAGGGACGGGGACAGGGTGGAGAGTGGTTGGGGAGGGCAGGATAGGAAGAAGGGACATGTAATCAGACTCTCACAGTGTGCTCACTGTGGAGAGGTTCTGTGTAA
>CM053585.1:320600038-320657473 GCA_028646515.1 Pseudochirops corinnae | reverse complement strand
ACATAGGAGAGAATAGACTGGGGGAGGGGGGATACACTGGGATGGCTGTTTTGGGGTGGTGGGTAGGGGAAAGATGGGGAGAAAATATGTAACTCAAAATCTTGTGAAAATGAATGATGCAAACTAAAATAATTTTTTTTTTTAAAAAAAGGGTTTTATACAAAATAAAACTGTAGCTAAGATTAGAAAGAAAGCAGAAAACTGGAGGTGGGGGGAATTAGTTTCTCAGATAAAGGTCTCATCTCAAATATATAGAGAACTTAGCCAAATTTATAAGAATACGAGTCATTCCCCAATTGATAAATGGTCAAAGGATATGAGCAGGCAGTTTTTGAGAAGAGACCAAAGTGATATATACTCATATAAAAATGTACTAAATCCTTATTGATTAGAAAAAACATCTTTTGAGATACCACCTCACACCAATCAGATTGGCTAAACTGGTAGAAGGGGGAAATGACAAATGTTGGAGGGGATGTGGAAAAATTGGGACATTAATACATTTTTGGTGGAACTGTGAACTGCTCCAACCATTTTAGAGAGCAGTCTGGAATTAATCCCAGAGTCAAAACTGTATGCCCTTTGACCCAGCAATACCACTATTAGATCTGTTTTCCAAGGTGTTCAGAGAAAAAGGAAAAGAACTTAGATGTTCTAAAATATAGCAGCTCTTTGTGGTGGCAAAGAATTGGAAATTGAGGGGATGCTAATCAAATGGGGAATGGCTAAGTAAGTTTTCTATAATCATGATTGAACACTACTGTGCTGTAAGAAATTATGAGCAGTTTGATTTTAGAAAAACATGGAAAGACTTGCATGAAATGAGTGAAATGCACAGAACCAAGAGAACATATACAATAACAGCAATATTATTTGAAGAATAACTAAATGACTAAGCTATTCTGAGTAATATGAATATTAAAATCAACTACAAAAGACCTATGAAGGAAGATGCTATCTACCTCCAGAGAAATAATTGATATATAAAGTATGTACTGTTCAGTTTTACATGTATATATGTGTCAAATATTGGCCTTCTCTAGTGGTTGGGAGGAAGGGAGGGAGACAGCTCAGAACACAAAATGTAACCAAAAAAAATTATCCTTTGAACCTCACAACATCTCCGTGAGGAGGTTGTTCTTACAGATAATAAATTTCTCCATTTTATTGATGAAAAAAAAAAAAGAAAAAAAAAGAAAAAGGGAAGGAACAAGCCTCATTCTATACCAAGGGAGGGGAACCTTGGGCCGTAAGGTCACATGTGGCCTTCTGGGTCCTTGGATATGGCCTTCTAACTACCCAAGTTTTACAGAAAAAATTCTTTTATTAAGGGGATTTATCCTGTGAAGTTTAGATTCAAAGAGCCATGCTTCGGGACCTAAAGGGCCACACGTGGCCTCAAGGCCGTAGGTTCTCCACCCCTGTTCTACACCTTTAGCAACCTATGTTGAACTTCCACTTTTCCCTAATCCTGCTCTGTTCCCAAGAAAAAAACAAGAGTAGTCAAGAACATAGAATGTCAGGATCTTAAACGGAGAAACTACCTAGTCAAGCCATCGTTTTATAGATGAGGGAGGACAGGCCCAGAGAGGTGAAGCTAATCAACCAGTAAACATTCATTTTTGCTGTTGTTCAGTTGTGACCCCATCTGGGGTTTTCTTGGCAAAGACACTGGAGTGGTTTATCATTTCCTTCTCCAGCCCATATTGCACTCGAGGAAATTGAGGCAGAGGGTTAACTGACTTGCCCAGGGTCACCTAGTTAGTAAGTATCCGAGGTCAGATAGTCTCCCTGACTCGAGGCCTGGTGCTCTATCCACTGACCTCTGGCTATTTGCCATCGACTAGGCATTAGGGATACACATACAATAGAGGAGCTCATATTCCAACTGAAAAGATAACAAATAGGAAAATGTGTACAGAATAAATGCCATGCAGTTAAAGCCAGGGAGGGCGGGAGGAAATGAGCATTTATTAAGTGCCTGCTCCATTCCCAGTACTCAGCCTAAGCACTTCACAAGCATTTTCTCGTTTGACCCTCCCAATAATTCCGCTGGGTAGCTGCTATTATGATTTCTGATTTCCAGCTGAAGGAGATGAGATGAAATAGCTTGTCTAGGTCATATAGCTGGTGAGTATCTGAGGTCAGATTGGAACCTGGAACTTCCTGACTCTAGAACCAGCACTCCATCCACCGCACCACCTAGTTACCTCCAGGGAGGCAGGGACCCAGCAGCTGGGGAGGGCACTAGAAAAGGCTTCCTGCAGAAAGGGGTGTTTGAGACGCATACACACAACACGTACATATATTCATACATATATGTGATCTATACGTAGCAAACACCCTCCAAGCAGGGAAGGGGAAGATGGAAAGATAGTCAAGGTTCCTATTGTGAAGGGCTTTCAAAGCTAAATGGGGAAGGGGGGAAACAGGTAGGTGGTACAGTAGTTAGAGTACTGGCCCTGGAATTAGGAACACTAGAGTTCAAATTCAGCCTCAGACACTTACTAGCTGGGTTGTCCTGGGCAAATCACACAACTCTGATTGTCTAAAAAAAAAAAAAAAAGCTAAATAGAGGAATCTTCCCCACCCCCTTCCTGCTAAAAACAGGAGTCACTGTAGTTGATGAAGTAGGGAAGGGACATGGTCAGATCTATGTTAAGGAAAATCACTTTGGAAGCAGTGTGAAGGACGGAAACTTGAGGCAGGGAGACCAACGAGGAAGTTGTTGTAATAATCTATGGGGAAAGTAATGGAAGCTTGATGAAGGTGGTAGCCTTGTGATGGAGAGGAGAAATGAGCTGTGAGAGATATGGTGGAGGTAGAAATGGCAGGATTTTAAAATGGACTAAATATGGGATAAAGAATGAGGAAGGATAATATCGGAGTTATGAGTGTGGAAGACTGGGAAGACAGAGGCACCTTGGACAGAAGTAGAGAAGTCTGGAAGAGGGCAAGATGTGGTTAAAAGGGTCACAGGTGAGAGGCAGTATTTGAACCTGTCTGCTGGCTCCAAACTCTTGCTTTTTCCAGGGATCCTACTATGGAAAGGACCTTAGAGACATCTAGTCTAACTTGCTACTTTTGTTGCTGTTGAGTCATGTCCAGCTCTTCATGATCCCACTTGGGGTTTTCTTGGCAAAGAGGGGTTTGCCATTTCCTTCTCCAGTTCATTTTACAGATGAGGAAACTGAGGTAAACAGGGTTAAGTGACTTGCCCAGGGTCACACAGCACATAAGTGTCTGAGGCCAGATTTGAACTGAGGAAGATGAGGAGTCTTCCTGCTTCCTAGCCCAGTACTCTATCCACTGCCCCTCCTCGCTACCTTCATCACAGAGCTAGTATGTGTGAAAGCTGAAACTCACGTCCTCTGATGCCAAAACCAATTTCACAGTGCCTCTTTACCAAAGAACTAATAAAGTATCTGTAGTGTGAGCATTGTGTGCCCATGGACTGTTTTGGATCCTACAAGGGATACAAGAGGAGTATAAAATGCTCCTTTAGTGAGCTTACAGTCTGCCTGTGGAAATAAAATTTTCGTATTTGCTAGAATTAAAGAATTATATAAAATGGTCTAGGCTCAAGGGCTAGATTGTGTGATGCCAGAGCTGGTAGTTACAGGGAATATGTTGAACTCTGCTTCACATTAGGAAAACCTTACTAAGGACTAGCACTACCTGATAATGGTCTGAGTTATCCTAAGGTACTGTAAGGATAATGGGAATTTGAAGATCTTCCCTAACCCTTAATAAACCTAAGGGAATTTGAAGACCTTCCTTGCTTTGAAGATAAGCTCTGGCCCCTAATAGGCTGAATGTAGTGACATGGAGCCTGTGGTGGGAGGAGTTTACTGAAAGATGGAACAGAGCCCATAGGCAGCTGGGAGTCAGAGCTAGACTAGACAGTTGGGAGGAGAGCTTGAATCCCAGGGAGTCAGTCAGGCTTATGAGTATTGGTCTTGTGTTGGTTTGTGGGAAGGCTAAAGGATGCTGTGGCTCTGTGTGGTGTTGTGACTTATTAGCTTCTTTGCTCCTATGATGGAACTGGCTTGCTGGTTTGGGGATTTGGTTTTCTGGTGTCTGAATAAATGTTTTGCTTCTGTCCTCTATATGGAGAGTCTGTTATATTTTGTGATCGAGCACTATGCAGATATATTTATAGTGTTTGTGGGCACTGTGAATATTGCATTGGCACTACACATACTTAGTTCCCTTTCTCTTAAGGTAATAGGATTATTGGATTTAGAGCCTGAAGGGACCATAGATATCAATGACCTGATAGATTTAGAGATTTAAGTGACTTTAGAAGTTAACAAGTTCAATCCCTTCATTTTATAGATGAGGAAATTGGAAGCCAGAAAGTGTAGGTGATTTGCTGGTGGTCCCATAGCTATTTAGGGATTGTGATAGGATTCAAGCTTAGTTTTTCCTGACTCATGGTCCAGCATCCTATCCACTATCTTACATTGCTTCTTATTTTACAGATGAGTCCTCCAGAAAAAAATGACTTGGCCAATATCACACAGACAATACATAACAGAATCATGCTATTAATGTAGGTTATTTATTTTGAGATCCAGAGTTCTTTTCATGCCACCATCCCACCTTTTCTCTTTAAGCAATCAGTCAGTTATTAAACATTTGTTAAGCACCTACTGTGTTCCAGGCTAAGTGTTGAGGATGCAAAAAAAAAAAAAAGGTAAAAGACAGTCTTAGCAGAGATTGGATGACTACCCACTGAGGATATTGCAGAGGGAATTCATCAGAAAATCCCAAGATCCTTTCCTACCGGGAGATTTTATCATTCTGGAACTATCCTAACTATAGATACGAAGTCAGAGAAGGGATATCAAGAAGTTCTCCCATAGGAGATGGAACTTTAGCAGGGCTTTGAAGAATGGGTAAGATTTGGGTAGGTAGAAAGAAGTGGAAAGGGCAATTCAGGAAGGAAATAGAGAAGTCTCATATGCAAGGATGAAGCAAATATTTTCATTGAATAGTAAAGACCACAGCCTTATTAGGGCAGCATACTAGATGAAAGAGAAGAAGGAAATAAGTTCATAAAGGTCAGTAAGTAGGTCTATAAAGGTCCAGTATCTTCAATCCAAATGAAGATTCCTATAGAACTAGTGATAAGCCCAATCAAAAGAAGAGAAGGTGCTATGAAGCCATAAAGTAGAGAGAGTGACCAGCACATACATTGGACTCTAAGAGAGTGTTGGAGGAGGCATGTATGCATAGAGAGACTGGAGCTTGACTATGACACCACGATTAAGGTTGATACTATGGGATTGTCTAAACCTCCATAGCCTAAATCTAAGGCACACCTACCTTATTACAGATTCTACCTTTCAGTTAATATTAAGGAAAGAGTAAGGTCTTAAGCTACCATGTTAGCACCAGCTGAGGCTCATCACTACAGTGGCTAGGCTGATTAGAAAATCAGACAGCTTCTAGAAATAGCAAGCATCTTTCTCTGTCACTTCTCTCTCCCAGATTGCTCTCTCAATCTCCATTGTAACTCCTTTACTTCTTGACTCCAATTTGGCATATTGGTTGATGGTCCGGGTTTAATTGTCTCAATATGACATACCCATAGTCCCTCTTCTGTACTGTATTGACTGAATTCCAACCAGAGAACCTGATGAACATACTTGCGTTTCTCTCTCCATCACCATTGTGAGTGAACTCCTTACTCTCCTACAGTGGTTCTCAACCTTCCTAATGCCACGATCCTTTAATATTCATATTTGGGCGTATCTGCATGGGGGTGGACCTGCCTGGAGATGGATAGAGGAGTGGCATCTCAGTTCCTAAGACCATCGGAAATATGTATTTTCCGATGGTCTTAGGAGACCCCTGTGAAAGGGTCGTTCGACTCCCAAAGGGATAGCAACCCACGGGTTGAGAAACGCTGCTATTGGGACCCAGACCTCATATACCCCAATATCTAATGATAATTGCGATAGAAAAAAGGAAGGTAATTTGTTCAAAGACAATATGAAGAAATAGTAGATGATTGTTACCCCATGCCTGAATGGCTAAAATAACCTCCCTCATCTCCGCATGCAGCCAGATTAACTTTCCTAAAACACAGCCTTGGTTGAGTCATTTGAAATGTTCAATAGAAATTCATTTAATTATTCAACAAATATTTATTCAGTGCCTGCACTAGGCACTAGGTATTCAAAGACAGCTATAACGCTAGCACTAACTTCAAGGAGTTTATAATCTAGTAAGAGGCAAATAAATATATAAATAAGCATGATACAGGGGAAAGTGAGGTAAGTGAAAAAGAGAGATCTAGTCTAAGTATTAAGAGAAATTGGAGAAGGAAGTGATTGTTCTCACTGCCTGGAACATTAGCTCAGAAAAGGTTATGAGGGAAGGTCCAAGTTGAACCTCGAAGGAAAGACAGGTACGTGTATGTGTTTGTAAAATCTGTTACAAACATATTAAAAAAAAAAAAAGCATGGAGATGGCCAAGGGCAAGATAAGAATGGGGATGATTTGTTTGGCAGGGAGCAATATAGATAACATAAAGGGTAGCAGTGTAAAAATAGTATTAAAAGATAGGTTAACTCAGATTATGGAGATTTGAGTACAGGAGTAACATTAGGAGGACATGCATAACAGATTACTTGAGTAGTGATATGAGAAATTGAGAGGGAAAAGATTTGATGGCAGAACCCTGGACAGGAGGCTATTATAATAATCTGGACAATAAGAGATGAGTGCCTGAAGTAGGGTGTTTGCAGTGGCAGCTGGAACACCAAGAAGGAAGAGATCAGAAGAGAGGCAATGAGATTTATTGGCAGGAACATCGTGAGGGCGACTTTAGAGGGAGCTGTTTCAGTAGAGTGGTGAGGAAGAAACACAGATTTCACCAAATCAAAGAGTGAGTGGGTAGCAGGTATAGAAGTAGAGAAGTGACTATCTAGTGCATTCTAAAAGATGGGCAGTGGAGGGAAAGAGACGGAGAGGATGGCGGTATGAAGGAGTCACAGGATCAAGAAATGAATTTTGGTTTTAAGAAGAGGAGACCTGAACATGTGGATGGGATGAGGGAAGGAGCCAGCAGAGTGAGACATTGAAGACACATGAGTGATGGGACGAGACACAGAGGAGATAATGGGATGGAGCCTGCAGTGGAGGAGGACGGCCCCCTCATCCTCTGAGACTGGAGAGGAGGGAGGATGGCTGAGGGTATTGTGAGGTTAAAAGAAGCCAAGGAAGACAATGAATAAATAAATGAAAAAGCTCTTAAGTGCTTACTTTGTTCAAAGGTCTATGCTAAGTTCTGTGGATACAATGAAAAGTGAGACAGCCAAGTTTTCAAGGAATTCACTTTCTAACAGGGCGAGACAACACTTAGAGAAGGTTTTGGCTGTATGTTAGATGGAAAGGTCTAATGGACTTGGAGGAGTAGCAGCCAATCATATAGCGATGCCTCTTCTTTCATGTCACTTCCATTGACAAAAACTATATCTCTTTCTGATATTGGGCCATTTGACAGTGCCAAGGACTTCTGTGGCAAAAACTTCTTTTCTGGGTCTTTGTCAGCTGTGGCAGGGGCTGCAGCATCCACAGAAGTGGTTGCCAGGTCAAATTTCCACAAGGATTGCTCCCCTCTAGAGTTGCTATGGGAGTCAGGATGGAAGCAAGGGTCTGGAGGGTCCTGCCATTCCAGGGTTCGTGGGCTCTGGAACTTTGGTTGCCTCCACCAAGGTCTGAGAGGAGACAGTGGACAACATGGTGGAAGTGGTTTGACCCATCTGGCACATGCCTCTTCCTTTCTTTCCTTCAGGACACCTTGCTGCTTCAGCTAGATTGGCTTGCCTGCTCCTGTGGCGGCAGTTGGTTGTGGTGGTGGTGGTGGCAGGCATAGCAGGCCCCTTCTCCACAAGATCTGCTCCCCAGGATGATTGCTGCAGGGGCCAAGCTGGAAGCAGAGCTGGTGATAGTTCAGATCTTTTCAATAAAATAGGAGATAAGGTTGTCTGCTGACAGTGAAAGGGGGGAGGTGGAGTTTGAGGCTTGTGGAGAGAGAAGGTTTGGAACAGCTGTTGTGGGGAATGTGATAGAGACTCAATAAGAGAGGAATAAAAATACTTTGTACAGCAGAGAAAGTCCAATTGAGGTCAGCAAGAATCTGTCATGGACCCAGTCAGCACAAATTTGATTTGCTCTATCAGGATTCATCAAAGGAGTGGGAACGAAGGAGGGGGATGAGACTTAGCAGGGAAGAAGAACAACAGAGGGTTAAGGGAGCAGAGAGCAAGGATTTTGAGGATGACAAGAATTATCAAAGGGTCGAATGTGAAACAAGACTGGGAAAGGATGAAAATAAGTCCAGAATAGGATTAACAGACTGAGAGAACAGTTGGATAAGAGCAAAGAATGCATATGGGAAGAGTAAGAGAAGTAGAAGACAGGAGCGTGTGGTTGGAGAAAGGAATTCTAAGCTTCCAAATATGGGAAATATGCAGCTTTTTAAAAAGAAGTTTTTATTGATACCCTTTGATTTTGACATCATGATCATTTCCAGATACATCCCTCTCTGCCCCAACTGTGTCTCTGGAATTGAACTATCCTCTATAACAAAGGGCTAAAAAATCAGCAAAAACAATTGATATAGCCTCCAGGTTTAAAAATATATTCAATATTCTGTTCCTGTATTACTTTACCTCTCTGCCAAGAAGAGAGAAGTATATTTCATTATCTCTTCTCTGGGACCAATATTGGTTTTTTAATTACTCAGTCTGGCTTCTCTTTGGAGTTTGTTTTTTAATGGCCATTAAGTTAGTCACTGTATGTATTATTCTGTTTCTGCTTTACTCTGCATCAGTTCATGTAAGTCTTTTCTTGTTTCTTTGAATTCTCCAAAACAATATACATTGGTTTTTTTTGCTGCAATAATATTACATTCGTAAACCAGTTTTTTCATCTACTTTCAAGTCAATAGGTACTCATTTTGTTTCTAATTCTCTGACGTCACAAAAAGTTCAATAAACATTTTGGGATATATTAGAGCAGTGGTTCTCAACCTTCCTAATGCTGTGACCCTTTAATACAGTTCCTCATGTTGTGGTGACCCCCAACCATAAAATTATTTTTGTTGCTACTTCATAACTGTAATTTTGTTACTGTTATGAATCGTAACATAAATATCTGATGTGCAGGATGTATTTTCATTGTTACCAATTGAACATAACCCACAGGTTGAGAACCTCTGTATTAGAACTTTCTTGAGTATCTAGAAGAAAGAAAGAAGTACCTACTATGTGCCAGGCACTGTGTTAAGTGCTTTATATTTATCTCAATCCTCACAGCAACCCTGAGAGACAGGTGCTACTAGAAATTCCTATTTTACAGAGGAGGAAATGGGAGCAGACAGAAGTTAAGTGACTTACCCAGAGTCATAAAGCTCATAGGAATCTGAGACCAAATTTAAACTCACATCTCCCTGATTCTAGGCCCAGGACTCTATCCACTGTGCCACCTACCTGTTCCATATATAAACCTAGTAATGAGATCATTGGAACAAGCGTATGAACAATTTGGTCATTTTTCTAGCATAAATCCAAATTGTTTTCCAGAATCAATGGGTAAAAAGTATTTACTAAGCACTTCCTCCATGTAAAACACTATGCTAAGCTCTGGAGATAAGAAAGAGGCTGCTGGGTTATGCTGTGGATAGTGCTGAATCTGGAATTAGGAAGACTTGAATTAAAATTTGGTTTCAGATACTTACTAGCTATGTGACCCTGGCAAGTTGCTTAACCTCTTCTTCCATTTCCTTATCCGTAAAATAAAAATAACAGGACGGTTACAATGATCAAATAAGACAATATTCGTCAAGCCCTTTGCAAATCTTAAAGTGTTATAATTATTATTGTTAAAAAGAAGACAATTCCTTTTTTCAAGAGACTCAGTGCTAATTGGGGAAGACAATATATATAGAAGAGTCCATCTGTAGGAGGTATAGAAAGGCCCTGAGTCCTAAGGATATCATTATAGGGCCAATGGCAAGACCCATGATACCTTAGGCAGGATAGAATGGTCTTAGTGTCCAGTGAAGGGGTTCTTGTTTCCTCTGGCAAGGGGGAAATGAAAATTCAGTTTCTAGCCAGGAGTAGAAAGGGGAGAGATTGTGGATAGGCTTTGATGGGGAGGGAAAAGCTACAACTCACTGAAAGTCAGTTCTGCCTGGGGCCAAGAAGACTAGATGGCCCAGGTAATTAGCGGCTCAATCAGTATTCCTTATGTCTATTCTCAGTCCCTCCAACAACATGTTCAACAACAAGCATTTATATATTAAGCAACTGCTACATGTGAAATCCTGGGCTAAATTCTGGGGAAACAAATACAGACAAAAAGGAGGACGATGCCTGCCATCAAGAAGCTTGTACTCTGATGGGGGGAGATAAGATAGAAAAAGAAATCAAAAAGCAAAGAGACGGGCCATAGTGGAGAGTCAGGAATGGAACCCAGTGAGAAACGAAGGCATATCTGGCACGGAACTTTTTTTTTACATGGAATTTCTGGCAGAAAATCTACCAATCGGAGGAAGGGGCTATAGACTCAGGGCATACATTCAGTGTGAGAAAGTCAGAGCCTGAGTGAATTTCCCCTTTTTTAATCACTTTGACCAGTTTACAATGTATGAGGTAAAACCTCAGAATTATTTTAATTTGCATTTATCTTATTAGTGATTTGGAGTTTATTTTCATATGGCCACTGATAGTACCCAGTTTTACTCTTGAAACTGTCTGATCAAATTCTTTGATTATTCAAATCTATCAGGAAATGACCATTGATCATACATTTGAATCAATTTCATACACACACACACACACACACACACACATATATGTGTGTGCATATATAAATATGTATATACATATCTATTATATAATCAGATTTTTAACAGTTGCATTTGATGAAAAGATTTCCTTGAGGAGTAACCATTTTGAGGAATAGTAGGGTCTAGGTTGTGACCACACTGGTAGTAGAATGCAGATGGAGGTGATAGGACTTAAGTAATTTTTCTTTCTTTCTTTTTTTTTTTAATTGATCTTTTAATTTACTTTTAGTTTACAAGATTCAGTTCCACAATCCCCTGAGTTTCAAATTTTCTCTCCTCCTTCTCACCCCCCACCCCCAGCATGGCAGTGTGCAATCAAGGATAGGATCTGCAAATACTTTCACATTGAACGTTAGTCTGGTTGTATGGAAGGGTTGTAACCAATGGAGTGAACAATGGGAAAGAAGAAACAAAAACAAACATGGAAAAGAATGCTAGCATGTAGATTGCTTCAGTCTCCATTTAAATTCTGTTCTTTCTCTGAATGTAGACATCTCTTCCATCCTGAGACTTATACAGTTGTCTTATAACTGTATGTTGCTGAGAAGAGTCCAGTTTATCAAAGTTAGTCAGGACTTAAGTAATTTAAGAAACTGTGAGGTTGGGGTTCCATAAGGTTGATCTCTAAGAATCAATCAATCAGGACAGCTAGGCGGTGCAGTGAATAGAGCACCAGCCCTGGACTCAGGAGGATGCAAGTTCAAATCCAGTCTTGGACACTTGACACATTTAGTAGCTGTGTGACCTTGGTCAAGTCACTTAACCCCAATTGCCTTACCTTCCCCCTCCAAATAAAACAAGAATCAATCAATCAAGAAGCATTTGCCAAGCACTTACTTACTATGTGTCTGCCACTATACTAGGCACTAGGGATACACAGACAAGAGCAAAGGTGTTATTCCCTCCAAGGAGCATCCAGTTTAATAAGGAAGGTAAAACGTGCACAGGATAATGGCAGGGGAAGGGTTGGACAGGAAGACTCTGAGCAGGTACCAAAGTCAGAGAAGGAGAGGGGTAAGGAATCTGGCAGACGCCAGCCCCAAGGATCGGATGTCAGATGGTCATCGATGAACTTCAGTTAAGTCCCAAATGCTGATATTGCCCTTCAGTCACTCTGCATTCAGACTACAATGGCCCTTTCCAGCCTTGCCTTCCTTTTGATGTAATCTATGCTATAACCTGAGTGCCCTGCTCACTACCCCCCTGCACATCTCCGCTCACACCACTCTCCTATGCTAGAGTGTTTTCCATTGCCCAGCACCCTCTGCTACCTGACTTCTACCCAAATCAAAGCCAATATGGATTCCCACCTCCTCCTACACTTACTGTCTGTACAATTCTTTTTCTTTTTTTTTTTTTAAGGGGGGAAGGCAAGGCATTTGGGATTAAGTGACTTGCTCAAGGTCACACAGCTAGTTAAGTGTCAAGTGTCTGAAGTAGGATTTGAACTCAGGTCCTCTGACTCCAGGACCAATACCCTATTCACTGTGCCACCTAGCCGTCCTCTATCTGTCCAATTCATATAGTCTAGACTATAATCTCTTCAAGGGCAGGGATTGGGTTCTATTCATCTTTATTACTAGGCAGCATCAAGCATATGCTGCTCCAGGGAGTGGGTGCTCAGTAATTATTTGTTGGATGGATGAATGGATGAATGATAAAGACTATGGAACCCCACAGCTGTCCTTCCCTATAGGAAGACTAGCGCAGCCCAATGCTCTCCTCTCTTTCCTCTCCCTTCCCCCCCCCCATTCCCTTCTTCCCTTCTGTGGTGCCAGATGCCAATGAAAATTTCCTTGTAGCTGAAGCTTGGATTTTGGCTGACTTCTTAAATGCCCCCTCCTAAAGTCCTTGGGAGCTGGCCATTCTAGGCTTAGCCTGTGAGATGCACACTTAGGCCGCTCTCCTGGAATGCCCTGGGATTTGCCCTGGCTTTTTAATTGTAAGGAATTTACCACTCTCTGTTCATAAGGGATGTGGTCTTGTAGATTTTCCCCAGATTGTGCATCATACCCACATCCCGTCAGTTCAGGGCAGGGTGCCACGATGCATCACCCACATGCATCATCGGTCAGCTGTCACTCTAATGAGGCGTTAGTGCAATATGTCTTCTGAATATAAGATTTTCATGATATGTTTCCAGAAATATAGAGTGAAGGGAAAGGGTGGTGGCTGTTTAATCTGAAGGAAGGTGGGCAGAAAAAGGGTCCAGAATCTCATCCTAGGGTCTAAGGCAAATAGGCTCTCAAGGAAGATCCTTCCTGGACTTAATCTGACTTTTGTCTGTGTATCCCTACTGCCTAGCATAGTGGCAGACACATAGAGTGTTTAGCTTTTGACTCATGATCTAGAATCTTCCATCTCACTCTTTCCAGCTCTTTCTGCTACCACTAGGACCAGCCCCATTAAAACATGCATAATGACAGAGACTCAACATTTAGAGGGAGATGGAATCTCACTAGCATCTAACCTGACCTATACCAGAGGGGATTCCCCACGATCAAACTGATCGCTTTGTTCCCCAAGATTAACATTTACCAAGTCCCTTTGGTTAATCCAAGATTACCCTGTTAGTCTTGAAAGCAGCCTAGAACTTAAATTTCAATCAAAACATTTTTGCTCTGTTCAGAGACCAGAGGGTGGGGAGAATGAGGAGGTAAAGAAGAGGAAGGACTGGAGTAAGAACTAGGCTCTACTCTTCTCTGAGGCTTACTAACTCTATGAATTTGGGCGATTTGCTTAACCATCCTAGGCCACAGACTCTGTATTCATAAAATGAAGCAGTTGGCTTATATGGTGGCCTCTGTAGAAGGTGCAGCAATGACTCTGTGATTTTATTTCCCTCATAGTTGGTATATACGAGACAGAGAGAGAGAGAGAGAAACAAGAGAGAGAGACAGAGACAGAGAGAGACAGAGACAGAGAATGAGAGAGACAGAGAGACAGAGACAGAGAGACAGAGACAGAGAGAGAGAGAGAGAATGAGAGAGAGACAGAGACAGAGAATAAGAGAGAGAGACAGAGACAGAGAGAGAGAGAGAGAATGAGAGAGAGAGAGACAGAGACAGAGAATGAGAGAGAGAGACAGAGAGACAGAGACAGAGAGAGAGAGAGAGAATGAGAGAGACAGAGACAGAGAATGAGAGAGAGACAGAGAGAAGAAGAAGAAGAAGAAGAAGAAGAAGAAGAAGAAGAAGAAGAAGAAGAAGAAGAAGAAAGAGAAAAAGAGAATAGAGAGATCCTAAATTTCTTCAGGCTGGTAGTAAATAATAGCTAACATTTACAAAGCACTTTATAGCTGAAGTGATTCCTCTCAAAAAAACCCTGTAAAACAGCTAGTACCAATATCATTATTCCCATTTTGCATGTAAAAAAAAAAACCTGAATATGGGAAGGAGAAGAATTAAGTGACTTTACCAAGGTCATATAGCTTTCAAGGGACAGAGCTGGAACTTGACCTCAAGTTTCCATGCTTTATTATGCTCTCTCTCTCTCTCTCCCCCTCTCTCTCTATCTCTCTCTCTCTGTCTCTCTGTCCCTCTCTGTCTCTCTTTCTGTCTCTCTCTCTCTGTCTCTGTCTCTCTGTCTCTCTCTCTCCCTCTCTCTCTCCCCCTCTCTCTCTGTCTCTCTCTCTGTCTCTCTGTCTCTCTCTGTCTCTCTCTCTGTCTCTCTCTCTGTCTCTCTCCCTCTCTCTCTTTCTCTCTCTCTCCCTCTTTCTCTCTCTTCCTCTCTCTCTCTATATATATATGTATGTACGTATATATATGTATGTATGTATGTATATATGTATGTATGTATATATGTATGTATGTATATTCTACTATATTGTTTCCTTTGCAGATTGCTACAAAGCTTAATATTATCCTGTAAAACTTTGTGTCTTTCAATGAAAACAGGTAGTCTAAAATATTGAAATGACCTATAAGAGCATTAGTTAGAATCCAGAGGCCACCTAAGCCTGACTGAAATTTCCCACAATGCCCAAATCATAAAATCACAAAATCAAATGAAGGGAAATTTGATATACTGGAAATGCATTCCAACCTTCTGCAAAGAGAACCGGGAGTCAGGAATTCTGGACTGGAATCTTTGCTCTAGATCTTATTAGCTGACTGGCCCCAGGAAATTCCCCTGCCTCAGTTTTTTATCTGTAATATATACAATAATACTTGCACTACCTTCCTCATAAGAATGTTGTAAGGAAAGTGATTTGGCAGATATAAAGTTTTTTTTAAATAAATATGAGATACTGTTAGAGCTGAGTGGTAATGGAGTGTAATAGTAGTAGTGGTGGCAGTAAGAAGCATGGAGGGCTCTTCATAACATTTCCATACCACGTTTGATCTTTACAACGACCCTATAAAACAGATGTTATGATTATACCCACTTTATAGGTGAGGAAACTAGGATTGGCAGAGGATAAGTGACTTGTCCAAGGTCACACAGATAGGAAGCATCTGAGGTAGGACAGGACTCCAAGTGCAGAGCTTAATACATCATGTGATCTGTCTAGTCTTCTGAACAAACAGTTAGCTCTTGACATCAGGAAGTCTGACTTCAAGTTCTGTCTTTGACACTTAATGGCTGTGTGACCCTGGGCAGGTCATTTATCCCCTTAGTTCTAGTTTCTAAAATGGTAGACTACAGAGCAAATGCCAAGCCATATTGATGGGAAAAGATTCCCCACTAATAAATAATAGATCTAGTCTCATCCACCCTCCACTTTCCCCAATTTTATTTAGTTCAGATCCCTTGTTTTATAAGAAAGGAAACCAAGGCAATGCCCAAGGGCATTCCATTAGGGGCAGAGCTGGGCCTAGGACCTATATGTCTTGAATTAAAGCAGAAGTCTTTTCTACACCCCCACAACTGCCACCTCCCCACCACCACCACTCCCACCCTCACATTCTTCCCTGAGGGAGAGGACCAAGCCTTCTTTTGGGAATTCTCACAGGCACCACTTTCTAGAAAGTAAGAAATTAAATACCCAAGACCAAGGGGGGAAAACCCACTAATCTTCGTTATACAAAGAGCTTTTTTGCCACTCTCCAGGACATTTCAAATGGTATTTTAATGTCTGGGGGGAGAAGGAGGGGGCGGGGACATGCATACCAGCAATCATAACTTTTGTGGCCCCTAAAACCCAGCCGTAGGTTTCAAAGAGTCTTTCTCTCCAGTTTTTAGACATAGACAATTGAGTGATGGAAAGATCTTATGCAGGGACTAGACATAAATAAAGTGGGCTTCAGTCTTGTCTGGAATCCAGGCTATATGTGGAACTCAGTTAATGCCTTCAATCAGGTACCAACATGTCGGTACGTTCTATGTGGGGTGCCTGGGTTTTAATGAAGGTGCAACCTGAGGAGACAGAAGAGATGAATTCGTGGAATTTGATCTGTCAACACCTTTCTGTGTATGTAGCTGTGTGTGTGTGTGTGTGTGTGTGTGTGTGTGTGTGTAGTGTAGTGTATATGTATATGTGTATATGTATTATAAATAATATATATGAAATATATTTGTACTGGTTTATGAGAAGTTGCTGCAAATATCCCCCTGTGCCAGAGCATCAGTTCAGGGGTTATAGGTCTGGGTTTAATTCTTGACTCTGACATGACCTCAAGAATATCACTTAATGACCCTGGTCCTCAGTTTTTTCTTTTGTGAAATGAGAAGATTGGACAAGTCTCCAGATTCTAATATGCCTGCCTTAATCTGAGTGCCTTCATACGAGAGTTGGAGGGTCTCTCCAGCCTTCAATCTACAGTGACCATCACGATAAGGCCAGAGGTCATACTGGTCTCCTTAAGGCTCTGCCAGCACAACAAGAGTTCTGGCCAGGCCTGGCTGACAAAAGGCTTCAATGAAGAGTCTGCGGTCTGAGGATGGGTATAGCTATGTCAAAGAGGCTCAGCACCAGCAACATGGGCAGCAAATAAGGAACTTTTCAGCCACAACAGCTTATGATGATCTAAGATATACAGGGGGTTGAGATCTGTACCACTGGAGAAACAAGGGCCCACACTATGGATGCATTTTTGCTTATTATTTAAATGTATTTAATTCTTATCTTCTGTTTTCCTATCACTTTTTAAAAATATATATGTGTATATATATGTATATGTGTGTGTATATATATATATATACGCACATACATATATACACATATATACTTACGTACATACATACATGCATACATACATATATATGTATGGCATACATACATACATATATACATATATATATATATGTATGTATGTATGTATATAAAACACCCAGTCCCACCACTGGGTAGTTATCTCTTTTAACAAAGAATTTTAAAAAGGAAGGGAAAAGAAGCAATTCAGCAAAACCATCCATCAACACATCAAACAAGGCTTAGAGGATCTACAACTGTCTGTTCTCACATTCCTCCACCTCCTCAAAGAAGATTCAGTTACTCCCCAATTAATGTGCCCTCTCCCTCCAGGTTCTTACAGCAACAAACAACAACAAAATGTTTCTATAAATATTTCTGAGCAGCTGGATGGCAAAGTACCTAGAGTACAGAGCGTGAAGTCGGGAAGACCCATCTTCCTGAGTTCAAATCTGGCCTCAGACACTTAGTCGCTGTGTGACCCTGGGCAAGTCACTTGACCCTATTTGCCTCAGTTTCCTCATCTGTAAAATAAGCTGGAGAAGGAAATGGCAAACCACTTCATTGTCTCTGCCAAGAAAATCCCGAATGAGATCATAAAGTGTCAGACATTGCTGAAAAATGACTGGACAACCGAATATTTTCATATATATGGGATTTTCCCCTTTGTTACTGACCTCCTTGGAGTATGTTGCTTGAAATGATATTGCTGGGCCAAAGAGTATTTACATGTTAGTGGGAATATGGAAGCGATAAATCTTGTAATGAAGACAGAATTAGACAATAGAATAGATCTTGTGGTGAAGACAAAGCTCCATAACAGATTACAAAGTTCTTAAACACCTAACGTGCAGTTGCGGGTGGGGGAGAGAAAATAAGCGTTTTTAAGGCACCTAATCTCCAAGCAGGTGCTAAGCACTTTACCTTATGATCTCATTTGATCCTCACAGTGACCTGAGAAGTAGCTGCTATTACGACACCCATTTTACATTTGAGGAAACTGAGGCAGAGGGTGGTCAAGTCTCTTCCTATTGCTTCTGGGAACAAACATAGAATGTCTGTCTGACATTCAGAGCCCTTTATAACTTAGCCCCCTCCTCCTTCTCCAGTCTTCTTATACCGTATTCCTTCGCATATACTCTTTGGTCCAATGACACTGGTCTTCTGTTTATTCCATTACCCGGACATTTTCTTGGACTGTCCCCTGTGCCTGGAATGCTCTCCCTCCTCTGCTCTGCCTCCTGACTTTCCTGGCTTCTTTGAAGTCCCCCCCAAACTCCCACCTTCTACAGGAAGCCTTCCCCAACCCCACTTAATTTCAGTGCCTCCACACACATCCCTTATTTCCTACTCATCCTGCATGTAGGTTACTTGGTATATATGTATAAACAAATATATGTTTTTCGTATGTTGGCTTCCCCATTAGATTGGAAGCTTCTCAAGGGCAGGGGCTATCTTTTTCCTTCTTTTGTGTCTCTAGGGCTTAACAGTGACTGGATCATAGTAAGTGTTTAATAAATGTTCATTGATTGACTGTCTGAAGGATCACACAGCTCGGTTGGATTTGAATCTGAGCTTCTCCAACGGCAAGCCCAGCACTCCATCCACTGAGCCACATCTCTGCAAGGGATGGATCTGTCAGAGACCTTAGAGATGATGTGCTGGCAGGAAGCCACAGAGCCAGAATTTTGAAACCCATGTCCTTTGACTGAAGATCCAACATCTTCCTAGTTCATCTGAGTGTGAACGTGAGTTCACATTATTTTGTTATCTCACAACAACCCTGGGAGGTAGGACTGTTATTATCCCCATTTTACAGGTCAGTAAACTGAGGCCCAGAAAGGTGAAGTAACTGTGTACGTGTGCACAAAGACACACAGTTCCTAAGTCTCCAAGACCAGACTTGAATGGAAGTGATCCTGATTCTAGAGTGTGCCACCCCAGTTCATGAGGTTCCTCCTGGTTAATAGATGTTGAATGGTCCACTCAGCAAGCTGGAGGGGGAGGGCAAGTGGATCCCAAGAATCCAAAGTTTGGAAAATTTCTCCTCAAAATTTTCATCACATTTAGGAAGTTATACCATCATCGTCCATCATCAACAACAAGAAACTTTTGTCAAAGTATTATGTGCACAACCCTACCATAAACTCTACAGAAAAATCTAGGGGCAGCTGATATAGATAGAGTGCTGGGTCTGGAATCAGGAAAACTCAAGTTCAAATCCAGCCTCATACACTTGCTAGTTAAGTGACCCTGGGTAAGTCTTTTTACCTCAGTTTCCTCCTTTGTAAAAGGGGGGTATTAATAGCACCTACAGGGTTTTTGGGAAGGTCACATGAAATAACATTTATAAAGTGCTTAGCATGGGGCCTGGCACAGAGTAGGCATGATAAATGTCAGATGGTATTATCATTGTTCTTACAGTTATTATTAGAGCCAGAGTAAACACCTCCATAGACTGGGAGTTGATTAAAGACAAACTCAGTTTTACACTTTCTCAGGCTGGACTATTTTCCCAATTCACATTACAGTGTGACACAGATTCTGCCCCACTAGTCCAAAATTTCACAGATCTAACCATCCTTCAAATGCTTTTCAAAGGAAGATATTTTAAGGTCAAAGAAGGGCATCTCAGAAAAATGATTGGCAGCCAGCTGTTCTGGCAGATTCATTAGATACCTCCCCCCACATTCCAACCTGGGTCTGGGGTGCTGCACACATGCATGCACACACATCCGAGAGCACCCAGGATCCCAAACACAGTAACACACCAACATGCAGATGTGTACAGAAACATGTACATAGAAACCCGGAGGGACACACAAAGGTACCTACAAGCCTATATAAATACTTGGACACATAGACAATCATACATGCAGATACATACACAGACATACATGCAGATACACACACAGACACCCAGTTCTAGAAGTCCAGCCATTCTTCAGTCTTTTCAGACTCTTCGTGACCCATTTGGGGTTTTCTTGGCAAAGTTATTGGAGTGGTTTGCCATTTCCTTCTCCAGTTCATTTTATTGATGAGGAAACTGAGGTAAACAGAGTTAAGTGACTTGTCCAGAGTCACCTAGCTGGTAAGTGTCTGAGTCCAGATTTGAACTCAGGAAGATGAGTCTTCCTGATTCCAGGCCCAGGGCTCTGTGCACTATCACACCGCCTAGCACATACATCCACACAAACACATATGTGCACTGAGACAATGAAAGAACACAGAATTTAGAGTCAGAGAAACTGGGTTTGGTTCATGTCTCTGTTGACTCACTGCCCCTAAACAAATGGCTTTACTTCTCTGGAGCCCAGTTCTCTATCAGAAAAATGCAACGGCTGAATTCCTTGGACTCCTGTTCTAAATCTATGATTTTATGAGGCTCACCAGGATAAGGCCCACGCTGAAAGAAGTTTCTTTCTTAAAGCAGCAGAAATGTGGAGAATAATTTTCTGCTGAAGTGTTTAGGGCCTATATATATATTGATCTGGAAATTCTCTCTTGGGTCTTCTCTGGGTCAGGCTCTGCACTTGCTTCTGTTGCATCAGGAGAAAAAAGATGAGACAGGGTTACTTCTCTCAAGCAGTTTACAGTCTAGCAGGAAGACAGGACATATTTAGAAGAAATCAAAGCTATCTGTAGTTATAGGAGGAAAGTACTCTAGATCACTATTGATCAGAGAAAGGCAAATTAAAACTACTCTGAGGTACCACCTCACACCTGTCAGATTAGCTAACATGACAGAAAAGCAAAATGACAAATGCTGGGGGGGAGGTGGTGTACCATAAATTTGTAGTGAGCCAAAACAGAGCAGTTGCATGAATTTCTCCACTTTTGTTCAGTTGCATATGTATATAGGAGTAAAGATGGCGGAAGTGAAGAAAGGCTGAGGTTTGTCAGGGTGAGATGGTTGGTATAATAGGGGGCTAGAGGTGAGAGTGCCATAGAAAGACCTAGTACAGACTTACTCTGTCCTGCTTGCCCAATGCAAGCATCACAGATACCTAGGCTCCTTAAAAGTCTACTCCATATGGTGAAATTGTAATGAACTTTCAATAAACTTTGCTTTTTTTTTTAGCTAAAAATAATAATTAGGGGACTAGGGACAGTGGAAAGTTGGACTGGTTCACCAAGAGCTCAAATTGGGGAAAAGAGAAGAGAGTGGAATGTGTAGGGTAGATGGTCTGGGAAAGAACTAAGGGCTCAAGGTATCAGAGGTCACAGTATGGACAAAGAGCAGGGTTTTGTAAGGGAAGGCAGAAGGAGAGGTGGTCAGAAAAGGAGATTTCTGAATTCTTGAACATGGAGGTGGCACATTTGTGGGTGATGGCAAGATCAAGGGTATGATCATCTTTGTGTGTGACTGAGGTGAGTAGAAGAATAGGTCATAAGAAGTGAATAGGTTAAAGAACTGAGTGGTTAGGGTGTTGGAAGGAGAGTCAGTCTAGTATATATTGAAGTCTTAAGTATGAAGACAAGAGTTGGAGATTCAAGGTGCAAAGAAAAAAGGCATTGTCCACTGGAGCATCAGGGAAAGCTACATGAAAAATGTGACATTTGAGGGAGGTTTTAAGGGATGAATGAGGAAACAAAAAGACTAAGGGGGAGAGTGAGCATAGGGAATAATGTAAGCAAAGGCATGGAGGTGGGAGTGTGAAGGCTATTTGGAGGATGGAAAGTGGTCCAGTTTGTCTAATGTGTTGAGTGTGTGGCATGGTATAACATGAGTAAATCTAAGAAGGTAAGGTAGCCTGAGGGCAGCTAGGTGGAGCAGGGGATAGATCATTGGGTTTGGAATCAGAAAGACTCATCTTCCTAGACTCAAATCTGGCCTCATACTCTTACAAGCTGTGTGACCCTGGGCAAGTCACTTAACCCTGCTTGCCTCAGTTTCTTTATCTGTACAATAAATTGCAGAAGGAAATAGCAAACCACTCCAGCATTTTTGTCAAGAGAACTCCAAATGGGGTCACAAAGAGTCAGTCACAGCTTAAATGACGGAACAACAAAGGTAGCCTGTGGAAGGTCTCAAAAGCTAGGCAAAGGTGTTTGAACTTTTCTCACTGGGTAATAGGGAGCCACTAATAATTCCTGAGCAAAGGAGTATTGTGACTATACAAGGAAGATCCTTTTGACATTGTGTGGTGAATGCCTTGGAGGGAAGAGAGAGGAGAGATGAGAAGGATGTGATAAGGTCATTCCATTCACTGATTTGGGTGGGAACCAGTGCCTAGGGTGGTGACAGTGAGAATAGAGAGGATGGGATAGATGTGACAGATGTGGAGCTGAAATTCAAAAGAACTGATAATTGATGGGTTATGAGAGGTGAAGGAAAGGGAAGAGTAAAAAATAACCTGCAGGCTCTGAACATGGGAGAACAGGTGATCAGTGGTGCCACAGCCATAAATAATGGAGACAGAAGGAAGACCTTATTTAGGAGAAAAGATAATGAGCTCTGTTCTGGACATATTGAGCTTGATGCTTTTGTGGGATAGGCAGGTGGAAATGTTCTGTATGTCAGTTGGGAATGAATATCTATAGGAGAGGAAGATAGGTCAGGACTAGAGAGAGAGATTTGAGAGTCAAGTCAACAAGTGTTTACTGAGTGCGTACTACATCCCAAGCACGGGACACAAGAAATGGGGGAATATCCCACTCCCTGCTCTCCAAGAGATCAACATGGGAGACAGCATACAAATCTGATAAATACGGGATAACTGGACGTAACCTCAGAGGGAAGACACTAATATGGTAGTTGAAGTCTTGGGAGTGAGTGAGATTGTCAAGAGAGAAGAAAAGGTGAAGAACTGACCCTTGGGAAATTCCTACATTAAATAGTCAGGAAGGAGATGAGGAATTAGCAAAGATGACAACTTTTAAAGAGCTGGAAGAACTAAGAGATACCAAAGGAGGAAAAAGCATCCAGTGGTTGTCATTCAATCATTTCAGACTCTTCATTGATCCCACTTGGGGTTTTCTTGGCAAAGATAATGGAGTGGTTTGCCATTCCCTTTTCCAATTCATTTTCTAGATGAGGAAACTGAGTCAAACAGGGTAAATGACTTGCCCAAGGTCATACAGCTAGTAAGTGTCTGAGGCCAGGCTTAAATTCAGGAAGATGTCCTGATTCCCAGCCCAGTGTTCTATGCACTTCACCACCTAGCTGCCCTCAATGGAGTGGGTGGTCAGCAGAGTCAAAAGCTGCCCAAAAGTTTGAGGTGGAGAAGGGTGGAGATTAAAAATGTTGTAAGTTCGTTGGATTTGGTTATTTGTAAGTCACTCTGGTCACATTGAATAACACTCTTTCAGTGGTGTAGTGAAAACAGAAGCCTGACTGCAAAGGGTTGAGGAGAGGTGGGTAGTGAGGAAGAGGAGGCACTTCCCCTCTTTTAAGAAGTTTGGCAGTGACGGGGAAGAGAGAAATGGGATGGGGTCTAGAGAGGCTGAAAGAGTCAGTGAAAGCTTTTTCTAAAGGAGATTGAGGAAATATAATCACATTTTTTTAGAGAGAGGAAGGAGCAAATGATAAGGGAGAGATAGGAGACAGACAGACAGACAGACAGACAGAGACAGAGACAGAGAGACAGAGAGAGACAGAGAGAAGAAGAAGAAGAAGAAGAACAAGAAGAAGAAGAAGAAGAAGAAGAAGAAGAAGAAGAAGAAGAAGAAGAAGAAGAAGAAGAAGAAGAAGAAGAAGAAGAAAAGAGAAGAGGGGAGGGGAGGGAAGGGGAAAAGAAAGGGAGGGGAGAGTAAGGGAGGGGAGCGAGGAGAGGAAGAACGACTATTGTAACAAGTTCTGGAAAAGACTAGAGGATGTATGACAAAGGGTACAGGTAGGAGAAAAAGCTTTAGTAAAGAAAGAAGGTATTATCTCTTGTTTTATGGCCTAGGGAAGGAGCAGAGAGGAGTGGACAATGCTGAACAGGTTTAAGGAATCTAGATAGGAAACTGAGGAGGATCCATTCCAGATGTCCTCAGTTTTCTCAGTGAAGTAAGTCACCCGTTGTAAATGTACTGGTGAGGGATTGGTTGATAGCAAGAGGAGAGAAGAGGTTTAGAACAGTCACTGTGATGAATTTGATCAGTAGTAGATGAGGGTTTCCACAGAAAAGATAAATTGTTGAACAGCTATCAGGTCCATGAATATGTGAATACCATGAATAGGTGAAATCAGATCAATTGCATGACTTCTCCAGTGATATTAAGCTCTGTAAAATTAAATTTCTGGAGCAGAAACAGGGAAATCAAGGGGTAGGAATTATTCAGGGATGGGCATTCACAGGTCTCAAACGACAGAAGGTCAAGAGGGCAAGGGGTGTTAGGATAACAGTGTTCTCTCTATATTATGGCAGATTGCCACTTAACTTTCAAATTACATAAGGAAAAATTCCATAACAATTAGAGCTATCCAGAAGGAGAATGGGCTGCTTTAGAAAATAGTGGGTTCCTTGTCCATGTCAAGCAAAGACTGGTCAGCTAACCAATGGTTAGATGTACCATAGAAGGGATTTATATCAGGGATGAGTTAGTGAGACTAACATCTAGACTCTACGACCTTCAAAGTCTTTTGCAAATGAGTTTCCATGATCCAGCTTTTAAGGATGAGGAAAGAAAAGCTCAAAGAGGAGAGATGAGATTCCTTACTTACAACAATCCCAATGAGTCCTTGACTCAACAAGCATTTACTAAAGCCTGACTGTGGACTCAGCTCTGTACCAGTTTGGGGGAGGGGGAAAAGGGTTACAAAGAAGAAGGGGAAAAAAAGAATCCCTGCTCTCAAGGAACTTACGTAAGAGAAACAACATGTCCATAGATAAGTCACTACAAAATACATAATACATTAAAAAAAAAAAAAAAAAAACAAAGTGACAGGAAGAAGGGCCCCAATAATTTTGAGGAAATGGAAAGGCTTTGTGTAGGAGGTGACCTTTGAGCTTAATCTTAATGAAACTGGAAGATTCCAAAAGGTCTAGATGAAGAAGAAGCATATGCTGGGGGTGGTGGGCAGCCTGTACAAAGGCCCAGAGGTAAGAAAGGGAAGGTCATCTCCAGGGAAGAACAAACAGGCCAGTTTGGCTAAAATAAAATAGATATGAGGGGGAGTATTGCAAAGTCAGTCTGGAAAAGTAGATTGAAGCCAGAAAGTGAAGGGCTTTAAATGTCAAACAGAGAAGTGGGTGTATATGCTATGAGGTAAGAAAGGCAGGTATTTTTATCCCCAATTTAGAAATGAGGAAACTGAGTCTCAGAGAGTTAGAGTGAGTTCCCGAAAGTCACACAGTTGGCATGTGGAAGAGCTGAGATTGGAACATAAGTCTCCTATCTCTAAGACTAGTGTTCTTTCCCCTCTAACAGGCTGCCTCTCTGGAACTGTTGGCTTCCTGTCCATAGAGGAGGAACCTCCCTTAATTCCTAGCCAATAGTTCTGGGCAACCTTTATTGGCACCAAATTCTCTACATGGATGGGATTGCAGGGTGTTACAATGACATTTCAACTCATCCAAGCTGCTTGTCACCTCCATGTTTTATTCCTATAAAAGTTGTAAGAGCATGGCTCATTGCTGTAGAGAGAGCCCAATTTGTAGATACGTCCTTTTCCTGAAGAGTTTTTGAAAGGTTATTGACATGGCATTGGACCCTTATGGGGGGAGCTATGGGTGCTCCTCTTAGTGCCTTCCAGGAACTTCATTGTAACTTTTCAAATTCTTTCCTGTCAAGGGCCAATAAAAGTACTACAGGATATGGCCTGAGAATAAGGAAATAAAGAACCCTAGACCCTATAATCTACACCCTCATATTATATGTGAAGAAACTGAAACCCAGAGAAACTAAGTCATTTGCTCAAGGACACACAGGGCTCAAAGGTCCTGTCAGGGTCAGGATTGATTAACAAGCAATTGCTAAATGATTCCTATGTGCCAGGCACTGGGCTAAGTTCTAAGGATACATCTGTAAGCAATGAAAATATTCCTACTTCCTAGGAGTTTACATTCTAATGTGAAAGACAATTACATGTAAAAAACAGATAAATATTAACAAATAAAAATACACGTATGTATAAAATGTACATAAACATATACATGTGTATACATAAAGTTGTTAAATACAAGGTATTTGGGGATACAGGACACTAGCAGCTGAGGGATCAGGAAAGTCAGAAGACGCTTTCTAAAAGGAAGAGATGGACCCTATGGGTGGAGATAAGATAATGTGACACAGAAATGGAGAACATCCAGTATGAAGGCACAGGGACTGAAGATGGAATGGTGTGTGTGAGGAACAAAGAGAAGGCTACTTTGGGTGGATTGCAGAGTGGGGAAAGGGAATGAAACAGGACCAGGTTTTATAGGCCTTTAAAAACTTAAGGGAGGAGTTGTGTTCTATCCTAGAGGAAACAGAGAGCCACTAGTGATGGTTAACTAAAGGAGGCATGTGGTCAGATCTGCAGTTGAGGACAATCACTTTGGCAGCAGTGAAGAAAATGGATTGAAGTCAGTTGAAACTTGAGGCATAGAGACCAATTAAGAGGATGTTGTAATAATCTAGGCCAGAGATGCTGAGAATTTGAACCGAAGTGATAAACATATGAGTGGAGAGCAGGGCTGGGATGTAAGAGATGTGAAGGTGGAAATGGCACGATTTGGCAACTGATTGGATATGTGGGGTGAGGGAGAGCGAGAAGTGAGTGGAGGGAGGAAGGAGGAAAAGAAGATGATGCCAGTATTACCAGACTGAGAACCTAGGAAGATAGCAGTGCATGTGACAGAAATAGTGAAGTCTAGAAGGACTGAGGATTTAGGTAGAAAGATAATGAGTTCAGTTTTGAACATGTTGAGTTTCAGATGTCTCTAGATAATTCAATTTAAAAGGTCTAATAGATAATTACAGTTATGAGACGAGCTCTTTCAGGACACGGGAGCTAGATACGTAGATCTGGGAATCATTAGCCTAGAGGATTCAAACCAAGGTCTCCTGACTTCAAAGCCCACACCCTTTCCATTTCCACAACATAGAATCCTGAGTCTGAGGTCTGGATTTGACCCTGAACAGTTTTGTGTTTTCAAGCAAATGGACAATCTCTCTGAAATTCAATCTCCTCGGTTCTACATTGGAGCTCATAATACCTGTCCTGCTTACCCATAGTGCAAATATGAATTCCTCCTTTTGGCATTTAAAATTCTTTACAGTTAAGTTCCAATCTTTCTTCCTGGACTAACTTCATGATACTCACATTCACACTCTTTATGTTCCAACCAAAACAGCCCAGTAGCCATGCTCACCTCTGTGCTTAGGCACGAAGTGTCTCTTATTCCTGGAAAGCACTTCCTTCCTCCCTTTCTCTGTTTGTCTCGGTCTCTGTCTCTCTCCCTGCCTGTCTCTCTCTCTGAACCTCGGTCTCTTTATCTGTAAAATGAGGCAGTGTATAATCTCTAAAGTTCCTTCTAGAGCTAGGATTTTTGATCTGATCAGCACCAATCTACTTATCTCACAGTGCTGTAGCGGGGCTTAAATCCAATAAGGAGATAACCTTTTGTACCCTGCAAAGCCCCATATGCATCTCAGGTATTATTACATGCAGTCTTCCCATTTTGCCACAGTGTTCCAGGAATTGCGTTTGTAAAGGACATCACTACAAATCAAATTATTAGATCGATATTATTTTAAGAGAGGAAACATGGCTTAGTGGATAGAGAGAGGGTCAGGGAGACCTCTGACATATTCTGACTTTTTGACCGTAGGCAAGTCACTAAACCTCTCAAATGCCCCAGCCAATTAAGTCTCTAAGGGTGTAAACTTCAGAACCACTACGCATCTGCTTTGGTGGAAGGAGCTTACTTATATGGGTGAAATTACGGATCCAGACCCCAAATATAGCATGTTTATTTTATGCTGTGTCCTGTCATGTCACGTCATGTCATGTCATGTCATGTCATGTCAATATAATCAAAGGTTCTGTTCTGACCAAACAATCAGCATCAGATCATAGTGTCTTAGACACAGTAGGAATTTCATCATCGTTTGCCTAATAGAATGTGTGTGTTAACAATACTCCATCCTAGGAAACACAGAAAAGCTGTAGATTTTTCTTACCATTGAAAATGTAGAATGACGTTCCAAGTGAACCCCTTCTTCTCCTCTGTTCTCCTCTCATATCCTATTCCCTCTTTTGGGGATGCATATTGTTGTTGTTCAGTTGTTTCAGTCATGTCTGACTTTTTGTGACCCCATTTGGGGTCTTGTTGGCAAAGACACTGCAGTGGTTGGCCATTTCCTTCTCCAGCTCGTTTTACAGATGAGGAAACTGAGGCAAACAGGGTTAAGTGCCTTACCCAAGGTCACACAGCTACTAAGTGTCTGAGGCCAGATTTAAACTCGGGTCTTCCTGATTCCGAGCCCACTGCTCTATCCACCGCACTACCTAGCTGCCTGACTACATATTACAAAATAATGTTAGGACAACATTCAGTCCGGGGTCTTTCTTCCTGTCTAGTTTCGTTAACTATAATTCCAAAACAATGTCCTACACTGAAAACTCTACATTTAAGCAGCTAAGTAGTTCAACAAATAAGAGAGCTAGAACTAGAGTCAGGGGACCTGAGTTCAAATCCAGTTGTGTGACCCCTGGGTAAGTTGCTTAACCTCTGTCTGTCTGGGTTCCCTCATCTGTAAAATGACGATAGCACCCACTCGTCAGGGCAGATACAATTGAGGTGATATTTGTAAATCACCCTGCAGATCTTAAAGCAACATATTAATGCTAGCTCATGTGATTCTCCCCGTTCTTCTTGAATACCAAACCGTTTCTAACCCAGCCTCCAGACTCATAATCGCTCCTGATCAGCCCTGAAAGGAATCCTCCCAGAAGGGATCAGTGGAATGGTCAGAACGAGAGAAGAAAGAAGCACTGGTGGATCCTTGAAGGAAATAGTAAAAAGAAGACTGAGCGGTTTAAGGAAAATAATTCTCTAGAGCACACTGACATTTTAAGATATTGCCATAGTGAGTCTGATGCCAGTGCCTGAACTCTTGCTTAATCTGGCCTGTGGACTTTTGTCAGCACGATGCTCGAAGTCCAAGCCCTCAGGAAGTTATGAGAATAACAGTGATAGATTATACTTAATAATGAGTTAATTATAACAATATTGTTGGGAGAGTGTATGATGAAAATCCCTGTCCTCAGGAGGTTATGCAAATAATCATAACAGTAATCGCTTGTACTTAATAATCCTAGTTAATTATAATAATGATAATAACAGCATTTATAGTTTACAATGTGTCTCCTTTTTACATATGAGGAAACTGAGGAAATTCAAATTGTGACCTGCTCAGTCACACAATGAGTAAGTAGCAAAGCTTAAACTTGTAACTAAATCCAGCCCTTTTTTTCAGACATAAAATCAGGATCTCTAACATCAATGAACCACTTCACTGAGTTGGCTGAGGACGGCACAGTTATTCCTTGCTGTCCTATACTTAGCCATTCTGTCTGACTGGATTCAGGATTGGGGGGCTGGGCTTATAGTGAGAAGAAGCTCCCTTATTTTGTAATTACTGGCTCATTGAGGCCTTCATCCGGGCTCCCCAGGGAAAATTTCACTTACAGCTTGGATGATGCTTCATGCCCAGGACCCCTCAAAATAGGAGTAAAAGAGGAAGGTACAGTATGAATCAGGGCGTGGGGCTGGTAGCGTAGCTCTATACACAAAAAGGAATGCTGAACAAAAAAAAGATTCTAGTGCCCATCAACAAAATGATTACAACAGAATTTGGTAGCAGTACTGCTGTCACAGTCTGCTGAGAGTCTGATACTTGAACCTCATCACAACTTAGTGTAGGTTTGCTAATTCACCATTTTATATTTCACCCTGGCTCGGCATTAATTTAAATAATAAATCAAACAGTAGAATGTCCAAGCTTGAGTTAATCTTTGCAGAGGCCACTCTCTCCAATAAAGAAGCTTCCCTTGCCACCTGTTTGTTCCTGCTGCTGACACAACTGACCAGTCCTCTCATTGGTCCTAGGACTTTGTACATTTTGGTCTCACTAACATGTCCCTCTCAAAGTGGTTGCTTAGTAACCTACTCAAGAAAG
Source organism: Pseudochirops corinnae (assembly GCA_028646515.1). Lineage (NCBI taxonomy): Eukaryota > Metazoa > Chordata > Mammalia > Diprotodontia > Pseudocheiridae > Pseudochirops > Pseudochirops corinnae. The sequence continues at coordinate 320,627,378 of CM053585.1, read as the reverse complement.
GACCACAAAAGAGGTCACACAAATCTAAGTTTAGGTTTCTTAGACAGTATATGTACTCAGTCGCATGAAAGCCTGATGAGAGAAAGGGATAATTGTCCCACTGGACTCTTAGGACGTATCTAGAAAAGAAAGGGAGGAAGGTAGAGGAAAAGGTAGTTTCATTCTGTCCATCCACTGGGTGATCATTTTCTCTGGCTTAGCAATTAATTAGGGGATTCTTCATCTCTCCCAGTGCAAGTTCCTCAATGATTAGTCATATATAGGAAGCTAGCCCCAAAAGTTCCTTATAGTCAACCAGAAAGATGGAACCAGAAAGATGTGCTCTCTACAACCCACATTACAGTCAGTCACAGTCTAGTTTGAATCAGAACTAGAAAGAACCTTAGAGATAGGCTTAATTCCTTTGACCAATAAGAAAACTGAAGCTTCAAGAGGAGAGATGGCTTATCTAAGGCTACACAGATTCATAGCAAGAAATAGCAAGGACTAAATGCAAGGTAAATACAGCCAAGACCTGATTAGTAGGAATAATGAATATCTGAATACCTTAAAGTGGACTCATGTATTCAGATTTGCACTGTTCTAAGTTATAATTATATAAAGTATAGTAATTGGTTCCAGCCCAATGGAAATATGCAATGCGAATTCAAATAATGCCATGACTACTTAATGGGATTCAGGATTTATTGGATTTCTGATTCATACTAATCAGGACCTAGTCATACTAGAAAAAAGGAAGTAATGAAAAGGAGTAGGGTCCTGGGTTCACAGATTGTCATCCAGTGGTGATCAGACTGCTTCCTAATATCTACATGATAGATTTGACCTATTTATTGAGTCAGAAATGCTGTGGTTAGTTGGGCCTTTTATCTAGGTTATTGTATTACAGGACCACAGAGGGAAGAAGAAACGAGGTATGAAACTGCACACAAGCCAGAAGTAAGACCTCTGGAAACTCATTCCACTTCATCAGTTCTGAGGGAGCCCCTGCTACTAAAGTCTCAATTCAGCCCAATCAAATTGACTTACTATATATGTACATATCGCCTACTATGTGCATGCATATATCGCCTACTATGTGTGTATGTATATTATCTACTATGTGTATGCATATATTCTCTACTGTGTGTATCTCTGAGGGAGATACAGAAATAAAATATAGTCCCTGTCTTTAGAGACTTACATTTGGAGGCATTCTGGTCTAGTAGCAAAAGGTTCTGACTTGTGAGCTAAAAAACTGGGGAGTCTCAGCTCTGCCACCACTTCACTATGTGACCATGAATAAATCACGACTCCTCTCTGAACCTCAGTTGCTTCATCTGTGAAATGTGGGGGTTGAACTAGAAAAACCCTAAGGCCTCTTCTAGCTCTATAAGTCTATATTAAATGGTTCTAAGGCACCCTTCAATTTGATATTTTCCAATTAAATTGATGGGGCAGACACTTACTAGCTGTATGACCTTGGGCAAGTCACTTAACCTTACTGTTTGCCTCAGCTTCCTCATCTGTAAAATGAGCTGGAGAAGGAAATGACAAACCACTATAGTATCTTCCCAATTAAGGTGACAAAGAGTCAGACACAACTGAAAAATGATTGATTTAATTAAATGGATCTAATAGAAGGAAATAAGGCATGCAGAAATAATGCTAATGCTAGGCAGAATGTGATAAAGATTACAAAAGATGTGTAAGTAAAGGCGAAAAGTTGGAGGGATCATTTCCAGTTTAAAAAAAAAAAACAAACTTAGAGAACATGGAAGGAGGGTTGCCAGGATGAGTGGGGTCTGGCGTGTTATGAGAGTGTGTGTGTGTGTGTGTGTGTGTGTGTGTGTGTTGGGAGAGGGGCATTCATTCTATTTAGAACCATAGCATCATAGAGTCGGAAGATCAGGGCTCACCTAGTCCACCCTTTACAGCTCCCAAAAGGAGTCACCCAGCTTTCCTTGAAGACCTCTATACGTGGAGCTTGTATCAGTTTATGCTCTTGTTGAACAATTCGAGTTGTTAAGAAATTCTTCCCTATTCTTTATTTAGTGTCCAGCAGAGTCTGGCAGATAGCCAGTGGCTGTATTAATAAATACTTGTGGAATTGAGCTGGATGTATGTTTCCCTGTAATCTCTACCAAATGCCCCTAGTTGGACCTTCTGGACTCAGGCCGCTCTAGACATCTGAGGTCATTTTCCCGCATGTGAAATCCTTGCGTTAGATCATAGAACAGGTGATTCTAGTTCAATTCGATTCAATCCAACAAATATTTACAACATCACAGGATTCCAAGGAAGTAAAGACGCAGGACAGGAACAAAAGGTGTCTGTCCAGGTCTGCTCTGTGGGAGGAAAGAAAAGAAAGAAAAAGACAAGAAGTGACTAGAAATGGGGCAGCTGGGTGGCTCAGTGAATAGAGCACCGTGTGACCCTGGGCAAGTCACTTAACTCTAATTGCCCTACCTTCCCCCCTGCAAAAAAAACATATCCTTTATTTGGGATGGCTACATGGCGCAGTGAATAGAGCACCAGCCCTGGAGTCAGGAGGACCTGAGTTCAAAGCTGGCCTCAGACACTTTAACACTTACCAGCCGTGTGACCTTGGGGAAGTCACTTAACCCCAATTGCCCTGCCTTCCCTCCTCCAAAAAAACAAAAAAAAAAGTTACTAGTAATTGGTTTTTACCTAAGATCCCAATGGAAAACAATCAAAGATAGTTTTTCATTTGCATTAGGGCCTTGCTAGGTAAGCAAGCATCAAGTCGCAAGAAATGATAGAAAAGACTCAGAAAAAGGTTAAAGAGCCATTTATGAAAAAGGCCTCGCATAAAGAGCTTCTGATATCTCACGCAGACACAGACACACATGTGGGAACAACAGGTGCAACAAACAGGAGATTTATCTTGATAGCTAGTCATACAAATTAGCCACAAGAGATGCGACAAGAAAGAAAGAATTAGGGATCTTACTTCTAGCAAAAATGGATCAAGGGCAAGGCAATATTTTACAGTGATCTGAGGAGAGGACACTGTTGCTGCCAATACCAAGTAACTATTATATAAAGATAAAGTGAAAGGTCTTCCTACTGGAGGAAATGGTGGAAAAAGTGGAAGAGCTTCAGGGTATCAAGGGTAATGAAGCTGGGAGTCCCTGAGGAATTGTAGGCAGGAAGACGGGAGCCCAAAGAACAGAAACACCACCATTCTCTCCTGTCTCCATGTCTTCCCATCAAAGGCAGAGGGTAGATTTTGAGTTCTATGAGCCAGCCACCTCGTTTTCAGGTCCCAACAATGCTACATTAGAATGTATCAGGGATGGTTTGAAATCTGCATCTTCCATAGATTATATAGCACTTTAATGTTTACAAAGCATTTGACAGCATGTTAACCAGATCACAGATCCATTGGTGAACTGGAGTGAGGGAAACTCCAATCACTATCAGTCAACATCAGTCCAACAAAGCACATTAACCCCGAGAACTAAGGGAAAGGGATCTCCCTTTCCAGTAATCTGTGAAGAATGTGTAAAGTTTGTCTTTCTACCAGCAACACGTAATAGCAACGTGTGCATAATGTAAGTTCAGGGGTTTTTCCTTCTTGTTGTGGTTGATGAGTGGGTTGGAGCAAAGCCTTTCCATTATCCAGAGTATAGAAAATGGCACATGAAGTTTCCTTGAAGGAACAGAATTAATTCCATGAAAAAACAAGGCAGAAAAAGATTGGGAGTCCCCTCTGCCTCTTCAGATTCTATGTTGGGAAACCGAAGGACAAAAGATAGAATAACAAGGTAAGAAAAAAAGATGAAGCAAGCTTTGGAGTTCTTTTAATACGGATAAAGCCTTTACACAGATAGCATATCTAGACCAGCTGAGGAGGAAGCAGTTACTTGTTTTCCAAAGAATGTGATATGAATCTACAGGTGGGATCTGGAAAGAAATCATCTGGAAGGAGGCCGAGAAAGGAGAATCTTCTGAGAGGAAGTACTTAGACATCCATTTATTGAACTAGCGTGAATTACTAGAAGGTTTACTGTCTTCCTGGGATAAATGACAGAAAGTCTACTGAACCTTCTCGAGTCTGACATGTAGTCTCTCAGGAGAAACAGTTTCTAAGTCTTCCAAAGCCTAATCAACTAATACTCAGGCATCAAAGCCAAATCAATTAAGTTGGAGTCATTGTAAGAGTTTGCCCACAGTCTATTCCTCAGGGAAGTGCTTACTTCACAGTCACTTTCCAACAGGGATGATCAGAAAGGCCTCTTATTAGGTAGGATAAAGAGGCTGCTAAGGAACTTCTGACTTTGGTGCGTTAAATTATTAAGACTGTCAACAATATGATCAGAAAGGCCTCTGTCTAGGTATGATAAAGAAGCTGCTGAGGAAACAACGGATTTTAGTGCATTAAGTTACTAAGATTGCAAACAATATCATAGCAAGAGCTGGAAGGAAGGACAGGCAAGAGTAATAACCCATTAAGGACCTTCAGCCAATGAAGGATGAGCGCTGTCCCGAGCTGATACTCACACACCTTTCTAACTTTATCTCCCACTCTTCTCTCTCTTACAAAGATATTCTCTTCACCGTCCCCAGAAACATGTCAGCTCCTTTGCACACCTATGTCTTTGTTCATCTTGATCCTTGGCCAAGAATGCTCAGCTTCCTTTTTTTCTACCCTTGGATATCTCAAGTCCTATTTTCTTTTTTGAAAATATGTTCATTTTTTTATTACAAAAACATCAACAAATATAACATTTCAAAGAAAAACAGAAATGGGGGCTTGGATTTGAAACTGAACTTCTCATGCATACAATTTAACATGTATGTTAAATTTGGCATGACAGTAACAAAATGGGCCTGCTTCATTTGTGTCCCCTTCCGAATTTCTTTCTGTACTTGTATTTTTAAAAAATCTCATTGATGTTCTTTTTTTTTTATTTTGGTCCTTTTCTGCATAACTTTCATGACTCACCCAATCCCTCTCTCCCTGAAATACTCCCCACCCCCAATAAAAGCTCTTCTGTGTACCAAGCAAAGATAGTCAAGCAAAACAAATCCACAAATTCTGGTGCATTTTGGGAAATCTATGTCTCATTCTGTGCTTCTAGTGCATCATCTCTCTGTCAAGAAGCATCACTTATAATCAGTCTTCTGGAGTCATGATTGGTTGTTTTATTAATCAGAGTTTTTAGACTTTGGAAGTTGTTTTTTTTACATTAGCATAATAATTATATAAACTGATTTTGATCAATTCATTCTTTATCATTTCATACATATCTCAGGTTTCTCTGAATCTATCCTTTGCATCATTTCTTACAAGTGCAATAATATTCCCAAACACATTTTGCTCACTAGGTGGAACAGTGGATAGAACACTGGCCCTGGAGCCAGGAGAACCTGAGTTCAAATCTTACCTCAGACTTTACTAGCAGTGTGACCCTGGACAAGTCACTTAACCTTGTTTGCCTCAGTTTCTTCATCTATAAAATGAACTGGAGAATGGAATGGCAAACCACTCTAGTATCTTTGTCAAAAATCTTCTGGGGTCATGAAGAGTTGGACACAACTAATTCACAACAACAATAACAAAGGTACACATTTTGATTCTACTTTTCTGGTTACAACAAAAATCCAGCTAGAAATTTTTTTGTACATATAAGTCTTTTCAGACTATCTTTGATCTCTTCAGGTATGTGCCTAATAGTGGCATACTGAGCCAAAGGTGTATGTATAGTGTAATCATATTTTGGTTATTATCCAAAATTATTTTCCATAATGATTGGACCTATTCATAACTTCACCCACAGTGCATTAATTTACCACTCCAAGAACTACCATTTTCCTTTATTGCCAATTTGATGGGTATGAAGTAGAACTCATCATTCTTTTAATGTGCATTTCTCAGAGTTTTGAAGCATCTTTTCATAGTCATTAATAATTTTCATGTTTTAAAAAACAAGTTTTTTATCCTTTGACTATTGACTGGAAAATAGTCTTTATTCTCATATTTTTGTATCAATACCCTGTTTATCTTGGATAACAAGTCTTTATTAGAGAAATTTTGTGTACAGAGTTTTCACAGTTAATTCTTTTTCTTTTAATTTCATCTGCATTGATTTTGCTTATGCAAAAACTTTTCAATTTTATGTAGTTCAAAATTGTCAGTTTGGTCATTTATGAGTATTTTTATCCTTTGTTCATTAAAGAATTCACCCCCTAGTCATAATTATGAAAGATTTCTCCTTCATTTCTTCTCTAATTAAGTTATAATGTGACCTACTGTAATGGAAATGGTAATTTAAAGATCTTCCCTGCCCCTTAATAGACCTAGGGGGGAGTTTGAAGACCTCCCCTGCTTTGAAAGTCAACTCTGCCCCATAATAGGCTGAATGTAGTCTCATGGAGCCTGTGGTGGGAGGAGTTTGCTGGAGGGAAGCAGAGGCCACAGAAAGTTGGGAGCCAGAGCCAGAGAGATGGTGGAAGAGAGAGGTGCTCAGGCAAGGAGAGAGAGGGGTTTGTGAGTAAATATTGATCTTGTATTGTTTTGTGGGAAGGCTGAAGGATGCTGTGGCTCTCAGCATTATTATAGCTTCTTAACATCTTTGGTACTATGATGGAATTGACTTACTGGTTTAGGGATTTGGTTTTCTGGTATCTAAATAAATGTTTTGGGGCAGCTAGGTGGTACAATGAATAAAGCACCAGCCCTGGAATCAGGAGGACCTGAGTTCAAATCTGGCCTCAGATGCTTAATACTTACTAGCCATGTGACCTTGGGCAAATTACATAACCCCAACTGCCCTGTCTTCCCTCTTCCAAAAAGCTCCTGCCCCCCCAAAAAAAATGTTTCAGTTCTGTCCTCTACCTGGAGAATCTGGTATATTTTGCAATCGAACATCATGTGATATTTATAGTCATGGTCTTTATCATGACTGTGGGTGCTGTAAATATTGCATTGGTGCTACACTTGCATTCAGGTCATATATCCAATTGAAGATTATTATGTTAAAAACGTGTAAGATAATGGTCTAAACCTAATTTTTGCCAAACTTCTTTCCAGTTTTCCCAATAGTTTTGGTTGAATTAGAAATCCTTACTCCCACAATTGGCATCCTTAGGATTATCTAAAATTGCTGCCATGTTCAATTGCTTTTGCATCTTGTGTAACTAATTTGTTTCATTGCTTCATTTTCTTTTAACCAGTACCAAATAGTCTTAATGATCACTACTTTGTAGTATAGTTTGTAATCTGCACTGCTAAGTCCCCTTCATATCTTTTTTAAAATTTGATACTGATATTCTTGATCTTCTGTTCCTCCAGATAAATTTTGCTTTTATTTTCTCTGATTCTATAAAGTAATCATTTAGTAGTTTGAATGATATGGCTCTAAAGCTGTAAACTTGTTTTATTAATATTGTCATTTTTATTATATTGGCATGGACTAACCATGAGTTACTTGTTGCTTATTCTCCTCCTGCTTTTCATAAAGAGTTTTCTTGGCAAAGATACTGGAGTGGTTTGCCATTTCCTTCTCCAGTGTATCAGCGCAGAGAGAGGTTAAGTGACTTGCCTGGATCACACAGCTAGTAAGTATCTGAGGTCACATTTGAACTCAACTCTTCTTGATTTCAAACTCAGTTCTCCCTTCCCTGTTTTACCTACCTGACTGAGCTATTTAATATCTCTCCATTTACTTGTCTTCCTTTATTTCTATAAAGAATGGTTTATTTGTTCGTTCATTTGTTTGTTTTTTACATGTCTTCCTCTAATTCTTGAATGTGATGAATTCTTGGTAGATGAAATTCCAGACAGTTTATACATTTAGTAGTTATTTTAAATTAAATTTTTCTATCTCTTCTTGATGGATTTTTCTGGTGATGTACAGAAAAGCTAATTATGATTTCGAGTTTATTTTATATCCTGCTGTTTTATTTATTTAGGGGCAGTGGATAAAGTGTCAGGATTAAAGTCAGGAAAACTCAACTTCCTGAGTTCAAATCTGGCCTCAGACACTTACTAGCTGTGTGACCCTGGGCAAGTCAAGGTTTTCATCCATAAAATAAACTAGAGAAGGAAATGGTGAACCTCTCCAGTATCTTTGCTAAGACAATCCCAAATTGGGGTCACAAAGAGCCAGACAGATGAAATGCCTGAACAACAATAAATTTTACCAAAGTCATTAATTGTTTCAATTGATTTTTTAGTTAAATCTTTGGGGTTCTTAAAGTATACTATCATATCATCTGCAAAAGGTGATACTTTGTTTTTTCTGTGTCTGTAATTATTTCCTCAATTGCTTTATTTTTTTATTGTAATAATTAGAATTTCCAGAACTATATCAAATAACAAAAGTGACAAAGGACATCTTTGTTTCATTCTTATTCTTATTGGAAAGATGTCTAGCATTTCTGAATTATAGATAATGATAACTCTTGCTTTTTCGTATTAAGAAAGAGTCTTATTTTTTACTGTGCTTTTAAGTATTCTTTTAACATAAAAATGTATTTATTTTGTCAAAAGCTTTTCTTGTATAGATTGACATAATCGTATAATTTTTATTGTTTCGTCGTTAATGTGACCTATTATGTCTGTAGTTCTTCTGATATTGAAACAACCCAAAATTCCTAGAATGAATCTAACCTGATCATAGTATATAATCTTTTGAATAGATTGCTAGAACTTCTTGGCTGATATATTACTCAATCTTTTGCATCAATATTCATTGGAGCTAGCAGCTCAAAGTTTTCTTCTGCTGCTGTGTCTCTCCCCAGGTTGAGTATCAGGGCCATCTTTAACTGATAGGAGTTGAGTAGGTTACCTTCTTTTTTTTATTCTTCTAAACCACTTATGCAATATTGGAATGAACTGTTCTTTGAATGTTTGGTCAAATCTACTTCTATATCCATATGGCCTTGGGAAACTTTTTTCTTTGGAAGTTCATTTATATCTCGTTCACTTTTGTTTTCTGAGATTAAGTCAGTTAAAGTCATTAGTCATAAGTCATTTAACTTCTATGTGGAACAGGGGTCCTAGAACTGGATTGGTCAGGACTTGAGTGGAAAAATAATTTCTATTAAATTTCTATTAAAATTTATGGAATGCAACTAAAATAGTCCTCAAAAGAAAATTTATTTTTCTGAAGCTTCTAATAACAAAATAGGAAAGAAAGGATCAATGAACTGAATAAACAAGTAAAAAGACTAGAAAGTAAATATATTGGCAATGTTAAAAAAGTTTTAAAAGAAAAATTTTGAAAATTAAAGAATAGAGGGAAACTACAAAATAAGACTCTAGAACTTAGCAAAATAAAAAGTCTTTTTAAAAAACAGTTAATAAAATATATGAATGAGATCATTATTTTTGAGAATTTCAACTTTTTCTCCTGCCTTTGGGGTGATGAGAGAATAATACCAGAAGATGATAGAGGAAATATCAGAAATTGGACCCAGACAGCAGAAAGGTAATGATCTAGAAATAGCATGAAATGACCCCATAGAAGAGGGACAGAGGAAGACAAGAATCTTGTAATAAACGCTACTAGGTGGTGGGGTTTGACACTTCTGATCCATTTTTACAAGATGGGACTGTGTATCTCAATATTTGCTCCAAATGAGGAGAAGAATTGGTGGAGTATTCAGGAAGGTGCAATTCAAATCAGATTTAATAGGTATCCACAGATTCAAAGGGAGGGTAGCATGACATCAAAAGAGATGAGCAGTGAAGAAAAAGACAAAGAGTAAATACAGAGCCCTCTAGCCCACCAGATTAGAGTTAGGAAATATTTCCCACTCCACTGCTTTTACAGAGAATTAGCTTTGCAGTAAGCAGTCTAAAGAATACTAGGAGTAAAGAGTAAGAAGGGATTTGGAGGGAGAAACAATGGTTTTTTTTGGAAAGGGACACTAAAAATTAACATTACTAAAATGAAAGAATGAATGGGGAGGATAAGGAGGGTTGGGTATTAGGACTAGAGTTCCACTCTTAGCCGAAGTGGGAAAGGTAGAGATTAAAACAGAAATAAAAGTGAAATAATAATAACAATAATAATAAAAGTAGTCTCCAAAAGTTTCAGACTGGGAAGGATATTGGAAAAGAGGGTATATTGGGAGAAGGTGACCTGGGTAAGTGTAAGCAATGTAAATAACAGAGGTTAAGTACTCTGGGTGTGTGTATGCACATATAAGACAACACAAACTTAATACTCATAACCCTGAATGTGTATAATGCATAATATTCCCCAATAAAAACAAAAAGAATAGAGGAAGGACTAAGCGTATCTAATGATACCATTGAAGCAACACATTAAAACTTATGAGGTGCAATTACAATAGTCCTCAGAAGAAAATTTATTTTTCTGAAGCTTCTAGTAACAAAATAGGAAAGAAAGGCTCCATGAACTGAATATGCAATTAAAAAGACTAGAAAGTCAATATATTGGCAACCCTAAGAGAGTTTAAAAAGGAAAAATTTTGAAAATTAAAAAATGGAGAGAAACTACAAAATTAAGACTATAGAATTTATCAGCAAAATTAAAAGCCTTTTTTAAAAAAAGGTTAATTAAATAGATTAATGAGATCATCAAGTAGTGCTTAGAGAGTGGGCCTTGCAATCACAAAATCTTGCCTCTGACACATTCTGGCTGGATAAAGGGTGGTAAGTCATTTAGCCCCTCTGTGGGCCAAGCAACGAGTTAACCCTAAATTGTAGAATAGTCACAATCTGCATTGGTGAAGGAAGTTTCCTTAGTTGGCGTTCCCAGCACCAATGATGTCACAGGTTGAAACCAGAAAAATGCCCAGGTCAATAAGCCATTAGCCAATAATACTGTTAGATAGAGAAAAAGAGCTTAAAGTCAAATTATGAACAAAGGAAATATTCGACAGAGAAAATGAAAAGCATGAGCAGAAATTACTACACACAATTTTATGCCAGCAAATCTAAGAATTAAAAGGAAATTAATGAGTACCTACAAAAAAATAAAATACCCAAACTAACAAAACAGGAAATAGAGATTTCAAACAGCTCAGTCTCAGAAAAAGAAATTGAGCAAACTATAAATGAATTGCCAAAGAAAAAAACCAAGAGCCAGATGGATTTATAAGTGAATTCTATCAGACATTTAAAGAGCAATTAATACCTATGCTATAAAAATTATTCTCAAAAATAGAGACAGACGGCTCTCTATCAAACTCTTTTTATGAGACAAATATGGTCCCTATACCCAAACAAGAGAGAAAGAAAGCAGAGAACAAGAACTACAGAGCAATCTTAATAATGAATATTGAGGCAAAAAAAAAATTGAAATAAAATCCTCACTAGTAGTCTACAGAAATATATCCAAAAGATGAGTCACCATTACCAAGTTGGATTCCTACAGGGAACGCAAGGATGGTTCAGCATTAAAATAATAATAATAATTAACACAATTAATCATATAATAAAAATGACGATCAGTACCTAAATTAGTTTATAGACTTCGTGCCATTATCAAACAAATTACCAGGATTATACTTTGTTAGTTAGAGAAAATAAAAACAAAATTCATCTTGAAGAACAAAAGGCATAGTGCCTCAATGAAAAGGAGAAAAAGTCTAAATAAAGGTGTTGTGGTTGTGTTGTTGTGGCTGTGTCTGACTCTTTGTGACCCTATGCAGGGTTTTCTTGGTAAAGATACTGGAATAGTTTGCCATTTCCTTCTCCAGTGGATTAAGGCAAATAGAGGTTAAGTGACTTGACCAAGATCACACAGTTAATTAGTGCTCAGAGATTAGCCAGATTTGAATTCAGGTCTTCCTGACTCCAGGCCCAGTGCTCCAAACACTGAATCACCCAACTGCCTCCTAGCAGCATTACCACATCTCCAAACATTACAAATCAGCAGCCATCAAGACAATTTGGTACCGAAAGAAAAGAGGGGAGGAGAGGAGGGTGGGGGGAGAAGGAGGAGGAGAGAGATGGGGAGGAAGAAGAGGAGATGAGAGGAAGAGAGGGGAGGAGAGGACATCAGTGGAATAAACCACATGAGCCAAAAGCAGAAGCAAACAGAAACAATATTTAATAATTCCCAGAACATAAATTAATAGGAGATATACTCCCTTTTTCATAAGAACTATTGGAAAAACTGAAAATTAGTTTGGAAGCAATTAGGCTTTGAAAAATATCTTATATCACATATCACAATAAGCTCAAAACAGATACATGATCTGAATATGATCACGACATTTTAAAAAAGCTACAAGGAGATGAGGGTCCTCTTATAATTATGACTAAAGGGAGAGTTTTTCACTGAATAAGAAATAAAAGAAATGATAAAAGATAAAACATGCCATTTGACTACATAAAATTTTAAAGCTTTCACATGGCGCAAGATTCAGGACTGCCAGGATAGAACATAATATAGGTTGTCAGATATAGTCTTTGCATCAAATGTTTTCTGCTTAATTGTTTTTCTTTATTATAAGGGAAGATTCATTCTGGAAGTGGAGTTAAAAATGACAGTGATGTTAAGACAAAAATCATCAATAAGTAGATATGTGATCTGAATACAAAAGATGATACAGTAAAAAAAAAAGAAAACAAGATCAAATACCTTTCATAGCTATGTCTTAAATAACAAGGGATAAAAAAAATCATAAAAGATTAAACAGATATTTTAGCTACATAAAACTCAAAAGCTTTTGCATGAATAAAATCAATAAAGATAGAATTATAAATAAAATGGGAAAACATTTGCATCAAAAGTCATTGACAAAAGGCTGCCATCCAAAATACGCAATGAATTGATACAAGCGTGCAACACCAAGAGACCTTCTCCAATAAATAGTCAAAAGAGAGAAATCATTTTCAAAAAAAGAATTACAAACAATAAATGACCATATGAAAACATGCTCCAAATCACTAACAGAAATATGAAAGAAAATGAAATAACTCTGAGGTTTCACTTCACGTCATAAAATTGGCAAAAATGCTACAGGATGGGAAAAGTCAATATCAAATGACCTGGGGGAGATGAATTTTGACGGAACCATGAAGTAATCCAACCATTCTGAATTTCAGTTTGGAAGTATGCAAGAAAGATGTCCATATCTTTTGAACCAGAAATCCCACCACTAGGCTTACAGCCCAAGGAAGACAAAAACAGAATAAAAAACCCAATATATACTAAAAGATTCATAGACAGGACCTTTGGGAAAGCAAAAACTAGAAATAAAGTGGATGCCTATTGGAAAATGACTGAAAATCCTGGGGTTTAATAATGTAGAGGAATATTATTGCATACTATGAAATTATGAAGATGATTAATTCAAAAAAGTATGGGAAGATTTGTATGAACTGATGCTAGAGATTTTAAGTGGAACCAAGAGAACAACATGCATAACTGGTACAACAATATGAGAGACAGGAATTTGAACTCTCAAGAATGAAAAAAAACAATGCAAGTCCCAGAGAAGAGTAAATGAAATACATCTCCTCCCTCACCGTAGACAGGTAGGTAAACTACTACGAAGCATATCGTATGGCTTATCATGTATACTTTTGAGTATTTTTGCTTATTTGTTTTTCCTTGTCACAAGAGAGGGTTCAATCTGGAGTTAGGGTGAAATCACTGCTATGTAAAAACAAAAAAGCAAAAAAAAAAAAAAATGTAGGAAAATATATTCTTTTACCTGACAAAGGGGCCAGGAAGTTGCAAAGCCAAGTACTGTGTGAAGTCCAAGTGGAGAAGGTTATTAATAGCCAGGTGATCAAAGAAAACTTCCTAGAGAAGGTGATATTTTATTGGACCATTACAAGTTAGCTGGGATTTCAATTTTAAAAGCAGCTAAGTATAGTAGTGGAGAGAGCACTGGGCTGGGAATCAGGAAGACTCATCTTCCTGAGTTCAAATGTGGTCTTAGACACTAGTTGTGTGACCCTGGGAAAGTCACTGAACCCTGTTTACCACAGTTTCCTCATCTGTAAAATGAGCTGAAGAAGGAAATGGCAAACCTCTCTGGTATCTTTGCCAAGAAAACCCCAAATGGATCACAAAGTGTTGGACATGACTGAACCACAAAAATACCTTTTACCTATTGTTCTTGGGGTTCAACAGAACACATTTCTCTTCCACATACTTTCAAAGACGTGAAAGCAGCTCCAGTTGTGCCCCTGAGTTTCCTCTTGTCTAGCTCTGACCGTCCTCAGTTCTTTCAACCAATCTCTGTTAGACATGGATTCAAGTTCCTCCACTGTCCTGGTTACCTTCATATGCATATCCTCAAAAAGAATTAGACATGACTGAAAAATTACTGAACAAAAGGATTTCAATAGGAAAAAAGTAAGAGGAAAGTAATTCCAGAAATAAGGAGTAGTATAAATGAAGGTTCAGAGGAAGGTTCTGGGTTTCATTCAAAAGAAGCAAATTTGTGAGTGACTCAATAAATGGGTGCCATCAAAATAACCAGTTTGGGAATATGGGTTCTGTAGCACCAAAAGAGTCCAATAAGCCTCTGAGCTTCTTTTTTCATTTGTGGGAAAGTGAATGTTCATAGTTTATTATGGACTAGATCCAGAAACATTGAGTTTCTCCCAATCTTTCATATTCCCCAAAGTGAGCATTCTAGACCTTATATTTCCTTAGAGTTAATCTCTTATCCATTTGTCTCCCATATAAACCACCACCCCATTTAGGACCTCTGCCACTATGACCTCTTCCAGGTCAGGTGATATTAGAGCATCACTATATGGTGTTAGACTTCAATACCTTCAGAAAATAGAGCCTCTTTTAAATTTCCTCCACTCACTCCCTCTAATAAACTATGGCAATAGAAAGAGGAGCCCAAGTTAACTCTGAAGAGCAGTGAAGATATGCTGACCTCTTGCTTAAGTAAAAGAAAACTGCTCTTGACATGTCTTGGTCAAAGGAATAGAGAAAAAGGAATTAACTAGATCAGTTATCCCATCCCACTCAGCTGGGGTTACCTGGTCTACCATGTTTCAAGGTTTAGGATTAGCCACAGTGATTAGCATAACAACATTATTCAGTACCCTAAGATTCACTGTATGCCTCCAGGTGCCATTTGTCTTCTTCACCAGTCACACAGGGTAGTTATGAGTGGAGTTTGTGGAGAGAAATACCTACAGCATCTTTCAAGTGAGAGCATCCTAATATACAAAACGCTGAAGCTGCTCTTGCCACAACTTGATAGAAGGCTATTTCAGTAGGTTACACTGGTGGTCACAAGGGTCTGTATTAGGGGGGTAGTAGGGGGGACAGAGAGAAGGAGACAAATACAGAAATGGTGCAGAAGTGGAACCAGATAGGAGGAGTAAGAGACAGCAAAAGAGTTAAGATAAGGGAAACATTAAGGACATGGAAAACAAGGTGAATGTTGGTGCCGTGGATGCAATGAACAAAATAGGAGTAGATTTAGTGGAAAAGATAAATTCAGGTGAGGACATGCAGGTTTTGAGGTATTGGTAGGATATCCAGATGAAGATGTCCTATAAACAAGTCTGGAGCTAGAAGAGATATTAGGTCAGAAGCACAGATTCACAAAGAAGTGGTAGTTGAAGCCATGGGAATGAATGAGATTGCTAAGGAATTGTTGCAGTAAGAGAATAAAAGACTTCCCCAAACTGGTCCCTAAGAAATATCTACACTGAAGGATTAAGAGGATAAGAAACCAAACAAAGACAGAGAAGCTCCAGTTAAAGAGGTAGAAGGAGAACCTCTCTACTACTGGAGACATGCAGAGGATACTTTAGGTGAGCTTACATCTCAGTATTAATTCAACTCCAAATAACGATGATTTCATCTACCTGTGCAATAGCCCACACAACATTAAACATATAAGGCTAATAGAATAATGACTCATTCTGGGACCACTTCTATGTAAACATAGTGAAAAGATGAGAATAAGATGGCAATTAATAATAATAATAATAATAATAATAATAATAGTGATAATGATAGTTCACATTAAAATAGTGCTTTAAGATTTCCAAATCCCTTTACATTTTTAATTTCATTTAATCTTCCCAGTGGCTCTGTGTGATGAATGCTCTAGGAGTCCCAAATTTTCTACTAAATGACCATTTGATTATGAGCAAGTCACTCCGGTCACTATATAAAATACGAATGTATATAATGAGAGGATTGGCTAGAAGATCATCTTTGGGGTTAACCAACACTATACAGCTTTTTGATGCTACGTATTCTGATCCCAAAGCCCCTTCTAGCTCTAACATTCTATATTTCTATGATCACTAGATCTAGTTGCAAAAACAAATAATGAAAGTACTATTTCTCTCTGATTTTAATTGTTGGTTACAGGCAGCTCCAGTATTGGAGAGAATAGAATTCTTCAGAACTAGGGCCTATAGCAATTGCCTTCCTGTCCTCTTAACTCAACTTCCCTGTCTTCCTTGCTGTGCTAACACCCAGAGAGCTCTAGCTTTTTTGGTTCCCCATAGCTCCATAGCATAGGGAGATTGTTCCAATTTGCTGTGCCCAGAGCAGCCTGAATCAATTATGCAGACATTTCTAGTTCCACACCCTTTTTTGGATGGGGGAAGAAGGAAAAGGGGTAAAAGTAGAGGTGGGATGATCATGACAGTTATATCTTAAAGTTAGGCTTAAGGTTCCAGTGAGGGTAGGCTGCGGAAGAGCCCATTCAAATTCTGTTTCTGCTGCCCCAGAGTTTTCTCTGCCTCCATATGCTAAAAAGAAAGAAAACAATTTTTTTAAGAAAAAAAGGGGGGGGGGGACTTAAATCATTAAAAAAAATACAAAAAGTCTGACTTATGTGAAATTTAATTTAATTTATTTTTATACCGGCAGCTGTCGGTTCAAAGAACAACAACAAAGTAGCCCATCTGTGCTTAATTTCATCAATCTACTGTAGATAGTCACGTGACAGCGGACTTGGACTAAGACATAACACGTGGCCTGCTCACCACGCTCTCAAGCCATGCTTTCCTATAAAGTCAGATGGAGCTGCTTCCTCAAGGCAGGGAGCCAGGCTCAGCTGAAGAGGGGAGGGGTCTTTCACTGAGGGTTGAGGGCTGGTTTTCCAGGGCTGAAGCCTTTCAAAAGAGAGTCTGAGTTGGTTATTTTTTCCCTCTCACTGGAGGTGGGCTAATAGGGACATGATGGGCAAATGAATAGAAAAATAAGATGGTACAGGACCTTCAAATCACCTTGCGGGAATGATAAGAACAAAGAATGTTAATATCAGAAAGGGCCTCAGAATATAGACTTATCAAAGATGGAAGGGTTTTAGAATCATAGTATAAAGAAGGAATGATGTAAGCGTCCCTTACAATCACAGAGTAGAGAATGTTGAAGCTGAAAGGAAAAAAAATGTTCACCTAGAACAACTTGCTCATTTTACAGAAGGGTAAACTAAGGCCCAGGGAGGTAAAGTGAATTACTCCACACCACCTGTTAGTGGCAATGCCCAGGTTAGAAGCCAGTCTCCTGGCTTCTGGCCCCATGCTTTTTCCATTATATCACACTGTGTCCTCTGAATTTTCTCTTCAACTCAATGCCAATGTGTTATCTGCTGTATATGCCAATTCCACTCTCCAGAGATGGGGCCAGCTTCTCTTTCCTGGGGTCCAGACCTCAAAAGGACTCTTGAACTGAAAGCAAACACAGTGTCTATCAGGTCCCTGCCTTTGGAAAACCCAGGCAAAAGGGGACACAGCCTCAGCCTTTCCTTACCCTCAATCATGACCAGCAGAGAATCCAGGGTTAGCCAAAGCTTTATTTATCCTCCAATTAGAAGAAATGCAAGGGGGAAAGTCAGAGGGCCTGTAATTAAAATACAGATCAAGAGATTCACATTTTTCAATTTGCCATGTTAAAAAGTGAAAAAAAAAAACCCAATCAGCTTGTCATCTTTCTCATTAAATAACAGATGGTCCAGTGTGAGTCATAGATCCCTGACTGTCAGAAATGTGCAAACTCTTCTCCTTGCTGAGTTTTTTAACTGGGATGATAATAGCGACATCAACTTACAGGATCATGGGATCATCAGATTTTAGTTTGAAGGGTACTTAGAGATGATCTAGTCCAAGCCTCTCATTTTACCAATGAAGAAACTGAGGCCCAAAGAGGGAAAGCGTCTTGCCCAAGGTCACACAGGTAGCAAACAATTTGACTTTAGGTCTTCCCATTCCAAATCCAGTCTTCTTTCCACTTCACTAGCATGTAAAAAAACTTGTCTGCTGTAGAGTCACCGATGTTGGAACAAGTGTTGTGGGAAACCAGGTGCTAGGCAACACTTTCCCATCCTCTGGCTTCCCTCTTCTCCCCACCTCCAAATGAAGATGTGCACATAGGCAGTCCCAGTGCCAGGCCCAAGAATCCACGACCCTACCCATTCCAACCTTGTTAGATAAGAATTAATTATGACCACCACACCTCTCTTACTGGCAGAAGAAAGAAGGCTATAACTAACTTGTAAGAGAAAGATATTAAAACAGTCTAGTAGGGTAGAGGGACTTTTGAACTGGTATCAGGGAATGTTGGTTCTACTGTTGATTGGATGGATGACCTTAAGCCAGTCATTTCCCCTCTATTGACCTTAGGTTCTTTGTTTCCAAATTAGTGAGCTGAATGAGATTATCTCTAAGGGTCTCATTCAACTGTGACATCAGAGATATAATCAGGAATTCTAGTGCCTAGGGCAAATTCACCTGGGGACCTGAGGAGCTTTGTAGAAGAATGGATGGATAAAGGAACAGAGATCCAAAAGCCACTGAGAGGAGACCAACACATACTACTACTGCTGCTATTTTTGTTACTGAATCCAGATATCCAGAGTGATATGAATCCCCAAGTCTGGTGACATGACACTGGAAATCCGCTGTGGTTGGGTACAGTCACATTGGGATAGGGGTGAGGAAGGGAAACAACCCTGGGAGAAGAGTGTGATGACAATAGGACCCTAGGGCCTAGGGCCATGACAGAGGAAGGGACAGCCAGGCCAAGCTCTGCAAGAAATAAAGAAGGCAAAAAAGTGCAACATACTGTGGAAGGATGTATTCCATCCCCCTTCCCTCCATCTTATTCCCCTGGAGCAAAACTCCAACCACCCCATGAAAGTTAGGGCTTGGATCAACTTCCTCTGGTTCAGTGACTCTAAGGTCTCATCTTGTTTTGACAGTCCATGACTCATGCCAATCTAACTTCATGTTTTTGCTTACCAGGCTAACTAGACTAATAGATCAGGGAAATGCCGTAGACATAGAATATCTGGATTTCAGAAGGCTTCTATAATAATTTATGGGCAATATGGAGAGCAATGGGCTTTATATGGTGGAACCGTTAGGTGGATTCATGACAGCTTGAATGACTGCACCCAAAAAGGTGTTAGTGGACAAATGTCAAACTCTAGGGGGTGGTGGTAAGGTGGTTCTAATTAAACATAATTGTGAGAATAAACACTTTTACCAATGACTTGAATGAAAGCATAGATTTGTATTTATCAAATATATGCCCAACATGAAACTAGGAAGAAAAGCAAACATAATAAGCAACAATCGGGTTTCAAAAGGAACACTAGAAGCTAGAATAATGGACTGAATCTAATAAGATATAATTTGATAGAGATAAATGTTAAGTTTCACACTTGGGTTAAAAAGATCAACCACATCAGTACAGAATGAGAAAATAGTAGCTTACGACTGAGGCAACAGTGTGACCTGCCAGCAAAAAAAAAAAAAAGATGTAGATGCGATATCAGGCTATATGAACAGAACCACAATGCCCCGGGAAGGAAAATTTAAATACAGTTGAACCACACCTAGAGGATTGTCATTAGTTCCAGGCAGTGCATTTTAAGAACAATGATAAACCAATTAAAAACAAAGTGGTGATGAAGGTGAGGGTCCCAGAAAATATGCCCCAGGAGGAATGGTTGAAAGAACTGAGAATATTTATCTGGAAGAAACATTCACAGAGTACATATTTATGATGTGTCAGGCACTCTTCTAGGTTCAGGGGATGCAGAAATAAAAATGATATGAGAAAGGAGACAAGCAACATATATGAATATAAAGAAATACAAAATATAGAGAGCAAATACAAAGTAGTGGAGGGGTAGCACTGGCAGCTGTAGAAATCAATCAATTACATTTGTCAAATGTATTGTAAATCCAATTCAAAGAGCTTTAAAATTAAAAGGATGAGAGATCTGGAACACTGCCTGTGTACATCACCTAAGCTGGATTCCATAGAAAGAGGCCATAATAAAGGGGGCACAATAGCAGTTAAGGCAACCAGAAGTTTGCAAGCGACAAAATCCAAGAAAAAAGAGACCATAGTAAAAATCCTTGACCCCAAATGTTCATATACAAATGCCCAACACTTAACAAAAGGAACTGGAGATTCAAATTAAAGAAGGTGAATTTGACCTCACAGGTAGCGCAGAGACTTGGTGGGATGAAACCCACGAGAGGGCATTTTTCTGAACAGGTAAGAAATTAAACAAATAGAAGATGGGATGAGAGTGTAACATTGTATATAAAGAAAGTATACTCAGGTGAGAAAGTCCAAAAACTAGAGGGGAGAAGTTCAACAGAGATTATTTGGGTAAATGGAAGTGATTTTTGCCATTGGAATGTACTACAGACCACATGGACAGAAAGATGAAGTAGATGAGGAGTTCAGGAAATAAGTCACGAGTGTGATTCTGAGCTATGCTTCACAGAAATGACAGGTGACTTCAATCATCCAGACAACTACATGGAGCTTGCTCTCAGCAAATAATTTCTTAATTTTCATCCTTCAAAAGATGGTGGAAACAACAAGAAGAGATTCAACCCAGGATCTGATTTTAACAGTAAGGAAGTAGCCATTGATATTTATGGAAATATTATTATGATATGATATTATGATATTATGGAAATGATAGAAACCCAAGGAGATAGTGACAATTCCAAACTAAAGTTTACAGTAGAAGAGAGGAAATCCAGGCATAGTCTGGCATAGTAAGACATGGACCTTAGATTTTGAGAAAGCAACTTTCAAAGGACTCAGAGGAAAGATAGTCAATATCTCATGGAATAAGATGTTTAAATGGAAGAAAATCAGCCCAAGAGGGATGGGAAATGTCCAAGAATGAAATTCTGAAGATACAAAAGAAAACAATTTTTATGGGAAAGAAAAATGTAATTTGTCTTAAGATTCTGTTAAGCTTCCAAGTTGATTTCATCTTGTAGAATGATCAATTTCTTGAGATCATGAAATCCAAGAGGTCAGCAGAGTGGGAAATGATGAGGTGAATTCCCTGGTTGCCCTCCTCAAACAGAGAGTCTGAGAGGAGACCCTAGATATCCACACCCCACTTACTTAATTATAAACGAGAAGAATGCTTTGGCTAAAGCTGCACCAACCAACTTAGGTTTTCAAAAGAAAGAAATGTACAGAAGATGAAAGCAAGGTCAGGTAAAGGGGGAAAAAATTAGTCCTGAAGAAATGATGTCAATGTATTATTATATTATTATTATATTGTTATATTAATATATTTTTATATTATTATATATGTGTATCTATATATAAACATACATATACATAGATATTTGGAGACAAATATGGATATTGATGTAGCTACAGCTATAAATGTAGGTATTGACGATACAGACATAAATATAGTTGGGAAAAAAGGAGGCACAAAGCAGGGATAGGACTTAAGCTTGGGATGGAGGGGATGATGATAACTGACAAGCAGAAGGTGGAGGTATCTAATTCTTACTTTGTTTCTGTTTGCTCTGCCAAGGAGAACAACTTTTACAATGAAATGACGGAACAAAACCAGCTAAAAGGGAGTTGAAACCCAAGATAAGTTAGGAGGTGGTGAGAGAGAATCGGGTTCTTTTGAGGGATTCATATCACCTGGTCCAAATGAACTACATCCTTGGATTCTGAAAGAATTGACAGATATAGTGTCTAAGCCATTCTTAGGGATGTGTTTGTTCTTGAAGAAGACCATGACATCAGGAAGGTGATACCAGAACTTGTAAGTGAATTGGATTTCAGTGAGGCGGGGCTGTGCAGATTCACCAGCCTCACTCTCTCCTCTGAAGCCATCTGGGTCCAGTGGCAAGATATAGATCAGGATGACTGGAGATGGCCCTCTAGTGATATGCAAAAGATTATGGACAATAAGAGACAGACCACAAGAATGAAGAAGGGCAAATGTGGTCCCAATTTTGTTTAAATGGAAGATACCTCCAAACTCTAAGCCAATGAGAGTGACTTCATTTCCAGAGAAAATTCCCGAAAGCGTCATTAAAGGGATGATGCGCAATCACCTACTCAGGAGAGTCGTGATTACAGCAAGCCAGTGTTTAATCAAGATCATGTCGTGTCGGATGTCCCTCACTTCCTTTTTTGACCGAACTAGTCAATAGGCAATAAAGATTTAGGCAAGTGCCTACTGCGCATCAGGCATTGTGCTAAGAAAGGCATGAGACAGTCCCTGATCGTAAGGAGTGCATGCTCTAATGTGG
Organism: Pseudochirops corinnae; assembly: GCA_028646515.1. NCBI lineage: Eukaryota > Metazoa > Chordata > Mammalia > Diprotodontia > Pseudocheiridae > Pseudochirops > Pseudochirops corinnae. The sequence continues at coordinate 320,604,898 of CM053585.1, read as the reverse complement.
GGAAGACAACACATAACATGAAGCCGAAAGGGTGGGAGGCGATGACTTGATGAGGGCCAATGTGAAATCCTACAGCTGGGGTGGGAAACCTTCTGAGGAAGTGTGAGCTTCCAAGCTGATTTCATTTTGTAGAATGATGAGTTTCTTGAGATCATGAAATCCAAAAAGTCAGCAGAGTGGGAAATGATGAGGTGAATTCCCTGGTTGCCCTCCTCAAACAGAGGGTCTGGGAGGAGACCCTAGATATCCACACCCCACTTACTTAATTATAAATGAGAAGAATGCTTTGGGTAAAGTTTTCTAGATTCTAGAACAGCTTTTGATAAAGAATATTATTCTTGTGGAGGAAATGCACTGGAAGATAATGCAGTTAAGTGGGTTGCTTCAAAGAATAATTAGTTGTTAATGGTTCCCTATCAAAGTCTCCAGATTTCCTCCCTGTGTTGTTTAACATTTTTATCAGAATCATTAAATTTGGAAAGGACACAAAGCTGAGAGGGACAACTAATAACCTGGGACAGAGTTAGGATCCAAAAAAGATCATTGCAGATTAGACCTAAGAAAATGAAATTCAAAACAAATGAATGTAAAGTCTTGCATTTGGATTTTTTTTAAAAATCAGCTTCACAAGAATAAGATGAAGAAGGCATAAATAGCAGTTCTCTGAAAAAGATCTGAGGGTTTTGAAGGACAAGAAACTCAATATATGTGTTCGATGGTAGTCAAAAAAGGTTAATGAGGTCTTGAGCTGCATTGAAGGGCACGTGGCTTCTAAGAGAAGGTAAATGATGTTCCAATGTACTCTACCCTTCTCGGACTTATCTCAGATACAGCTTTTTTTTTTTCCAGATCTACACATCATGATTTGATAAGACAATGCTAAACAGGAGAGTGTCAAGAAGAATGCAGCTAGGATTGTGAAGGATCTTAAAGCTATATGAGTAGCAGAGAAGACTCAGGGCTGAAGGAGAGGGGAAGTTGTATTTGAAGGGCTGTCCCATGAAGAAAAAGGATTTGGCTCACTCTTTTTTCTTCCAGAGGGCAAGAATAATGGGTAGAAGTTGTGAAGTGGTCAATTTAGACTTGATGTCAAGAAAAAATTTCCCAAGAATTAGAACTATCTGGGGCAACTAGGTGGCGCAGTGACTGAAGCACTGGCCCTGGAGTCAGGAGGAGTAGCTGAGTTCAAATGTGGCCTCAGACACTTGACACACTTACTAGCAGTGTGACCTTGGGCAAGTCACTTAACCCCCATTGCCCTCCAAAAAGCAAAAAAAAAAAATCAGAACTATCCATAAAAGGAATGAATTATCTCAAGAGGTGTGTGTGTGGTAGTGGGGGTGGGGGGGGTTGGAAGATTCCCACTCCTTGGAGGTCTTCAAGCAGAGGCTGGCTCGGTGACTGATGGATTTGTTGTAGTGAGTATTCCCTTTGCATACAAGTTCAGCCTAGATGGCCACTGAAAATCCCTTCCAGCTCTGAAATGTTGTGATTCTAGGAGGTGGTGCTTAAAGTGAGCTTTGAAGGAAGCTAGAGAGTCTATGTTTTTCTTTAACATTTATTGATGTCTTGTGCTTGTACCTTCATTCCTAAATATATCCCTTCCTCCTCCCCTGCCCAGCAAACCATCCCTTGCAACAAAGGAAGGAAAAAGCAGCTCGACAAAATTAATACATAGCCACATTTGACATTAAATACAAGGTTCCCCACCCATAATCCTCCACCTATGAAAAGAAGGAAGGGAAGCACCTATCTCCAGGGTCAAGTTTTCTGATCACTATTCAGTATTCATTACTCAGTATTCAGTTTCATTTTTTTTGTTCTTTCCATTTACATTGTTGCACTTTTGGGCATTGTTTTCTTGGTTCGGCTTTCTTCATTCTGCATCTGTTTCTATAAGCCTTTCCACGCTTCTCTGAATTCTTCATATTCATCTTTTCTAATACCACAGTAAAACTCTACATCCTTTACACACCATGATTTATTTAGGTATTCTCCAATCAACGGGAGTCTACTTTGTTTCTAGATCTCTGCTACTAGAGAGCACTGTGATGGGCCTTTCTTTTTCCTCAGAGTGAAATACAAACTCTTTGGGTCTAAGATGTCATTTTAGTCACTTAGGGGAGGGCTTACACTAAGTTGCTTTCCAGAATCATTAGGCCAATACCCAGCTCCACCTCCAGAGTATCTCTATAGACTATTTTCACCTTTTCTCATCTTTGCCAGTTTGCTGAGTATGATAAAGTCTATCCTCAAAATTGTTTTGATTTACATTTTTCATATTATTAATGATTTAGTGGTTAATAGTTTTAACTGAAGTTTAGGGGCTCTACAATGGGGGAAAGAGGTAATAGCATTATTTGAATGAGAGCCCCTGAGCACAGGCACAAAATCCAGTGGTGACGCATGTGTAAGGAGCACTAATTAGGCCAGTTTATCTGGACGGTGCAATGTGTGAAGGGGAACAGTGTATAACAAGCCTGGAACCTAGATGGTGACGGGCTTGAAATGCCAAAAATGCATGTTATCCTATGGGCAATAGGAAACTTCTCAAGTTCTTTGAACAAGGGAGTAACTTGTGCAGCAGACCTATGCATTAGGAACATAGTTCCATGGATGATGGATTGAAGAGGGGAGATATTTTGAGGCAGAGAGAGTAATTAGGAATCTATTGTAATAGTCCAGTTGAGAGATGGGAAAGTCCTGAGCTAGGGTGATGTCCATCTAAGTCAGTGATTCTCAACCTGTGGGTCACGGGTCGCATAAGACCATTGGAAAACACATATTTCTGATGGTCTTAGGAACCAAGGCACCATTCCTTTATCCATCTCCAGGCAGGTCCACCCACATGCAGATACGCCCGCATATGAGTATTAAAGGGTCAAGGCATTAGGAAGGTTGAGAACAACTGATTTAAGTGGAAAGAATGTATGGATATGAGAGGCAGAGTCAATACAACTTAAGAACTGATTGGTTCTGGGTAAGGGGTGAGGAGAGTCATGAGAGAAACTGAGGATTCAAAGAAGAAAACACTTAGGGAGTTATGCTTTTACTTCCAAATATCTGAAAGACTGTGATATAGGAAAGGGGTTAGATTTATTTTGCTTGACCTCAGAAAATAGAACTAAGAGCAGTGGGAAGAAGTTTAGAAAGAGAAAAATCCCTTATAAATAGAGCTGTCTGAAAGTAGAATGAGCTGTCTCAGGATATGAAGACTTCTTTTCAAGCACAAGTTGGATGGCCACTTGTCAGGAATGCTGCAAAGCATAGTCCTGCTTTTTGTTGTTCAGTTGTGTCTGATTCTTCACAACTCTATTTGGGGTTTTCTTGGCAGAGACACTGGAGTGGTTTGCCATTTCCTTCTCCAACTAATTTTACAGATGAGGAAACTGAGGCAAATGGGGTTAAGTGACTTGCCCAGGGTCACACAGCTAATAAGTGTCTGAGACTAGATTTGAACTCAGGAAGATGAGTCAAGCCTAGCACTCTATCCACTGTGCCACCTAACTGCCCATGTTTGGCAAGACCAAACCACCTAAAATGGAGGTATTTAGATGGTACCTCAGAGCTCAAAGGGAACTTAGTGGCCATCTATCACTACCTGAACAAGAATTCACTTTACAACTTGCCCAGGAAAGGGATATCCAGCTCTTCCTTGAAATCTTGTAATTAACTGCTGAGACAACCCAGGCCACTTTTGGACAGCTCTAATGTTCAGGGTACTTTTCCTTATGTGGGTGGAGTCTAAATCTGACTGTCATTTTATATTATTAGAATCAACCCAATGTTCTTAACTGTCAAGATCTTGGATCCTGATTCTGTCATCAAATGTTTTAGCTCTCTCTCCCACCTTGGGGTCATCTGCAAATCTGATAAACATATCATCTCTTCTTTTATCCAGCTCATGGCTAAGAATGTTTAACCACACAGGGCTAAGCACAGATCCAATGAGATGCAATGGAGATCCTGACCTTTAGGCTAAAACCTTTTCAAGCACTCACTTAGAGTGAGGTAACACCCATTCAGTGAATAGGCCTCTTTAAGAAGTGTGTCAAGGGATGGCCCCTTTAATTAGATGGCTCTAGAGGAGAAAGTGAGGCTGGTGACCTTGCACAGCCCTCCCTCATTCAAATCAAAATCAACTGCAAGTCATGTCATCTTTTCCCTGATGCCATGGTCGTCTTAGAAAACAAAGGACAGGTGCAGCTAGGTGGCACAGTGAATAGAGCATCAGCCTTGGAGTCAGTGGGACCTGAGTTCAAATCCAGCTTCAGACACCTAACACAGAAACTAGCCATGTGACCTTGGGCAAGTCACTTAACCCCAACTACCCTACCTTCTCCCTCCAAAAAAAAAAAAAAAAAGACTTAATTCTGATCAATGCAATGAACAACCCACCACTCCAGAGGACTGATAATAAAGTATGTTTAAATGAAAGAAAGAAAAAGAAGGTCAAACACACAAAGCACAAATTCCTGGAGTGCTCCATTGAAGACCCTAACCCTTGGTCTGGCCATTCCACCACTTAGCATCCTAATAACTGTGCTATTTGGTGGCTGTTCTGTTTGGCAGAGAAGACATTAAACAAAGCAATACTCGTGCGGAGCTCCACCTGTCCCCTTTGCCTGCCATCCTAGTCCCTCCCCTACTCCTTCTTTGATATCTTTTTCCTCTATGATGCTGTATTTTTGGAGCTGGGGTCTTTAGAAAGACTGCCTACCAGGTGTATCAGCAATGCAGTATTCACAATGCCTACAGTAACTATAAATATGCTGATATAGTTATTAATCACAAAATGGAACAGGCTCTCTACATAAGAAATATAGATAGTGCATTCATTTAAATACCAGAAGACTGAGT
>CM053585.1:320568591-320599538 GCA_028646515.1 Pseudochirops corinnae | reverse complement strand
CAAAAGGAGTTCGCAGCCGCAGCCACTGCCTCTGACGCCGCTTCCAGTCAGCACCGCACTGAGATTAGCTTGGCTCCGGCGTTCTCTTGCTCCACCCCTTCCTGCTACATCAGCAAGCTCAAGGGGCGTGGAAGATCTTCAAATCCTAGTATCGTTACACCAGGAATATTAGAGAGATGATTCTCGCTTTGTATGGGGATTAAGCTGGATGATTTCTGACATCCCCACAAATTAATAATTGCATAATACATATTGCTCTTTCCTTGTCCCTCTTTTAAAAAGCAAATACCTCAGGAGTGATCCAGGAACCTCAATATAATTGAGAGATCAGATAGAACTTTCTTTTTGTATTGTCACAGTCCAGGTCAGCATAAAGTCACTGAACATCTGGGTCAAGAAGGGATTACCCAAAAGGTAGAATGCAAGAAAGAGTAAGTGGACAAATTTCACATCCTTTGCTGCCTCACTATTATCTCCTCCTGACCAGGCCCTGGGGTGCCAGAGTCAACCCCCAGAAAACTTGTATGAGCATTCTTGCTTCTTTCCCACTAAGGAACAATGACTATGATATAATTGCATCAGAAGTCCTCAGGAGGTATGGAATTGTTCTAGCCTGCATGCAGGTTTCATCAGTAGTGACTGCTCCCCTCTTACACACACACCCCCCTCCAAAATAAGTTTCGTGCTCTTTCCCTTGCAATCTAATATCCAGGACCTACTGCTCAGCTTGGAGACTGCACCTACAGTGCCTGTACTTCACTATTTAACAACCAGCTTTCCACAAAACAAGTATGCAGGACAGTATTTTAAATTTACTCTGCATCATTAACATTTTTCCCTTTGCTTTCTTAAGTCTAGAATAAATTAACAAAATAATAAATCAAGCCCCGGTTTTTAGCGCTTGCTGATTTCTGGGGTATAAATGCTCACATTCAAAATTTAATGATAGGTTCTGACAGAACTGGTTAGCTCCCACACACTTCTGCCTGCCTCCACACCAGCACTGAAGCCCTTCCTCAACCACCACGCATCCAGGCAGGCAGGACCTACATTAATAAGCAAATTACTTTCTCCAAGGTTATCAACAATCTTTTTAAGGAGAGATTTTCTTGGTAGCTTTGGTTTTTATATGGTCTAAATTCCCTTCTCTATTTCTTCCCTTTCTCCCTTCTAGACAGTCATCTGAATAACAAAGACTTTTTTAAAAAGAGGAAGAAGAGAAAAATTCAGGAAAATCAATCAATTCATAAAAAAAATCTAACATTTTATTTAGTGTAAACACTGCAGTATGAAAGGGCCTGGAGTGAGGAAGATCTGAGTTTGAACCCAACCTCAGACACTTAGTAGATATGCAACCCTGGGCTAGTCTTAGTGGAGAGAATGGAGCCTCCCTCCTATTATGGTTGTGAGGATCAGATGAGATCATTGCAAAGCTCTGGGAACGGGGTCTGGCACACTGTATACATCCTAATAGCCGTCATTATTATTATACATCTCCGTTGGAGCCGAGCTTGCTCTCGGTAATTAGGCGACATTCATTTTCAGTTGTTTTCGATCCCGGCTCTTCCCAGTTACATTGTTGTCACAGCGTATATGGTTTTCTTGGCTCTGTTTACCTTGCATCAGTCCATGGAAGTCAGTCTCTACTTATCATATTTGTTGCTTCTTACAGCACAGTAATATTTATGTACCATTACTTGTTTAGCTATTCTCCAATCAGCGGGCATCTATGTTGTTTCCAGTTTTTAGCTACCACCCCCTTGCATCCCAGTAACCCTCACTGCTGTGAATATAAAGGACGGTTAGATGGTACAGGGGATAAAGTGTCAGGCCTGAAGACAGGAAGACTCATCTTCCTGTGTTCAAAATGACATTTATTAGCTGTGTCAACCTGGGCAAGTCACTTCACCCTGTTTGCCTCAGTTTCCTCATTTGTCAAATGAACTGGAGAAGGGAACAGCAAACCACTTTAGTATCTTTGCCAAGCAGATCCCAAGTGGGATTGGGAAGAGTTGGACAGGACTGAAATGGCTGAGAAACAACACCACAACATGAATGTATTTGTTTATAAGCGCCTACTATACATGGTGTCTATGGAGCCTTCTTTTTTATAAATGACCTCCTTGAGTCAGGTACCTAGCAATGGAATCTCTGGGTCAAAAGGGATGGATATTATAACCACTTTATTTGCATAACTCCAAAATACCTCCTGCCCCTTGGGTCTACTCCCTCTGGCCGGATGGCTCCTCCCAGAACCTTCATTTGTGAGAAAGGAGCTCAGGCTGGTCACTTATTGGCTTCCCACTTGGCTGCCCTCTAGATCTCTCTGCCATGTTTCCAGACTGGGCACTTTCCCCCGCTCCCCCACCTTCAGTTTCCTCGATCAGAATGGAAGCTCTTTCCGTTTTGTTTATGCCTGTATTTCCAGTTAGCACACTGTTGGGAACATAATAAGTGCCTAATAATTGCTTGTTGTTGGCTGATTGACTGACAGAATTGGTTGAACCTACTCACACTTCCACCAACAATGCATCAATCAGTGCTCCTGCCTTTCAAAAACTCCTTCAACATTGACTAATCCCATCTTTAATTATCTGTGCCAATTTTCTGCATGTGAGTGAAACTTCAGAATTTTTTTAACTTAAATTTCTCTTATTATTAGTGATTTGGCACATTCTTTCACATACTTATTAATAGTTTGTAATTCTCTTAAGAACTGTTTGTTCATATCCTTTGACCACTTCTGTATTGGGGAACAGCTTATCAACAATATCTTAATTGCTAAATATGACTTTTTCTTGGGTCTCACTTTTCTTGACCTTTCTGGTACTTTTGAAACTGATAATGACCCCCTCCTGCGGTCTACTCTCTTCCCTGGGATTATGTGACATTATTCTTTCCTGGTTATTTTCTTATGTATTTGTCCCTTCTTACTTGTTTTTGCTAGATCATTATCTGTGTCCCACTCCCATATTCCCTAAGACTGCCCCACATCCTCTTTCAATGACCTCCTCAGTTTTCCTGGGTACAATACAGGTAGCACCCAAATCTATATATCCAGCCTTCATTTCTCTCCTGAGGCTCCTTCCTGCATCATTAGCTGATGGTTGGATATCTCCACTGAGATATCCTACAGGCATCTCAAAACAGAAATTATCTTTTCCCATAACATCTCTCTCCTCTAAAGTTTCTATTTTATTTTTTGAGGGTACCACTATTTCTTTGATCACAAAGGTTTATGACCTATAGTGGCACCCACTGTGGCATACCCAGGATGGCTGCTAGCACAGGTTCTTAAATTTGCTTTACTAAGGAAAGATAGCTGTTTAAGGGGTCAACAATCTTATTTAATTATATTCACCAGTTCAGGGGAAAAGTCAGCACCCTGAACTTCAAAGAAAATACAAAGAGAGAAAACACAAGCAGAGAAATAAAGACCAACAGACAAGGTTCTGACTGTCTGAATCAACGATGTACTTTACATACATCCCTGGATGGAGAGAGCCTTTACATCTGAGCAATTAGGGAGTTCTGAACATACAGCCACCCGAAGTCTTAACCAGGAAATCACAAGATCCTTCTCATAAGCAAACCCCAAAGTAAAATATAAACTCAGAGTATATAAACACTTCTCAGAGCCAGAAGGCATCACAACCCTTGTGATTCAATGTCTAATTAGAAATTAGCAAAAGATGTGAAAGCCTTCCAAGCAAGCCTCCTCTAAGCAAGCTTTCCTTAATGGGCTCTACATAAGGCCTATTAATGGGTGGGAGAAGATCTTAAATCCCATTAACATACATAACCTCAGCATCAACCTTGACTCACTCCTTTCCCTCACTTCCCTCTTACCAATCGTCACCGAACTTGGCCAGTTTTACTTCCACCCACCCCTCCCATATCTCTCCCTGTCCCTCTATTCATGTGGTTACCACAATCCTAGTTCAGACCCCCACAATCTCTCACCTAGACTATGGCAATAGTCTCTGATTTCAGTCTCTCCCATCAGCAATTCATCCACCCTACTACTGACAAAATATTTTCCCCAAGCCACTCGTCTGACCGAGTCATCCTCTTCCTCTAAAATACTTAGTGTCTCCATATTGCCTCTGGTATAAAAGGTAATTCCTCAGCTTGCCATTTACAGGCATCTGCATGACGACTCCATCCTGTCTTTCCAGACTCATTTCACATGTCTCCCTTGCACATACTTTACATTCCACCCAAAAGGGTCTATTAGCTTTTTCCCAAACTCATCTTTCCATTTCCCAGAATCACTGAGTTGAAAGAAACCTCAAAAACCATCTAATGAGACTAACTTTTACCAAAAAGGAATCTTCTCTATTATGTACCTAGCAGCTAATCACCAATCTGATATTTCAACACATTTAGTGAGGGAGATCCCACCACCTTCAAGCAGCCCATTCTGCTTTGGGACATTTTTAATTGTGAGGAAATTTTTCTTTATATTCAATCTAAATTTGCCTCTTTTTGCCTTCTGCCTAGGGCAGGTAGGTAGTGGCTAGAGCACTAGACCTGGAGTCAGGAAAACTCATTTTCCAGAGTTTAAATGTGGCCTCAGACACTTACTAGCTGTGTGACCCTAGGCAAGTCACTGAACTTGGTTTGCCTCAGTTTCCTCATCCGTAAAATGAGTTGGAGATGGAAATGGCAAATCACTCCACTACCTTTGCCAAGAAAACCCCAAATGGGATCACAAAGAGTTAGATATGACTGAACAACAGCAAAAACACCTTCTATCTATTGTTCCTTGGGGTCTAATAGAACAAATCTAATCCCTCTTCAAAATGATAACCCTTCAAATACTTGAAAGCAGCTCCAATTGTCCCCACGGAGCTTCCATGTATACAGGGCTAACCATCCTCAATTTTTTCAACCATTCTTCATGAGACATGGATTCAAGTTCCCACTCTGTCCTGGTTATCCTCATGGGCCATCTCCAGTCTTCCTGATCTCTATCTTGTCACTGGACCCATATGGCTCCAGAGGAGAAAGTGAAGCTGGTGACTTTGCACAGCCCTGCCTCACTTAAACCCAATTCACTTGCAAGTCATGGCATCCTCTTCCTAATATCATGGTCCTCTTTGAGATGAAGGACAAATAACAATACCCTCATATGCATACTCTTATCAATGTCTTTTCTAAACTATGGTGACCACAAATAAGCCAATATTTCAGATTTTGTCTGACTAAGGCAGAGTATGGCAAGGACTTATTCCTCAAAGCTCTACCTCTCAATGTAGCCCAAGATCTCATCAGCTTTTCTGTTTCCTACATCACACCGCTGACTCATATTAACCTTGTAATCCAGTAAAATGCCCATTACCTTTTCAAACTGTTGTCCAATCATGCCACCCCTATCTTAGACTTGTGAAGTTGATTCTTTGAACCTACACATAAGACTTTACATTTATCCTTATTATACGTGCTTATGATCCATATCCAATTTTATCTTATTGAATCTAGCTTGTGAAGACCTTTTTTAAATCTTGACTCTATTGTCCAGTGTGTTAGCTAAGCCCTCCAATTTGGTGTTATTTGCAAATGTGAGAGCCATCTGTGCCTTTATCCAAGTCACTGCTAAAATTGTTAAATAGCACAGAAATTCCCTGGGGCATTTCACTGGAGACTTTCCCTAAATTGACATTGAATCATTAATGACTATTCTTTGAGTCTGATCTTTTAACCAGTGCAGTGAGCTATATTATTATCTAGCCTACATCTCTCCAAGTCTTCCACAAAAATAGTATGATAGGTAGACTCCATCAGATTCTTTGCTACACTCTAAGTCAAGGGACCCTCAGCCTTGAGAACACATGTGGCCCTCTAGGTCAGTGGTTCTCAACCTTCCTAATGCCATGACCCTTTAATACTCATATGGGGGCGTATCTGCATGTGGGTGGACCCTCCTGGAGATGGATAGAGGAGCCGTGTCTCGGTTCCTAAGACCATCAGAAATGTGTGTTTTCCAATGATCTTAGGCGACCCCTGTAACCCGTGTGAAAGGGTCGTTCAACCCCCAAAGGGGTCGCGACCCACAGGTTGAGAACAGCTGCTCTAGGTCCTCAAGTGAGGCCCTTTTATTTGTTCTATGAAGTTTGGATTCAGTCAAAGGGCCACACTCGAGGACCTAGAGGGCCACATGTGCCCTCGAAGCCCCAGGTTCCCCACCCCTAGTCTCAGTAAACCATAGGCTTACAGGTGCTGTCCAATGGATTTCCATTTTGCCAGGAATGAACAGTCATGGCAAAACTTCCTGGGTCCAAATGCTAACGGTCAAACTTTAAGGGGAAAACACTAAACTCACATAAGTGGACAACGGGGGCCAAGTATCTCAGTACTGTATTACAGAACTCCCTAGATTATGTTGTACCACAAGCATCCTGAATATGTAACAGCACGTTCCAGTTGATGATAACCCGCTAACGTGAGATAAGCAGTCAGATCAGATCACCGTCATCATGGCTTGGCTGCCACAGTGTCACTGTTAATCACAGGAAGGGGAAGCATTGGCTGCCAAATCACTTGTCCCAACTTTGTGACAACAACTCTTTCCCTTTTCCTGATGTCCAGCTGGTTATTTTTCCCCTTTTGACTCAGAATTAAAACACACACACACACACACACAAACACACTCACACCATCTTGTGACTTCTGTGGCTTCTTACAACCTACAGTCCCTAATTTGATGAATCCTCTTTCTGATAGCCAGCTCCTCGGAGCAGTAGGTGTGGCTTTCCCCCAATGCCTGGGGAAAGGGGGAAGGGGTCTGGTTGCCTACCTATCATACCACACAGGTGGGTAAGAGTCTAATGAGCTTTGTCTCAGACCCCCACCCCACTACTAGGTTCAGATCTTAACTCTCCTATTTACTACTTGTATGACCATAGGCATATGTAATTTCCTTGGGTCTCATTTTTCTCATCTACAAAATGAGAAGGTTGAAATCAATTGTGTCTAAGGCCCCTCCTAGCTAGGAGTCTATGATCCTATTATCAGAAGTAAATCTCTTCCCCATTCTGGACTGCCATCTCATATGTAAAAAAGAAAGAAAAGGTGGGGGGGGGGGGGGGATTGTTAGTCAACAAACATTTATTAAGCCCCTGCCAGTTTGCTAAGCACTAAGGATACAAAGAAAGATAAAAGACAGGCCCTGCTCTCAAAAAGCTCACAGTCTAATGGGGGAAAACAAGCAAATGGCTATGTACAAAGAAACTACATGTGGGATACAAGGGAGGTCATCTCAGAAAGAAGGTGGGAGCCTTAAGGATCATAAGGAAAGGCTCCTTACAGAAGATAAGATTTTATCTGGGACCTGAAGAAGGAAATCCAGGAAGCCAGAAGGCAGATATGAGGAAGGAGAGCATCACAGGCATGGGAGAGCCAGTGAAGATACTCACAGTTGAGGGGAGGGGGAAGTCTTGTTTAAGAAAAAGCAAGGAGGCCAATATCATTGCATAACGGAGTATGGAGCAGTGGGAAAGTGGGCATAAGATGTGAGAAGCCAGGTGAGGGAGGGCTTAGGATGTCAAACAGGATTTTCTGTTTGGTCCTGGAGATGATACAGAGTTAGTAGAGTTTACGGGAAAAGGGTGTAACATGATCAAATCTGCCATTAAAAAGTGAGCTATTCTTCTAAGGTCACAAGATTTTAACTCTTGGGAGACTCAAGATACATCTTTAAAGAGATACCAGCCAGAGAAAGATCCACAGACATCAGACAAAGATGAAGGTTCAGAAAAGACATAAAAAGAAATGAGTGTCATCTCTCCGGAGGGGTTAAGAGAATGAGATCACAGGATAGCATGCCTTGAACAAAAGTCAAAGGGACCTTACAATCCATTGAATCCAACCTTCTTATTTTATATGTGAGGAAACTGAGCCAAAGTATCTGAGGAAGGATTTGAACTCAGATCTTCCAGATCCCAAAGTCAATGTGTAATCCACTTCCTCAAACTGCCCCAGTGTCAAACAGAAAATGACAGTCATAAAGTCTCAAGGACCTAAGAGGTTATCGAGCCTAAGACCCTAACAGAAGCAGAGCTGCCCTCTGTACTGGCAAGAGATTTGTGATTCTTTCTAACTCTCTGTTGCTCATTACCAGTGTCTGTGTTTGCGCTGTCCCACTTTCAGCTATTTTCAGGCAGAGGATGTGAGTCCCGTGCACCTCTGTCTCTGGCAAGTTCCCTCTGCTGCTTAATAATAGATGGACTCATCCATTATAAGGGTCTGTGTGCCTAAGCTTGGAACGAGGGGGCTGCTGGGATGGTGCAAGGACTTTGCCTCGGGAGGTCTGCCCACCACTTTCAAGTGGACGCTCAGCTAAGACTTTTAGCGCCTGTAAAGGAGGACAAGGGCCAAAGCTCTGATCAGGAGAATGAACAATAAATAATTCGTAAAGAACCGCACCGTGTATCCTTGCTGGCTCCTTTCCCAGGAGCATCTGACGGCACAGTACAGTTGTCTTTTTATTTTTGTTTTCTGGAGGGTGTGTGTGTGTGTGTGTGTGTGTGTGTGTGTGTGTGTGTGTGTGTGTGTGTGTGTGTGTGTGTGTGTGTGTGTGTGTGTTTAAATTAGCTCACAATTTTATCACTAAAGAGGACAGTGTGGTGACACGAACAGAGAGCTGAACCAAGAGGACAGAAACGTGGACTCCATGCAGTCTTGGCTTTTCCATTAATTAATTAAATCAAGATCACCTTGTGATCTTTCAGAGAAAGAGCTAGGACTAGAATTTGGCCAGAGAACTTCATTTGGATCACTGGTTCTGTTTCTCATTAGCTGTGTATCCTTGGAAAAGCCACCTTTCTTCATCTAGAAAATGGGAAGGGAGGAGAGCATGGCAAGATAAACTCTGAGCGTCAGAGATGGTGAGGCAGCACATGCGGTAGAATGGGGCCTGGGCTCAGGAAGTCTTGAGTTCAAATCTGGTCTTACACCCTTCCTGGTTGTGTGACCCTGGGCAAGTCACTTAACAAGAAGATCTGCCTCAGCTTCCTTTGCTGTAAAACAATAGAAGTACTTACCTCACAGGGTTATTGTGAGGATCAACGAAATAGTTATAAGATGCTCAGCACAGTGTCTGGCACATAGATATTTAATAAATGCTTGTTTCCATCCTTTTATCTGTCCTACCTCCCTCTGAAGTACCTTCCAGCGCTAGGGCTATGACCTGGGTTTGGATCCTGGCTCGGCTTCCTACCACCTCTATGATGGTGGCCAAGTCATTTCACCCCTCGTTTATAAAGTCGTCACCCTCCTCATCTTTAAAAGGAGCTGATTGAATTAAGTTTATATCTAAGGCCCCTTCTAGCTCAGCTGTTTGGTGTCTCTAAAACCGCTTCCAACTCGGAAATTCTATATTTTGTGAATCTATATCTTTTGTTTCTCATGAATCCCTTTGGCAGACTGGTGAAGTCTATGGACACTTTCTCAGGGTAATGTCTTGTTACCTACATCCATAATTGAAGGAAATGTTAAATTTCAGTTAGAGGTTAGTAGAAAAAACCAACTATATATACGTGTGTGTATAGATTTATTTTTCATATCATGGATCCCACAGAAATCTGTCCATGAAACTCTCAGGAATCCTTGAACACCAGGTTAAGAATCTCCATTTTGCATACACCTCAGCAGTTACAGGAGATTGAGTTCAGGGCCACGAGGGATTTTGCCCCAGGCCTCGAAATGCTAGGTTCCCTTTTTTCAGGATGGTCTTTGGAAGGTCTGGATCCAAAGGGTTGCTCTCTCGCTCTAAGTCTGGACCCTCAGAAAAGAAGATCTTCTGCCAGTTTGGATGCCACTGAGCACAAAGCAAGCTGCCTTTGCGACAGCGTCTTGCAAATGAGACGAGGTACAAAAACATCTCCTCCCAACGAAGCCACCAAGGCTGATCTCCCAAGCTGCTCGCGAGGAGAGGAGAGAGAGGCCGCCAACATTCCAAGTAGTACAAACTCATTTCGTAAAATCAAATGATTGCAAGTAAAATAAAAAACAAACATGTGTGTTTCTCCTCGTCCCATCTGTGGTAATTTCTTGAAGCAAAAGATCTTCAGCAAGGGGAGAAAAAAAATGCAAGTGGAATTACTCTGCAAGTAATATGGAAAATAAGCAATTAGGAGGAAAAATAATAAGGAGAAAATGAACATTAATAAGACAAACACAATACTCCACTGTTGGGGTATTTTTTTTTCCTTGTTCTGCAAACAAGTGGTGACTCCATGTCTGGGTTTCTCCGTTCCACAGCTCAGAGCCTTAGTGGGGCTGGGGAGGTCGAGGCATTGGGAAGATGAGTCCTTAGCATTCCTGGGCATCAGCTCCTACTTGGCCACCAGAAATGAGGCTGGGGAGGGAGGGAAGGAGGGACACTCGACTCATTATCCTCACACCACTGTACTCTACTGTACTTTCTTTGGCTCCTTTTTGCTTACTGAATAAAACCTTGGGATCTTAAGATTTAGAGCTGGAAGGAGGCTTAGGAATCATAGAGTCCAATCTCTTTGTTTTACAGATGGTGAAACTGAGGCCCAGGAATTTTAAGTGACTCGCCCAACATCACATAAGTAATATGTAACTGAGGCAGGGCCTCCTTGGTTTAGGTTCTCCCCCATCCTCGCATCGTCTATTGGATATTCCAGGATGACCCATAGTCATCTCAAACTCAACATGTCCAAAACTAAAACTAAACTCATGATCTTCTCCCTGCAAGCCCATCTTTCCTCCTAACTTCCCTGTCAGTGGCACAAGTAGTAGCATCCTTCCAATTTCCCAGGTTTGCAAACTGTCATCCTCCATCCTCTGCCTCACTCAACGTTCAAATCAATTGCCAAGTCTGATTGGTTTTCCCTCCATGACATCTCTCTGTTCACACCCCAGTCACTCGTTTTCAAGACCTCATTGTAGCTCACCTGGATTATTGTAGTAGCCTCTTCATTAGGCCTCCCTGACTCAAATCTCCTTCCCTCTTCAATCCATCCTCCACTCAGCAGTCACGGGCCCAACCGTGGGACTCCCTGACTCAAACTTAGGTTCTATTATACCAGCGGTTCTCAACCTGTGGGTTATGTTCAATTTGTAACAATGAAAATACATCCTGCATATCAGATGTTTACATTATGATTCATAACAATAGCAAAATTACAGTTATGAAGTAGCAAGGAAAACAATTTTATGGTTGGAGGTCACCACAACATGAGGAACAGTATTAAAGAGTTGTGACATTAGGAAGGTTGAGAACCACTGTATTATACACTATTACCTCCTGAATCAAATATAAACTCCTTACAACTAAAATGAGGTAAACTCTTTACAACCTGGATCCAACCCATTTTTCTAGCCTTTCCTGCCTTTTACTCCCCTTCATGACTTTTATTCAGTTAAACCAGACTGCTGTTCCTCACATAAAACACTTTTCTCTTCTGTTCCTGTCTCCTACAATGGACTTTCCTTACAGCAGCACTCAAGCCCTCTTCACCTGTAGTTCATCCTCTACTCAGATATCAAAGACTTCCTAAACACAAGTCTGACCATGTCACTCCCCTATTAAATAAACTTCAGGAACCCCCTGTGAACTCTAAGATCAAATATAAAATCTGTTTGACACTGAAAGCCTCCTCCCACACACCCCTTTCCATCATTCTTTCACTTTACAGGGCCCTCCTCTGCTCTTGGATCCAGTGACAATGGGCTCCTTGCTGCTTCTTGAACAATAGGCTCCATCTCCTGATTCTGGGCATTTGCCCTGGCTGCCCCCATGCCTGGAATGTTCCCTCTCTTCTCACCTTTGCCTCCTGGCTTCTCTGGCTTTCTTCAAGGCTCATATAAAAAACCCTGCCTTCCACGGAATCTCTCTCAAAGCTAGTGCTTTCCCTCGACTGATTATTCCAATTTATTATTGGCACTATAATGACTAGTTATTA
Source organism: Pseudochirops corinnae (assembly GCA_028646515.1). Lineage (NCBI taxonomy): Eukaryota > Metazoa > Chordata > Mammalia > Diprotodontia > Pseudocheiridae > Pseudochirops > Pseudochirops corinnae. The sequence continues at coordinate 320,587,602 of CM053585.1, read as the reverse complement.
TTTATTATATATAATTAATTACATAATCAATAGTTATATATTAGTTATATATCCTGTATGTAGCTTGATTGTCCATGTTCTGCATGTTGACTCTCCCATTAGACTGTGAACTCTTTGAGAGGCGGGATCGTCTTTCAGCTTTCTTTGCTTCCTTAGCTTCCTTAGCACTTATATGCCTTGCACACACTAGGCACCTAATAAATGCCTGTCATATGACTTTCTCAACTCACTCTTCCAGTTGCAACTTCCACTATGCCTCTTCATGAACTCTCCATTCCAGTCCAAATGGACTAACCTCTTTCTCCCTACCATGCCCTGAAATTTCTGCTGTTCTTCCTTCCACTGAGAACATCCCCTTGCCCCCAGCTCTACCAATCCAATCCTACTCATTTTGAAGCTCAACAGAGTTCCAATCCCTCCAGCAAGTCTTCCTCCATCTCCTCAGTGGATGCGATGAGCTCCTCACTTGACCTTTCCTAGAGTTTTAATTGTTTATCTCAGTTGAGATAATCCCTGCCCTCAGGGAGTTTATGTTTTACCCTGAGAAAATAGTTTAATTTCCTCATTCGCAAAATGAAGGGGTTGGACTAGAGGGAGTGTTCTTCACCTGGGATTTGAGTCCTTGGTTTGTTCACATAGTTTTTTAATAATTATTTTTGATCACTCTATTTCACTATGACTGAGCACTTTGCTTTATGCCTTTAAAAACCTAATATTTTGAGAAGGGGTCCTTTGGCAGATGACTGCCAAAGAAATCTAAAAAAGAAATTCTGTAATAGAGGATTTCTAAGGTCCTTTTCAGCTTTCTCACTCCATGATCTAGGAGCAGATAAACAACCAGGCCTTGTGGAGAGTCTCACATCTATTGTTGATGCTCATCCTTTGTTTTCAGAGGATCAATGATATCATGGGTGAGGTCTTGACTTGCGCATGAATTGGATTTAAGTGGGGCAGAGTTGCACAAAGTCATCAGCTTCACTTTCTCTTCCAGAGTCTGTGAAATCCAGTGGCAGGACAAAAATCAGGACAAGTGGTAATAGCCTGGGTCACAGTGGATGGTCTTTGATGTCTGACCAAGCTCTAAGTACTTCAGTTGCCTTCATGGATATTGGAACAAATTATCCACCCATTCTACTGGGGAATGTCTTCACATGCTTGGGGTAGACATCCCCCTAGCTCACCAATGGGTTTGAGGCCTGTAGGTTACCCTCAACTTAATTTAGCCCATCTGCTGACACAATTTTACCAGAATACAACTTCTTAGAGTCACAGGTGAGAGCAAGGTGAAGGTGGGCACCAGAGGTGAATGAGAAGCCCTGAAAAGGGCTCTCATACAAGCAGTGCCAGTCCTCCCTCCACACCCCATAAACTTATAGCTGTACATTGAAGGGTGATTTCTTTTAAGGATGACAAACTCTTTCACATCTCCTTTTGTGGTAGAAAATGCATTAGATTTGGAGTCAAAGGACATGGGTTTGAATTCTGGCTCTGCTCCTTGCTAACTGTGTGACCCAGGTCAAATCATCTAGCCTCTGAACTTCAGCTTCTGGAAGTACAAAATGAAGAGACTGGAAGTCCCTTCTAGAGCAAACATTCTTTGGCAGGCCATCAGGCTGCTTTTTTTCCTCAGGTTTAATTACCAGTTGAAAGCCCCAGTGTTTGGAACCTTACTTATAATTTCTACACAGAAATTCTATTCCTCCTCTAGGTAATAGATTCTTCAGAAACACACGCTGCCCCAAGGGGTCTGGGGTGAGGAGTCCTCCTCCGTGAAGAACCAGAGGGGCATGGCCTCTACAGGAGCCCCAACATTCATACAGCAGGGAACAGATGGTTTGCTCACCTTCCTCCTCTGAATGTAAAAACATCCTCTGGTCATGGCCTCCTTCTTTTCCACTTATGCATAATTAGAAACTTGTGAAAACAAAGGAGAAACTCTGGCTGCTTTTAGCAAGGCTTCTGAGGTAGCAGCCAAAAGGGAGATGAGTAGAGAGGGAACAGGGCTTTCAGACCTCCCTGGGTCAGAGAGAAGACTGCCGCCTAACAGGAGAGATCCCTGGCTTTCATTCATTCATTCAATAAGCATTGATGAGGTAGCTGCTCTGTGCCAGGTTCTATTCTAAGTGCTGAGGATACAAAAAAAGAAAGGCAAAAGGCAGTCCCTGCCTCAACGAGCTTACAGTCTAAGGGGAGAGACAGTATGCCGACCAAGGCAATCAAAGCACGCTATATGCAAGTTAAACAGGAAATAATTAAAGAAGAAAGCCGTGTCATTCAGAGGGTTAGGGAGGGCTTCCTGTAGACAGTGGGAGTTTCGTTGGGACTTAAAGGAAGCCAGAGAGGGCAGCACCTGGAGTGCTCCAGGCACGGGAGAGACAGAGAAACCCCTGGAGCCGGGAGATGGAGTGTCGTGTTTGAGGAGCAGCCAGGCCAGTGTCACTGATGGGAAGTAAGGTGTGAGGAGACTGGGAGGTAAGAGGGGGCTAAGTTAGGAAGAAGGGCTTGGAAAGGCAGGCAGAGCCAAGCCAGAAGGGACTCTAGAGCCCCCCCAGCCCCTGTCATGTGCTCACTGACTCACCTCAGAAGGGCCTGACAGAAGACGGACTGTACTCAAGCATGGTGTTAGCCTGAGCTCCGGCTTAACAGAGGCAGGTAGATGGTGTGTTGGCATCTGAAGTTGAATCCTACCTCGCACATTTTGATTAGCTATGTGACCCTGGGCAATCCCAATTTCCTGATCTGTAGAATGGGACTAATAATAACATCTACCATTTTACTGTTCCAAAAGTGGATATTAAGGCTGGCATTGGATGTCTGCAAGTTGTCTTAAATATGTGTCCTCCACTTGGGCTTTTTATTACTGTTGTTAATATTACAAGCACTATCATTAGTTATAGTGATCACTATAGAGGACCACCCTCAAAGTCAAAAGAGCTATGTTCAAATCCTGCCTCTATGTACCTGTGTGACCCTAACCAAGTCAGTTAACATCTTTATTAAGCACCTACTCTGTGCCAGGGCAGCTAGCTTGCACAGTGAGTAGAATGCCCGGTCTTCGGTCAGGAAGATCTGAGTTCAAATCTGCTTTCAGACACATATGTCCCTGGGCAAGTCACTTAACCCTGTTTGCCTCAGTTTCCTCATCTGTCAACTGATTTGGAGAAGGAAATGACAAACCACTCCAGGGTCTTTTGCCAAGAAAACCCCAAATGGGGTCACAGAGAGTCAGACTTGACGTTCATGAAAAATGACTAAACAGCAACAATATGCTGGGCAGCTTAAACTGTCACTGCCCCTTCAGGGCAGGTGATGCTCTTCCTCCCTATTTTAAAATGTATTTGTTTGTTTGTTTGTGTAGTCGTTTATTTTAACCTGAGTCTTTCTATATCTCCTGGGCTGGAAATGCAGCAGCCACCCATGATCAGCAGAGAAGCCTTTGACCTGCTTGGCTTCTGGGCAGTCTGGGCAGTCTAGTCCCCACCTCCTACCCAAAGATTCACCATATTGGTGCCAGGCTTAGTCACAACACCTCTGACACCACTGTAGCTCAGACCTCTCAAGTTCAAATCATCCACCAGCCTCATTCTCCAGGTAGCAGGGATGACACCACACCCACTTACCAATTTTTTGAAAAACTCCAATTTTTTTATATCATCAGTTTCTAAAAAGTTTGATCATGTGTACCCATTCATTCATGAAATCAATGAATCTAAATTTAGGAAGAGTCTTAGATCTACAGAGCATATAATGTCAGAGTTTAGAATCATAATACCAGGAAATGGCAGAGTTGGATCAAAGAACAATATTTAGGGCTGAAAGATAGCTTTGTTGTTCACTTGTTTCTATGCCCAACTCTTCATAACCCTATTTGGGGTTTTCTTGGCAGAGATATTGGAGTAGTTTGCCTTTTCCTTATCTAATTCATTTTACAGACGAGGAAACGTGGGAAAACAGGGTTAAGTGACTTGGCCAGGGTCACACAACGTGTATGTGTCTGAGGTCACATTTGAACTCAAGATAAGTCTTCCTGATGCCAGACCCAGCACTCTGTGCACTATGGCGCCACCTAGCTGCCCCGAAAGAGCATCATCTAATCTACTCTAATCTAGCATTTTGCAAAGGGGAAACAGCTCTAAGAAGGGTGATGACCAACATCATTCACTAAGTTAATGGTAGAGCAAGAATGAGAATCCATAGCTCATGAATCTCCAGTCAGTGGTTTCCCTATATTTATAGAATCATTGACTTAGAGCTGGAAGCAATGTCAGAGGTCACTCAGTTCAGCCCTTATCCAAAGCATGAATTCCATTATAACTCTCTCAATAATGTCAAAAATACCATGTTTCTTGAAAATAGATTAAGGGAAAATTGAAGTATTAAAGCCATTTACTAAGCATAAAATATGAATAAGTCTTTAAAGGTATCTGTGAACTCCTCCCCCATTCCTCCTCAAGAAAAGGAAAACATTCCCTCCTGTAATACACCAATATCCCACCTTATTGTGCCGGCTAATGTCTTCTGTTGAGAATAGCATCAGAGATCAGAGAATCATAAGATTTTCAGGCTGGATTAAACCTTAAGCATCATCTAGTCCATTTGCATCTGCATTTTACAAATAAGGAAACAGACCCAGAAAGTCTTGTCCAAAATTATGCAGGTAATGATTCTGATTCCAAATAATAATAACTATTTTTTTTCTCACAATGGCCATGGAGGCTATGAAGTACAAATATATTTCCCCCATTTTAAAATTAGGCTCAGGGAATAAAGTGTCTTGACCAAGGTCATGCAATTAGTAAGTGCTGTTTCCACTTTCCTAGTCTGTTTCTAAAAGAGTAGCACCTTCTAGGAGGGAATGACAGTTTGCTTAGGGTACTGTTCCCTTAGCAGGGAAAAACTATTAACTTCCGTTAATATGAAAGGGAGGATAAAATGCAAAAAGTATGAGGCAATCTTATAAATCAAAGAGCATCTGAAGGGAACTGTACAGCCCTCCACTAAGACCACCTTGGAGACAAAGAGTACAGCCCAGGAGAAAAGCCCCAGAGCATGCTGCAATGAGGAGCACACCACCTCCTCCTTGTTACCTTCCATTTAAACAATCCACTAACTCCTGAGCACCTACTGTATACCCAACACTTGGAGGGGCCAGGAGTAGCAAGTTGAGCCCTACTGGGAAGTGACTTTCCTCAATTTAATTGGTTCCTCTGAAATAATAGCTCTCTCCCCAAGTACAACCACTCTTGTCCATTCATTTGTTCAACCATTCCTGAGTCTCAGTTTCTTTCTCTGTAAAATGAAGGAAGTGGACTGAAAGGTTGCTTGGGTCTCTTCCAGATCTGTTCTTAGATTTACTAGCCTGATACCATGAGTGTAAAATAGTGAAAACACTGCTGCACCTGGAAGCGGGAGACTTGGGTTCAGATCCCACCTCTAAAGCTTATCAGCCGTGTGACCTAGAGTTAGGTAAGAGAAGAGTTAGCTAAAACATTTCACCTCCCACTGCCTTAGTTTCCATATCTGTAAAATAGAGGTAATAAAAGCATGTATTGTAAATTCTACCTGCCTCACAGATTTGTTGTGAAGAGGGTGCTTTATAAACTTAAACTACTCTTAAAAATTTGAGTTCTTCATTCATTTCAGTCATGTCTGACTCTTCATGACCCCATTTGGGGTTTTCTTGGCAAAGATGCTGAACTGGTTTTCCATTTCCTTCTCCAGCCCATTTTACAGATGAGGAAACTGAGGCAAACAGGGCTAAGTGACTTTCCAGAGTCATACAGGCAGTAAGTGTCTGAGGTCAGATTCGGACTCAGAAAGATAAAGTCTTCTGACTGCACTGCCTCACTGTCCATATAAGAATGCTGGATTTAGAGTCCGGGGACCTGGATCTGAATCCTGGCACCACTCAGCATCCAACTGGTCAAATATTAAGTGACAGAATGACTTGCCACTTAGGTCATTTAATTTCTAGGGCCTTAGTTTCCCCATATGTCTATTGAGGGAGTTGAATCAGATGACCTCTAGGATCCCATTAAGCTTTAAATTTATGGTCTCCTTATTGGCTATGTGACCACACATATGTCACTGTTTCTTCACCTGTAAAATGAGGAACATACTTACATTAATCACCTAAAAGTTGGTTGTAGGAAAAGCACTTTACAAACTTTAATATATTACATAACGTGAATTTTTATTATGTCCTATGGTTCAAAGCCTCTTTCAACTCCACAGTACACTGCGGTTCTTTGGCCCTGAGGTCTATTTTCAGTTCTGATGTTATATATACTTTAGGATTCTAAAGCCCTTTCCAATTCTAACATTTTGGGGTTTTGTTCAGTCCCTTCAAGCTCTGCCAGTCTGAATTCTATGAGTCCTTGTAAGGCCCCTTCTAAATCAAACAGTTTATAGTGTTGGGTTCTAGTGGTTCCTCTGACATTCTGCTATTCTTTTATTTGAAGGTTTTATATCCTGTTAGTCCATTCACATATTCAAATATGAAAAATCAGTGTCATTCAAGATGACTGTCTATTCTTGGTTAGAGACAATTGTAAGATAAAACATTCCCTTAAAGAGAAAAGGAAGGTAGAACTTACATTGTTCAAGGTTCTAAGCATTGCTTTCTTTTCCTATTTTGTAAACTCACCAAATCTGAAGGGAAGTAATGCAATATATTAAATGAGACAATTGGACCAGATGACCTCAAAGGTCCTTCCCAGCTCTGGTTTTTAACGATGATATGAATTTAACCCTTTCTAACCTGTGAAGCTGGAGATTCCTCATTAGCTAATCAGGTTGTTCCCCTGGCCTTTCTCATTTTATAAATATTTATACTGATTTATACTACACGGTCTTGCAATATATATTTAATTTAAATAGACTGTCAAGATCCACGCTGTAATTCATGAAGGGTGACATTACTAAAAGCCTGTAATTCAAGTCTAAAATGTCCAGGCCTACAAACAGCTGAGGGAGCCTGGAGTAGGATCATATATTTCACATGTCAAGAGAACAGAATACACACCTCATGAACACTAGAAAAGATCTAAGAATCCTATTAGGTTTAGAAGCCTCTCAACCTGGTGTTTCAAATGTTCCATTCACTGGAGATAAGCACCATGAAACAGCCACAGAGACAAGGTGGAATCACTACTGAAAAGAACGCTGGATTGGAAATTTAAAGATCTATGTTTGAGATTAGGCTCTTTCACCAGCTTTGTTACCTTTGAGAAGTCACTTCTGGGCCTCAGTTTCCTCACCTGCAAATCAAAGTGGAAATATTAGATGATCTCCAAGAGTTTATGTAGCTGGACATTATACATTCTATGATTCTCAGGCTTATTCCAGTCCTAAATTTCTGTAAAGGTATTGGATGAAATGACCTCCAAGTGCCCTTCCAACTCTAATATCTTTTGATTCTAAGCTCTCTTCCAGTTCTACAAATCTTATGATTCTATTCTATTCTAAAGCCCCTTTTATCTCTGATGGTCCATATTCTATGTTCTAAAGCATCTTTCAGCCCTTAAGACATTCTGTCTTAAATGATCTTAAGTCTAACCCAGTTCTAACATTCTACCATTCTGTCCCTTACAGTCAAGTATCCCAAGCTCTAGGCTTAGCACATTTTGTCCCTGCCCAGTTTCCTCTGAGAACCTCAGATAACTAATACAGCTTTATCACATTCTCTCTCTGTCTCTCTGTCTCTCTGTCTCTCTCTCTCTGTCTCACTGTCTCTCTGTCTCTGTCTCTCTCTGTCTCTCTCTGCCTCTCTCTGTCTTTCTCTCTTTCTCTCCTTGAATTCTGAAGGAACTTAACAATGTCCAGGAAATTACACTTCCTCTCTCCAGGAAGTTGGACTTCAAACTGTCCAGAAATTCAACATGCAAGAAACTTCTTCTTTCCCTAAGAAGCCAAGTCTCCAGATTGTCACCATTTGGCCATGTGCTTCCCCTCCCTTAGAGGTCACATGACAAAAAGCATGCATGGTTGCAATAGGTCTCTGCCCCTGCTTCTCCATGGTAGCCAACCCTTGGGATAGGGAAAGGGACTAGGTCAGAGTTCGGGGTTCCCCCTGCCAAGCTCTCAAGTTTGCTCTCAGTTTCCAGGTCTCTCTTGGGATCTCTTCAGAAAGGTAAAAGGGCTGACTTTGTATCAGATGCTCTTCCCTCTCTCTTATAATCCCAGCCCAAAGGGGTGGCATTGACACACCACAACCCAAGCCAATCACTTTATTATCAATCAATGAGATTTAAGATGTCTTCATTCTCAGTGTGATATTACTCAGAGTGACCCAGCGGATGTCCTTTTACCCTTCCAGACTGTCTGTCAATAGGCATGTCCACAACCTCCACAGGAAGACACAAAGTCCCCAACAAAGGCTCACCGACCTATAAGTTCATCAAGTTTATAGTGATGACAATGACCATGATGATATGGCATTTACCTAATGCTTCTTAAGGTTTACAAAAGATTCTCCTCACAACCTTGAGAGGTAGTTGCTATTATTATCCCCATTTTAAAGATGAGTAAACTACGGCAGAGAGATTGAATGACTTGCCCAAGATCACACAACTGATGTCTGAACAGGATATGAACTCAATCTTCCTGACCCAGAGTCCATACCACCTTGGTGCCTTAGGAATTGCTCTCATCAGCTGTGTTCTATGAATCCAACGGCCCTTCCCGACCTGAAATATTCTGTTCTATGACTCCAAGACCTGTTCTAGCTCTGACGGTCTCTGTTCTAGAGTTCAAAGATCTCTTCCAGCTCTCACTTTCCATGGCTCTGTGAGCATGTAGCAAGTTCTTAGATTTGTTTTTGCAGAGATGAGAATCACAAATACTTTATGTATGCATCATACGTATATCAGTGTATTGGCGGGGGGAGGAGGGGCCTTAAGTTGTATTCTTTGCTTACAACGACACTGTAAGAGGTAATCGGAGCAAAGCTTATTTCTCTCTGAGAGGCCTTTTCCACGGTCAGGCCCAGGACGAAATTCCGGCCTTCTGACTCTATGTCCATCCTTCTCTTGTACTATAGGCCTCTCTAAGACAAGTTTCCCCCCTTCCAAAACTTTTTTACTAATGCTCTTTCCTTTTTTATATCTCACCATAATTTCTCAATAACTTCCTCCCCATAGAATCAAGCAATGGATAAATATTGATTAAGCCCCTACTATACTGGGGATATATAAAGAGGTGAAAGATGGTCCCTGCCCTCAAGGAGCTAAGGCAAGGAGAGGACAAGCCAACAAATATAGACAAAGTAAGCTTCTTTGCGGGATAAACGGACAATAATTAACAGAGAGAAGGTGCTGAAATTAAAAGGGGTTAAGGAAGACTTCCTACAGCTTTTTAGTTTGGACCAAAGGAAGCAAGATAGATCAATGGTGAAAGCAGAGGAGAGAGCATTCCAGGAGTGGGTGGCAGACAGAGAAAATGCCCAGGGCAGAAGGATGGAGTGCCTTATTTGTGGAACAGCCAGGAGGCCAGTGTCCCTGGATGGAAAAGTATGTGTCGAGGGGTGAGATGTAACAAGACTGGAAGTAGAAAGGGGCTAGGTTATGGAGGGTTTTGAATGACAAAGAGAGCATCTTGTATTTGATCTTGGAGGCATTAGGGAGCCACTGTAGTTTATTTAATAAGAGGGGTGACATGGTCAGACCTGTGACTTAGGAACATTGCTTTAGTGGCTGAATGGAGGACAGATGGGAGCAGGGAGAAGCTGGAAGCAGACAGACTTACCAGGAGGCTATCACAATAATCCAGATGGGGCCTGTATGAGAGTGGCCACTTGGTCTTTCTTGACTCTGTTTAATAACACAGGGTTGAGGGCAGGGTGAGAGAATTGCTGTGTCTCCCAATGCTGGTCCATCTCTCCAGAGTCACAGGTATTTGGGATGGATTATTTCTCTCCAAAAAAGATTCACCTATCCCTTAAATCACTCACTGAAGAGTTGAGCATGACCACATCAGCCAAGGCTAACCCTTTCCCTTGCAGCCCAGAAAAAGAAAAGCCTACTTGTATGAGAGGCTAGGGACCAGAGACAACAGATAAGGGTTGTGTGTGCAATATAAGTTAATTTTTATTATAATTTTTTTCAGTGCCTTCGTATGGAAATGGAAGCAATGTGCATAATTTATGGAGGCCTGGATATGCACATGCCAAGCTCTAGCACTCCTTGCACACGCTCACTCAAGCATGAGATGTATAATGCTAACACATTCAGACGCCTGTGGAGGCCTTGGTCAAAAAAAAATCTTACTCCACTCCAATACATTAAAATGATCAAGGCAGGAATCAGAGGTTTACCTCATTATAAATAAACTTTGCATTTACAATTTAAAATTAAAACTGAATTAAGTGATTAAAGGCACACTATTTCTTCATAAATGTGTCTCGAGAGGGACTGGCAGAGAAGAGAGATGTGGAATCTTTCTGCTTTATCTTTCAGGAAAAGGCTCCTCTGACTTATGTCTTCCCCTGCCAGTCAGATAACAATAGATTTAATAAAAAATAATAATAGAAATCAAATTAATGTGGAAACAGGATGAGGAATACAGCTTCCCCATCATCCTGCTACTGGAGATGTACCAAGGAAGCTTTCAGTGACACTACAGAAGAGGAGCAGATATCCTAATACTTTTACTTAACTACAAAAAGCAACTATTTTATCCATTTGTACAAGAGTCCAAAGGACATGAAGTATAAAAGCAGAATAACAGGACAACTTTTCCCAGATGACTTTTGCCTGTTCTATCTGGATTCCTTTGAACAAAATGAAGAGAACAATTTTTCCTATACTTATAATCAACAGCAATTCCTCAAAGCCCAACCTATGTCCACGTTGGAGGGGGTGGGGAGAGAGGAAATGCTGGCATTTGATGAAGTGCAGCAGAGACTCTACATGAGCTCTGAGATCACTATGGTGGCCTGGAAGGCCAGACAGGAACCCTGAAATATTGGCCTGTCTGACTCACTGATTGGGTTAGCACCTGGCTAGTATGATTTAAATTCTCTTAGGAATCAAGAAAATACAAAAGATGGCACTGGGTCATGGGGTAGCCCTAGAAGACAATGGAGTGAGTGGAGCTGCTTTGTGTTCTGATAGCCCAAAAGGCAAGATACATTGGAACAAATCAGAAATATCAATCTACCTGCTGGTAATACTTTGGTACAGATGGTGCTGACCACTAAGGTTAGCAAACCATGAGTCACATAAAACAACCTGAATATAAGAATGCTTTTTATCATTGTCTGGTGCCACATCATAAAAAAAAATTAGAAATAGATCTTATCTGTTATGTTAAATAACTCATACTGTTTTATTCTCAGATCCAAATTAGTCAACAATGGACTGTAGATCAAAGCAGGCCACTCATAAGAAATAACTTTATTACTAAAGTCGAATTTGATGAAATAAGAGCAGAAATTTAAGAGTTATTAAATATGAAGAAGGAAAAACTGAAGGACCTGAATGCAATGAAAGCATAAACTTCTTGACAAGATGGCGACCTGAAATTCTGTGGGTGGCAGACCATTCAGCTACCACATTCCTACTCCAACAAAACCTTAAAGTTTGTACCAGCCCTCACAATTACCAAGAAATACAATGAGAAACTACAGAAAGGAATATCCTCCATCTCAGACAGAACTACACAAGAAGTTAGCCAGAAGCCAATGGACAACAGAAAAGGGAACCGCCCCCCCACCCTTGCCACATAGTAAAGCCACTATGGTAACTTCCTGTATGAAGTGAAACAGGTAACCTGTAAAACTCTGTGTCCAGAGACTGAAAAAGTAGAGGAATCCTTGAGATTTCTCCTGAGAGCTCCAGAGTGGGCAGAAAGGTCCAGTGTGGGGAACATGGAAGCCTCAGAGAACAGCAACAGACTGTAAGCAGTCAACAGTTGCCAATGACCAGTGAGCAGCATAGAGCCTTAACAGTGAGTGATCAGACCAGCACAGCTTAGGTCCCGGGCTCTGATGTCCCTAATATTCTGTCCGGAGAGTCCACAGAGAGCCTCATAGTTCCAATACTCTTAACTCAAATATCTAGGGGGAACCTAACCCTAGGAGGCAGAGAGGTCAGAGCAGGAACCCAGGAGACAAGATAAATCCAGACTGATGACCCTACCCAAAAGCTAGCAGGGGAAAAGTCTGGCCCTGTCTCAAAGGTCCCAATTCAAGAACTAAAGCTAGAGAGATGAGTATGTTTTCTAAAAAGAAGACTTTGTACATCAACCAGTGTAAAAAATTATTGCAAATCTAGAAATCCTCCAAAAAGAAAGAGTAATTCCATAACAACCACAATAGAGATTCAAAGAAAAAAACTGATTTTCCATAAGGACTATGTGAAGAAATAAACAAGAGATAGAAGCCAGAAGGTTAGGGTAATAAAAAGTCAAAACACTGCGAAGACCAAAAAAAAAAAATTAACATTGATCATTGATCAAAAACTATACTATTGAGAGTAAAAAAGCAAATTAGAGGAAAGAGACAACCCCCAAAGGAGGATTCTATGGAAAATGTTGGCTTGTCTACACATTCAAAAGACAACCAACCCAACGAAAACACAAGCTGGATCAAATGTGAAACAGAAAGCTTGTGAGGGTACTATTAGTATAATCAATGACAGAATAGTTGTTACCCCAAGAGAGGTTAACTACTCTGCAAAGCTGGAAAATGTCATGTCCAGATGTGACATATAATGATTGGCTAAAATCCTGGAGAGTGTTCCATAAATTACTACTGAAGCACTCAGGGTGTGCAGGAACCAGCTCCAGCTGGCTCTAGAGCTAGCTGCTTGTTAAATTTTCAGGGTAAGCATTTACACCTTGGGAATCAGCAAATACTACAAAACAGGGTTTGATTTCATGTCTTGCTGATTGCATAGACTTTAGAACGGCGCTTCTCAACCTGTGGGTCATGACCTCTTTGGGGGTCAAATGACCTTTTCACAGGGGTCGCCTAAGACCATCAGAAACATGGCTCCTCTATCCATCTCCAGGCTGGTGTGCCCACATGCAGATATGCCCACATATGAGTATTAAAGGGTTGCGGCATTAGGAAGGTTGAGAACCACTGCTTTAGAAAGTGATAGACCTTAAACTTAAAAGGATGTCTTACATATGTTTTTCCCAGGGAGCCAGTAGTTAAACATTTGCCAGCACATTTCTGAGAGGACTGTACCAGTCTTCTCTCTGGAGCAAGCTTGATCCCATATTTCTTAACAGAAGAGTTCACATATTTGTTACCAAAAGATGAGAATGCCAGTGACCCTTCTAAATATAAGTTAATTACCTTTTTATGTACTATATTCAAAGTACCATAATGGTATTTTGGACTATCATTGTATACTCCATTGTATCTCTTAAAAAAAATCTGCAAACACTTGACGGAAAACAATACACTGCCTTAGGAGCAAAAAGGGGTGCCCCAAAACTGCCAAGAGTATAAAGACCAGCTGATTATTAATCACTGATTATTGTGCAAACCATCCCAAATCCTTGTAACATTTCCTACCTTTGTAGATTATTACAGATCCTTTAACTCAGTTCCACACTCACAATGACTGATACACTGAAACGTATAAAGTAGATCTGAGCATAGTGAGACAGCCAGAGTGTCTGGCGTCCACACGGAAAACTGCTTTTTATTTAAAACATGCCACCAAAACAATAATATAAAAAATAGTTGATGTAAAATGTGATGTCTTTCAGGGAGACCTTCTATGGTCCTACCTTACCTTAAATCCATTATCCTCTCTAAGTGGGGATGGCCTTCAGGTTAAAGAAGTCCTATCCAAGGGGAAAGGATCTATTTGTACAAACATTTATAGCAGCTCTTTTTGTAGCAGCAAAAAATCAGAAATTCAGGCTATGCTTATTAATTGGAGAACAGTTGAACAAGTTGTGGCATATAATTGTGATAGAATACTATTGTGCTATAAGAAATGACAAGCAGGATAGTTTCCCCCAAAAAGCAGGGAAGATTGATATGAACTGATACAAAGTGAATTTAGTAAAAGCCAGAGAACATTGTACACAGTAATAATATTGTAATGATGATCAACAGTGAAAGACTTAGCAATTTTGATCAAGACAATGATCCAAGACAATTCCAAAAGACTCATGATGAAAAATGCTATCCACCTCCAGAGAGAGAACTGATAAACCTTGAGTGCAAACTGAAGCATATTTTTCTTGCTTTATTTTTCTTGTTTGTATGTGTATGTGTGTGTATGTTTTCTTTTGCAACATGGCTAATATGGAAATATATTTCGCATGACCTCACATGTATAAGTGATATCATATTGCTTGCTTTCTCAAGGTGTGAGGATGGGGCAGTATGAAGGGAGAAAACTTGGAACTCAAAATTTTAAAAAATGAATGCCAAAAATTTATTTACATATAATTGACAAATAGTTAATAAAATAAATAAAAATATATTTTAAAAAAAGAAATTCTACCAAAACATCGTATCACTTGATGAACATGGGTGTCATCAAGTAATAAAGCTACATTTAAAAAAACAACATTTAATAGCTTCTCCATCTCATGGAATCTTTCTAATGGTATGAAAATGTCATTTGGGCTCAAACAATGTAAGAGCCTTAATGCATAACAAGGAAAGACAGAAATATTTAAGCTTCAAACTTAAATCCAGATCCAAGGGATGAAGATGATACCTACAAATACCCTGGTCTCCTCCAGGTAAGGCACATTGAAGACAAAGCCATAAGAAAAAAACAAAGAAAAATGTAGACCTCAGAATAACTTTTATAATTCTGAAATCCTGGGGAAAATATGTTTAAAGCAATTAACACTTATACATACCAGTTTTAACCTACACTTGTGGAACTGGAAAAGTTCCAAAAAGTTCCAAAAAAATTTCCAAAAGTTCCATGGCAGATTTGGAAAGGATTTTAAACAACACCAATACAATATTAGCCAAACACATTGCCCTAAGGAAGCTATGTAAAGATCAATACAATCATCAGAAATGAAGATTAATAAATATTCTCAGAGCATAGGATATACTGGTTAAAAACTTACATAAAACCCTTTGAAAGAAGTGAATATCACATTGCAGAACAATATAAAGACTGATAATAGGTGCATGACATTGGATTTATGGAATTTAACTGAAGTTGTTTTATCTCCAGATGGACCCTCTAAGATACAGGAGTAGAATCAAAAGGCCTTCCATGAGTGACATTCATGACAATTCAATCAATACCATCAAACAAATGACTAAGTTATGAGATTTTGTTCATAGAAACAAAGGGGTTTATGACTGTAGTTCAAGACCAGATCGTCACCACCAAAAGTTTCAAATGGGTTATCCTTAAGGAGTTCAGTCTTAACTGATCAAAGTAGATTATACAAAGGAGCTAGACATTGCAATGCATCACTGCAGTTTGTGAGAATTTAACACCTACCAAGACATGACCTTATGCCTAGAATTCTACATTATAAGCTTACTATGTTTCACAAACTAACAAAAAATTCATATACTGAATATATAGACCTCAAAATATCCTTTAGAATTTAATAAATAAATTATACTGGAATTAGATTGTTATCATAAACAGAGCTATTAATCAAAATCACCTAGACCTAACATTGATTCATAAAATTTTAAGCACATTTTATGTACTCATAATCTCTAAACTATGTGGAACAAAAAACTTTCAAAATATAGACCCAGGATATGAAATCAAAATCATATGGAAACAGGATGAGAAACATCCCATCTCCATCATCCTTTCAACTACTACAGTTGTCTCAAGAAGACTTTGGGTACTTAGAAAAGTTGAATTTACATATCAATACTTTTCTGTTGTTACAGAAATCATTTAATTTCTCTACCTGGGCAATAGGCTGCAAGACTTTAAATATAAAAGAGTAATAACAGGTTAACAACTTGTCCCAGCACCATTTCTTTCTGAAAGCCACAAAAAAATGAAAAGAACAAAACTAGAATTAATAACAATAACAAATAGGAATAATTAGCAAATATGCTTCACAGACAGGTCCAGCAGATTTTGGCCTCCCTTACTCAAGACCTAAATGGGTCCCCTTTGTCCCTTTCATGACATTATGCTGCTATCACTATAGAAATAGAAAGGCCTGCCAGCACAGAATTGAATACTATTATATAATTTTTTTAATGAGGTGCCATAGTTACAAGACCCCTGAGTTTGTACATAATTTTCTTTTCCCTTCAAAGGGCCACCTCTTCAGTAAAAAATAAACCAATCAACAAGGGAGAGAATCAGAGGATCCCCCAGAGACTCAGCTTTTCCTTCACCCTCTGGTCAGTTCTGAAGCAAATAAAAATCTCAGAGGTAATGAATATTTCCCCCAGACACATCCATCTGTCTAATTTCCATCATCCCAGACTCCAGAAATCTATAGATTCCTAAACAAAATCTCCCTAGGTTACGATGATAATAATCCAGATTTGTAAAGATCTAATTCAAGAAATTAAATGTTCTGGGAAGAGGAATGAGTGTGAAATTGGGATTTAGGAAAGTTGAATTCTAGAACTTCCATGACCATTACTGTGTGATCTTGGACAAATCACCTCATATCTATAAGACTCAGTTTTCTCATTTGCAAAATGAGAATAATAACTTAAAAAATGAAGAGTCAGGGTTAGCATAGTGGACAGAAAGATGGATTTGGAATCAGGAAGAGCTGCATTCAAATCCTTTCTCTGAGAAATACCAACTGTATCACTCTGGGCAAGTCACTTCATCTCTCAGTGTCCTAAGCAATTCTCTTAGATCAGAAGTTGCAGAGCAAGTGCTAATCTACATTGATAGAAGGAGTATTTCTCATTGAGAGTCTTCTACACCAAAGAAATCACAGGTCCAGTCCAAAATAAACAAATGAATGAATGAATGATGGAATTCAGAGTTAAGAAAGAACATAGAGATCATCTAGTCACTCTCATCTTACAGATTAAAAAAAATGGGGACCAGAAAAGTAAAAGGAACTTCCTCAAGGTAGCTTCTGTTTGATTACCATTTCTGAGCTTCATTTACAAATAAATTAATAGTTCTCAGATAAGGCAAGGGTTCTAAAAATCAGTAGATTTTCTCTTTTTTAAGCATGTAAATACTGACTTACGTGTTTGGATTTTTCATATTATGTGGACTTGTTTACCTTTCTTAATTTCTATTATTGAATGAATGGGCAAGTTGAATACTTCTCCAGTAGCATAGCATCCCTATATGTTCCCCCAGCTCATGTTCACTGTCAGGTTGGATCCTCTGGGTCTACTGTCTTGTGTGTGAGATATTGTTCGTGAGCCCCAAGTAGTGTGTTTATTTTCTCCCTAGTCAGCTAAGGGGCACAATTAGTTCAAAGCAAAAGCATTTATTGAAAGAGTATAGTAAGACAAATACAGGTCTCCTTATAAATTTGAGTCACATTTTCCAACAAATGCTTACAGCTTTCAGTGGAAAGATTGGATGCACACTCACAGAGTTCACAGGTGGAGAAGCACACATGTAACCAAGGAATATGCCAATAAGGGTAGCTCACTTTTCTAAGGCTGCAGGGGTGCAGGTATCTTTCTGCTTTGTCTTTTCACCTTGGTGTTATGGTCTCCACTGGACTCTTCTCTACTGAATTCCTTTCCACTGGATGCTGCCAGATGTAGCTTGACTTAATATATTGATTCGTGTTCCACTGGTTGCTGCTAGGCACTCCTTAGTTGTAGTCTCTGCTTCTTGAAGTTTCTGGCTTTACTGAAATCCTGGCCTAGATTACTGCTCAGCATTTTCAGAAGGAATCAGAATCCAAACCCTAAGGCCAGCAGAAATTTTGTCTCTGAGGGCACTATAACTGAAGAGGATTCCCAGTTTCAGGCACCATACTTTCTCTCCTTTCATTGACTTCTGCTAAATAAACTGACTCTGGAACCAGACTCTTTCTGCAGGATGCTTCTATGGGCTCCTTCTATTAAAATAGTGGTTCTCAACCTATGGGTTATGTTCAATTTGTAACAATGAAAATATATCCTGTGTATCAGATATTTACATTATGATTCATACAGTAGCAAACTTAGAGTTATGAAGTAGTAATGAAAATAATTTTATGGTTGGGGGTTACCACAACGTGAAGAACTGTATTAAAGGGTTGCGGCATTAGGAAGGTTGAAAACCACTGTATTAAAAGTTGTATCAGATAGTCCTAGTGCTACAATGCTAATGGTGGTGGAGGAGGAAAGAAGAGAGAGAAACTTCCTTCTCCCTTACTATACTCTCCAAGAGGAGAAAGGGAAAGATTAAACTCTTTCTTTAGAGCTCACTTTAGAGACAGGCCCGTTTCTTTTTATGTAAGTCAGAAGAGGAACAGCTAATCCTCTCAGTCAGTGTTTAAAACTTCCCTGTGTTCATCAATGGCTTTCCTCTAATGGTCACTGACCCTACGATTCCATTAGATTTGTTGAAGAACTTCACACTGTTTTGGAGTTGTTTAGTTAGTTTCTTTATGATCTTCAGTGAAACTCATAATCCTTTACAGCAGGAATTATTGAAATGACTCTTTTACTGAAAATCCATATTTTAAAAATTTATAATTAAGCTAAGTTCTCAAGGATATAATATTTTGCAGTGAAAACCAACTTAGTATGAAAACTTTCTTATTTCATAGTACAAATTTTTTAGGTGTGATGTGTGCGTGTGTGTGTGTACAAGTACCTGGTACATAGCACTTAAGAAATACTTGTTTATCGACTGAACAAGAAATAGACTTCATGTTTGTTTGTTTTTTACTGCTTTCCCTTGATATGTGAAAGACCTCCCCATGGATGCTCATAGGATTTGGTGTTTAAAGTTGAAGTTCTAGAACTTGACCACAATATTTCTAGGTAAGTTGCACTTGTGATTTTTCTGTGTTGGTTATCTATCAAGTAATATTATCTTACATTTTCTTCTATTTTTTCATTCTTTAGATTTTGTTTGATTCTTGATGCCTCATAGAGTCATTAGCTTC
>CM053585.1:320556216-320568091 GCA_028646515.1 Pseudochirops corinnae | reverse complement strand
ATCGGATATTTAAAGACAGGCCTTTAATTCTTTTACTGATTAACCATCCAGTTTCCTTTTTACTGCAGTACCTTTATGATAGCAAGGTGGTACAATGGATAGAGAGCTGGGCCTAGAGTCAGAAAGACCTGAGTTCAAATTCAGCCTCAAATACCTCCTGGCTGTGTGGCCTCGGGCAAGTCCCTTAACCTCTGTTTGTCCCAGTTGCCTTAGCTATAAAATAGCACCTACCTCCAAGGGTTGTTAGGATAAAATGAGACAATATTTGCAAAGTACTTAGCACAGTGTCTGGCACACAGAGTTTAATAAATGCCCATTTCCTTTCTTCCTACATAATCAATTAATTTTGCATTTAAAGTATGATTTATCAAAATTTTACTCACGTGTAATTTTTTCAGGAAAAGACAAAAAAGTTCCTATGAGCCATTTTTTATTCAGCCGATTAACATAATCATGTGGCCCTTTAACTGGGTAAATTATTAGACAACAATATTTACTTACCTGAAATTTGCATTAAATAACAAAGGTAAAAATTTGAAAATCCATTATCCCATAAGTTTGGCTATATACCACACTTTAACAGATTCATTTTGTTAGATCAATAAGAATCTGAGATAAATATAACACTATACATCACATAAAACTTTTCTTTTTGAAGTTATCATTCCTCTATAAGCCTGGTGACAGACTATATATCTGTCATCACAAGAAAAGCACAATTAAGATAATTAGAAACTGAGGGATGCTTATCAACTGGGGAATTACTGAACACGTTATGTTATAGGAATGTGATAGAATACTATTATGCTGTAAGAAATAATGAAAGGAATGGTTTCAGAGAAACCTAGAAAGACTCGTATGAACTGATACAAAGTGAAATAAGCAGAACCAGGAGAATAATTTATATAATAACAATAATATTGTAAAGACAACTTTGAAAGACTCAGGAACTCTGATCAACACAATGACCAACCACAATTCCAGAGGACTCGTGACGCAACATGCTATCTACCTCCAGATAGAGGTGACGAACTCATAGTGCAGATTGAGGAATATTACGTGTGTGAATACATATCTATATATACACCTGCATTTCTGGAGGTGGTCAATGCAGGAAATCTGTTTTGCTTGACTCTATGTATGTATACATGTATACATATATGTACATGCCTATATACACATACATATATACATACATGCAATTTTGGACATGATCAATACAGGAATTTGTTTTGCTTGACTATACATGCTTGTTATGGGTTTTATTTTTCTTATTTTCTCAATGAGGGAGAAGAGGATGGTGAGAGGGAAGGAGGGAGGGAGAAGGACAGAGAAGAGAGAGAGAGAATGCAGAAATGAAAATAAGTCAAAATCTAATTTAATCATAAAAAAAGTATAGCAAAGTTTTGGAAAGGTTCATAGCCAGGTTGGCCAAAAGTTGATAAAATTTGTTCATAGCAACTCTCAAAGACATAGTCATAGAGGGATTGCCATCTGTGTTGGTGGAGGGGATACCTACAATGATAAATTCACAGATCTTTGAAGAACTAAAGTAACCAGTGACTCATCAATCAGTGAAGCATTTGGGCTGTGAACATCTCCCCCATGCCCAACTTAACATGTACATCTTATCTAGAAAATGTCACATGCAATGGTTTACAGAAATTTGATTTTTAAAAAGGTTTAATGTCATACAACCCTGTAATTCTACACTGGGAACCTATCAAATTTAAATGCACCTCCTTTCCCTCCCACTCCCAATGTTTCAGTAAATACAACTTTCAGTGATCTTTTAGGGGAAATCACCTATCAAATGCCAGGCAGCATGAAGAACTTTTGGTGCTTTTTCTAATCTGGTGAAATCTAATGCTAACTGTTTACACAAATACTACACATAGCTAACTAAACAGAAGCAAAATCTGGCATTTTCCCAATGACTAGCCCAAACAGCCTCTTATCCAAAGCATTAAGGAAAGTAAACTTTAAAATGATTTGAGAGAAAGGACTATTTCATGACAGATGGCAAAGAGGGTTCTTCAATGCCAATTTAATCACTTTCCCTCAATTTTCAAATCCTTAAGCTGTAGCTTGAAGTGTTTGTGCAAGTGATGCTATATCTACTGAAATGTAATAGGGTAGAGAGGATGACTAATATGTGCTATGACTTTACCAACTTTAAAGAGTCATTTTAGGGCAATTCTACAACACAATTCCAAGGCAGGATACTTTATTCTGATTTGTACAAATACACGACATTTGATTAGCTAAAAAATAAGATCATCTTTTGCTCCTAAGATCTCAATAAAAATGCCCTGCAAAACTGAGAGAAACATTTAGGTAGTGAAAAAAAAGAAATAGAATTACAAACCCCTCCAATATCAGAGGAAGGAATATGAGATCCTTTATTTTATGGATAGCTGAAGCCCAAAGATGCTCAGTGCTTCAGGTGACACAGCTGGTGGCAGCCAGGATTAGAACCAAATCTCCTACCAGTTCTTTTCCCATCACATATTGACTTCATTCCATTGAGGGAATACAGTTTGCTTTCAGTTATGGGAAGATTTTTTCTTTGTAGTTTTTACAATAGACTTTTGACTTGGTTAGTATAAGGAACATCTGGTGAGACTTTCTCTACCCATGCAGGTCGGCAATTATTTTGCAATTTTCCTGTTTTAGGAAGGTGCCTAGGGCATTACTTCACTTAAACCACCATTGGGTGATTTAAGTCACCAGCCGAACTCACTCAGGGCAGCTCAGTAGCTAAGTAGGTAAGAGTGCTACACCTGGAGTCAGGAATACTCATCTTCCTGAGTTAAAATCAAGCCTCAGTCACCAACCACTGTGTGACCCTGGTCAGTCTTTGCCTCAGTTTCCTCAAATGTAAAATAAGCGGAAGAAAGAAACGGCAAACCACTCCAGTGTCTTTGCCAAGAAAACCCAAAATGGGGTCAATGAGAGACAGGCACAACTAAAAAACCACCAAGTCACATGAATACTGAATCTTGGTCTTTCTTTCTCACAGGCTACAATGCTCTGTGTCCATAGACACTATAACTTGAAAAACCTTCTGCTTGATAACAGTATTTGTTATCTGAGCAAAATCTTTTCCAAATTGTGGCTATAAACACAGAATTACAATTTCCATTAGAAGTAGACACAAAACTGAAAAACAATATATTCAAAAACCTGACAAGTGGTCTTTCAAACTTCACTTAAGAACCTCTGGAGGAGAACCTAACTTCCCTGAAGCAATCCATTCCCCTTCAGGTTATTTCTATTAGTAAATTTTTCCTTACATCAAGATTTAATCTGTGCCTTGGCAACTCCCACTGGTCACTCCTAATTTTGATCTCTGGGGCCAGCCAGAGTAAGTCTAATCCTTCCACATGACCCTTCAAATACCTGAAGATAGTTCCCAAGTCTCTCTCCTAAGGTTTCCTTTCTTCAGGCTAAACACCCCCAATTCTTTCAATCAATATTGAGGCAGCCTTTTGCCTGGTCAAATTTGAAATAACAGATTTGAAACCTTAAGCTACAGGAAGATGTACACACAGGCAAATTAGTCACAAATTAACTATTGCCTGATGCTAATGAGCCAAAGTAGAAAGTGCAAAAGTAGCATGACCCTTGGGAAAGCATGCAGGCTTTAAAACAACAAAACTGAACACTTTTAGTAAAGTATCCTAGCTATGATGGTTGCTATGAGAGTTGACAACGATGCCAACAGTGTAAGCCATTACCTACTTATAGTTGCCCAATCTCCTAAATTTCAGAAAGCAATACCATCAATTAGGTGAAATCTAAAATTTCAGTAGAGGATTTGCATAATATTTACAGAATGTGGCAGTTATTCCTTCCCCATTTAAAGAATCCTTGGAATCTTTCTGGTATTACACGGAATAGGGGAAAGATCTCTTTCTATACCTGATGGCATATTCAAGCTCTGCTCCTTACCGTGTGGCTTTGTGCAAGTTACTTCTCTCTAAAACTCAAGTTCCTTTGTATATTTCCTGGGCCGCTCTTTGTCCTCCTTCCCTCCTCCCTTCCCCTCAAGTTCTCTGCACTCACACAGACCAAGTCCAATCCTGAGACATTTTGACCCAGAGTCCAAAGGATCATAGATTGATAGCTGGATGGGACCTTAAGAGGCCACCATGTCCAACACTCATTTTACAGCGGAGAAAACCAAGGCCCAATCAGGTTGACTCGTGCCCAGGGTATACAGCTCCTGTCTGAAGCAGGACTGGAATGCCCATTTCCCTGACTCTCAAGTCCAGTGCTCTATCTACTACCCCACATTGTCTTTTCTTCTTCTTGGCTAGATGACACAACCCCAGAGTTTCACTCCAGGCAAATCTGATCAAAGGTCAAGTATAGTTCATAACCTAAGTTTCTGCTGTAAAAGCAGATCTCCAACACCTGCATGAACACTCATTGTACAATACATGTACCAGGCATGGAACAAGCTTTATTTCATGAGCTACAGAAAATACCTAAGACAAAGAGGAATCTTGGGAACATACACCTTTCTCTTCCTCCCTCCCTCTCTCCCTCTCTCTCTCTCTCACTCTCTCTCTCTCACACACACACACATAAATAAATAAATACATAAATAAATATAAAGCACTCAAATAGCCTGTTGGACTTCCCCTTGAAGATAAAGCCACTTGAGAGGCTGCTAAACAAACACTACCCATTCACAGAAGCCAGAGAGCTAGAGCAAATGACTTATGGCAACAGTGTGGGGTTGTCAAGGTTCATCCAGATTTCCTGTCCTCCCATGCTGAGCTCTAGTCTTCCCACTGCAGGGGGCTATTTGGCTCTCCTTTCTGCTCTGAGAAGCATTTTGAGGAAATCTAGTTTATCCAGTGCTCAAAGACTCAAACTCGGGACCTCAAACTCGAGCTTGCCTGCAAGATAATCCCCCAGGTGGACAAAGTCCACTCTCGGGACCTCTCCTCTCAGGTTGTGTGGGCCCACATGTGCCTGCTAGGACTCATTTCCCCATGTGCTGCTAGGTCTTGGGGAGGGAAACTCCATTCTCAGGAATCCTAGTATATGATCTATGACTGGAAATGGAAACAGAAGAACAGACAGGAGCTGAAGTCTAGGATCTTCCCTTTCAAGTTTAATACTGTTGAGATGGAGAAGAGGGGGAGAAATTTCATTCCAGCCTCCGGAAAGTAGGTTCACTCTACTGTATTCTGGTGTCAAAATCAAAGCAAGCTGGTCTGTGGGGAGATGGCTGACTTTTATTCATCAGAAAGGAGGCTGACTCTTCTGACAAAAATCAGCTAATTATCAGCAGGGGCAGCTAGGTGGCACAAGGGACAGTCTGAAGTCAGGAAGACTCGCCTCTGCTGAGTTCAGATCTGGCCTCAGACACTCACAAACTATGTGATCCTGGGAAAGTAACTTAATCTTGCCTGCCTCAGTTTCCTCATCTGTTAAATGAGCTGGAGAAGGAAATAGCAAACCACTCCAGTATCTCTGCCAAGAACACCCCAAGTGGAGTCGGGAAGAGCCGAACACAACTGAAAATGACTGAACAACAAATTATGAAGGAAACAATTACAGTCTCCTAAACCCAATCAAGGGCCTTCCCCTTGCGAATTCTCTTTTACATATAAAATAGGAATAAAATAGTTGCATTACCTACTTTATAGGTCAGTTACAGGGCAAATACTTTAATGCTCTTCTACTAATTTCATGACACTTTTTAGATAGGGTTATCAAAAAATACACCACCACATTATGTGGAAATAGTGTAGGAAATGGACAATTTTTAGCCAAGTGATGCTCAGGTCACCCCAATATGAAATTTTGTCACTTTGGCTGTATAAGGATAGGAATACTACTTCAGGATGCTTTCTCAAATGTTAAAAATTTTTTAAAGATTCACATTAGATGAGGCTGATCTGTATAAAACCTCCAAACTACCTCTTCCCACCCCCCAAAGAAGGAAGAGACAAAAATGTTAATCACATTTTCCTTTTAATAATGGTTTGTAGTCAAAAGTGTAGCTTTGAAAACCTCTAGCTTGTTTGTGAAAACCTGAATAAGCTGGGGATGGGGGGCGGGGGAGTGCATCCTCACTTTGAACAGCATTCTGTAAAACTGTGCATTGGACTATGTTTTTGAAGTTGCCGTTACCAACACTGTAAAATCAAATGCACCACTTTAAAAAGTCAGCTTTTGAAATCAGGTGAATGGTATATAGTATAGTACCCTACTTTGATTCCAGGAGGAACGACACACTTAATATAGTAAACAAAACACAAAAAGTAAACAAATCTTAATAAATCACTAAGAATATATCATTCAGATTATCATTAATATTAAAACTATTAAAAATAAGTTTGCCACCTTACCACATTTTACTCTTTCTTACTCAGGTATCTTCCCTCTGTACTATTCTCTCTTTAAAAGAAACAAAATCGCCCGATCTCCAGTTTCTGATCTTTGTACACAGATTTCCACTGTGCTGCGGCTCTATTTTCATACTGAACATTCAGTTCATCCTATTTTTTGGCAGAAGGCAAAGCAGACTTTTAATTTTGGTTGTCAGAAAGATGGACCAATAAAAGTACAACTGATAGAAGGGTTTAATTCTTCCTCAGGAAGAAAATACATTTATCCTACAATGGGTTTGTAAAATCTTCCAAAGGTATCCCCTACCACCATTATTCCACCCCATTCTTCTAAGCATTTTGCCTGAAAGCAAGATGGCAATCTTATTTGAAAAGGAAAGCCAGATTTCTTAAAAATAACTTAAAAAAAAGAAAAATCATTTTATATAAAGCAGCAAAAACGTACTTTCCTCTCTGCAGAAAGAAAAATGTTAACAAGGAAACACACCAATGTAAATGTATTGTTCATAAATTTTTGCTAAGTTTAATTTCACAATAAAGTCAAGATTTATTTCATGACTATTGCTTAACCTCATTGGTACTGTCAGGAGAAGATTCTTTGGCATCTTCAGTCTCTCTTGTATTTTCTTCTTGATTTAGACTTTCCATCTCAGATTTGGTCCCATTAGGTATAGAGTTTTCACTATTTACAAATCCATTTTCTGTGACTTCTCTATCAGTGATAGCTTCTTCAATCTTTAAGTCCTCCTGCACCTCAGCCTCATCCTCCAGGTTTCTGAGGACAATCGGGAGTCTAGAGTCTGCCACGGTGTTCTCTAACAAAGCAATATTGCTCTCTTCGTATTTGGGAAGTGGGGTTCCCTCCTCCATTTGTTTGCAATAGTACTGTTGGTTGGCAGCTGCACTCTTTACGGCTTTTTCCAAAATCTCTTTTTCTCCTAAGCGCAGTTTGATGGCCATTGTTGCATGAAAGGTAAGATCATGGGTCGCCAAGAAGGATTTATCTTCCTGGAGGGGGGATGAAGGGAGGAAAGAATAATCAAATTCATTAAAAAGAGTCTAAATGAAATGGTGCACCAGTACATCCAACAGAGAACTTACATGATTTTAAAACAATTATGCAGCAAAAAGGGTGTGGTGGTGTAAGGCTGTAACGTGCAGAGTATAACAGCAACCTACATGTCAATAGTGCTTTACAGAGGTAGAGCACTTGATGGTCACAACAACCCTGTGACATAGTATAGCAGTTTACAGAAGAGGAAACTGAAACTCAAAGAGTCTGTTAAAGGACTTACTGAAGGCCACATGCTCATTAAGAAGTGGGGGAATTGGAAAATGAATCCAGGTCTCTAACCCCTTTCTTGCCACTCAAACTTTTTGCCTCTCAAACTTTAAGTCAGTGGCTCAGAGACAAACAATTCAAGCATAAACAAGAACTTCTACTCAGAGTGATGTTTCATAAATAAATGGGAGGATTAATAAAAATGATTTCTACCTTTGTCTCTTAGTCAACAAAATCAATACAATTTTTGTATCAAAACTTTAAAAAGAAATAAAACTGACAGTGCTGAATAATGATTCAGGTAAAGAGCTATAGTAATCTGCATTAGTATAATGATGATATAAGAAGTAGCCCGAGTCCTCAAGGAGCTTTAACTCTAGTAGAGTGGATGAGATACCACCAACTGTATTCAGTGTAAAGAAGAGGTCTAAAACCCTGTTATGAAACTCAAATAGAAATGGCTACCACTAACCCCCACATACGGATCCCTGTGGGATGCATACTGACTTAGAAAACCATACACAAATAGCATCTATTTTTGTTGCATTTTATTTTGTTAAATATTTCTCTATTCCATTTTAATATGGTCTGGGCCGTACTCGGGAGTGTTGCAGGTCACATGGAGCCCATGGGTTGTACGTTTGACATCTCTAGTCCAAAGCATTATAGGTAATGTTAGGAGGGAGAAATTACTTCCAGTTATTGTTCATCAAGCTTCAACAACCACCACCACCCTTTGTTAGGTATCTATTTGTAGTGCCCTGTTAGGCACTGGAGTATATACAAAGAAAAATAAGATATGGCCCCCTGCCCTCGAGGGGCTTACAATCTAGTAGTACCATGGCAAAGTGCGAACCAACACACAATTACCAATAAGAATTACCTCAATAGTTGTTTTATATGTTTTTAAAAGAAGGGATGCTCTGGCTTCAAGGAATGTCCAGAGTTTGACTTCATTGTCCCAGCTAACAGGAAATTCAGAGTTACCCAAAGTGAAGATTCGGTCAATAGCATGTTCTCCTATCAAATGTTCTTTTAGCTCTTCTATAAGAAATACAAAGAAAGGATAATCTGTTAATAGGGAAAACAGCTCAAGTATTAATTAACATACCCTTAGAAAAATATCATTTCCAATCACGCCATTTTCCCTTGGCTTTCCCACTAGGCACGCTTATCTGACCATGCTGTTTCTAGACTCTCCAGAGTGGTAATGACAGTTTAAAGGTTTAGGTGAGGAAAATAAGGTGTAAGTCTTAATTTTCATTTCTATTTAAAAATGAAGTCACTGGTACTTTCACATGCGACATTGCCCACATTCCTTACTTCTAATGAAGGACCCTGTGATCAATGAGATCATTTCAGAAGCCATTTTTCAGAACCGTGTATATATGTACCTCACTTTGACAATGCCTTCCTCTTACTGAATTACCTAGGGCAAAATGTACTAAAGTTGCGATGACTTCAAGGCCAAAGCTAACTGCAACAAGTCCCAAAAGGCTTCCAATTTTAAATTTGCATGAAACAAATTCCGATGTGTTGACTTGACAAATCAGCTCCTTTACTCTCAAAATAAGTAATTCCCCAAACAAAAACAATCAAGAAAATGTCCCATGAAAACCTTAGTCAATGAAAATTTGATACGTCTCACTCATAAGCAATTTAAATACAAATCACAAGTAGATGAATGAATGTCTAAATTACACCTAAATATATTTCGCAGGAGGAGGAATTCAACACAACTGCTGTAGGCGTATTATTTCCAAAAGACCAAAATGTGCCTACCCTATTCATACCAAGAAATATACTCAAGCTTCATTTGTAATGATGAGGACAGTATTTCTTTCAAAGCAAAATGTCCCACAGCTGTCCTTATTTAGAATTTGAAATGAAGAACTTTTGTTGTCAACGACACAAATTTATATTAGTATCAGAAAGATCTTCTCAAAGATTAGTGTATGTGACAATTAAATCTTCTCATCCTACAAATGAAATGTAGACAAATTCTACTGAGCTAGAAAAGTGTTCTAAATAATTGTTTCTTGTAGTGAGGGGGAATAAGAAAAAGATAATCTGTTGGCAGTCCATGAGAAATTTCATTGGAATATACTTTTATCAAGCTTCATTAGAAGTTCAAGGTAAGAATGTGGACCTGATAGATTGTCCTCACATCATAAATAGACCTCTTATACCACTTTGTTTATACCCATCTCAGTATACTTATCTTTTGAAGTATAGAAGAAATGAAATTAAATAATCAAAATTCATCAAAAGAAATCTGAATCTATTACAGTTACCTGTGCATGTCATCTTAGCTTCCCTTCCTCCCCTATCAAAATTCATGTTTTTTGGTGGGAGTATATTTTATTCATCTTTGTGGTCCCTTCTACGTCTTTTACTCTATAATCTACCCAAATCCTAGGAACTTAACACAGTGCCTTGCACATAATGGGCATGGATACCTTCTATTTTAACAAGAAAAGGTACTATCTAAAGTTTTATAGAAAATTGCTGCTTCATAGGGAAAATAACCAGAAATCAATGTAATGTTTAGCTAATACAATGAAAAATGAACTTCTCTGGTAATAGAAATATGTGGAAATTAAACTGTATCATATGATTTCAAATTCTTCCCTGATTTTAATACTCTACAAAAGCTTAACCATATAGTAATGGAGGGCCAATAGCCAGCTATTGGTATAACAAGAGTCTGACTCAACTTATACCAACTATCAATCCCTATTTCAGCCCACGGTACACTAAATTATAGTCACAATGAAGGGGAAGAAAACAAGTTAATACCAAGATCTACTAGGAACACTGTTGAAATGAATAATAGCCTTTCTAGGCTAAGTAATCTTTGTCATATATGTAAATGGATAATAATAGATCATTCTACCTAGTAAATCTTTTAATTTGTCAACTATATTAAAAATGTATTGTAATATATTTATTTCTACTCTGTGTTCTTTGAATTCCTACGAATGTGTTGATGGGCAATTCCTTCACAGGCCGTCATTCCCATAGACACCAGTTACGTTCATTTTTTTCCAAAGTCAAAGACCAAACCCTTAACCTCAGCCAGACATTTTTCAAATGTTTCCAGAAGGAACAAGAACAGTGTGGAATGAACTGCTATGAGATTATCATCAGTCCTGGCCAAACAATCTGCCACACATGCAGAAAAAATGCTGAACTGGGGAGCTGGTGACCCAGGCTGGAGTTCTAGTTCTGTCTGTTAACTACTCTGAATCTCAATTTCCTCATCTGTATGATGGAGATAATAATACCTGTGTGACCTACTTCATGAGGCTGTGCTAAGAGAAGAGTTTAAACCTGTTAAGTGCTAGATATACAGGAGAATCATAGATAAAATGCTAGTTTTGTGATTGTTAATCATTGATATTTAGGTAGCACTAAAAAATTTGCAAAAGGTGTTCCCCAGACAATTTCATTTGAGCCTCATAACAAGTCTGTAAAGTGGGTCCTAGAGATATCATTATCCTCATTTTGCACATGAGAAAAAAGAGACATGAAGTAAACCTGTCCATGATTTGAATCCACGACTCCAAGGTCAGCAATCTATCCACTATGCCATGCTGCTTCAGCATGTTATTTGTTCCTGCAGAAACATGTCTGTCACTACTCTAATTAAAATTTAAATATCAGCAAATAGTCTTGAAAACTTTGAAGTAATTTATTTTTAACTACCTTGGGAGCAAATGAAGACGAGAAAAATGTGTTACTTTAAAGTTCATAATGGTTAATTATAGAGAGCACAATGGATGTACAGTCAGATGACCTCGGCTCGACTCTAGTGCTCACTGCCTTTTACAAGCTTGGACAGTCACTGTCTGTGAGCCTCAGATTCATCCTCTATAAAAAGAAGCACCATGAGCAGCTGATGTCCAAGGGCCTGCTTAGCTCTAAATACTGTGATTCCACACTAAACTTCAAACATAGGACACACGGCCATTCCACTTAACCTGAAGCTATCTGAACAGACCACTGATTTCTGCCTGCTCACCAATGAAAGGGAATGGTCTTCTTCAGGCAAGGAGGGAGTAAGCCACATGTTCTGTGACAGTCTCTGAAGACAAGAGAAAATCTCCCTCATTTCATGCTATGCTAAGTTTTAGCACTGAGGTAAAAAAAAAAATTATATTTATATATATATATATATATATATATATATATATATATATATATATATATATATATATAT
>CM053585.1:320524984-320556116 GCA_028646515.1 Pseudochirops corinnae | reverse complement strand
TCATTTATATTACCACAATATTTGTTTTTATCCAGGAAATTAGGAGCTAAAAGAAATCCAGACATTATTATTATATGCTATGACAAATTTCCTAGGTCTGTCTCAATTCTCTGGTTGTATCAAAATGAGGCTTGAATTGAGATAGCTGTAAGCAAAAGCCTAGCATGGGGTCTTGACCCCAGTTAATATCTTAAAAAATTGTTAAACTGGATCCAGGAAATCTTTTTATTCCAGAGCAGGAGTTTTCAATCTTTCGGGGCATCCTGGAGCCCTCTGCCTGACTGGGGAAACCTACGGCCCCTTTCTTAGAATAATGTGCCTTAATGCATAAAGTAAGATATATAGGATCACAAAGGCGACTAATTATTTTAAAATAAAGTTATCAAAACATTTTTTTTAAAAGCTCACAGATGCGAGGTTAAGAACCCTTGTTTTGGAAAAACTTCTGCAGCGAAACTGTTGTAACAAGATTTGCTCTAAATGAATATAAAGCTGGCTACTATCACTATATGCCTAAGAAATAACTCAGATTCAAAACTCAGAATCATGAAATGAAACTGCATAATTTGTTGCCAGTTACTAATTGGTGAAAACAAAGATGTCCTATGACTACCTGATTATTAAATTTCTTTGACTTCCTAAACTTAAAGTGATGTGCAATTTTTTAAAAGTACAGGTTATTTGATTCTAATGAGATTTTAAAGCACATCAAGGCATCAGGTAAGCTGTGAGTGTAGATTTGGGAGACACCTGGAATAACGATAATTACTGCAATGAAAGTGCTCACATTTATAAAGTGCTTTAAGATTTACGAAGCACTTTCTTCACACTGTTTGACGTAGGCAGTGATAGATAAATAAATAAATGCACAAAAAATGAATCAGTAAAAGTGATAAGAACAGCTAGCGTTTAGCTCTTCTGGGTTTGCGGATTTCAAATGATCTTCACAGCAGCCCTCAGAGGCAGGTGCTATCATCATCCCCACTTTACAGAAGAAGAAACTAAGGCACAGAGAGGCAGCAGCTTGTCTAGGGCTGTACAGCTAGTAAGCATCTGGATCAGGTCACCTAAGCTCCCAGGGCAGCACTCTTACCGCTGTGCCACCTTGCTGTCCAGGCGGCACAAGGGTCATTATTCCCATAACAGATAATAACAGCTGACATGTTAGTTTCTAATTTTGCAAAGCACTTTTACATGGTATATTCTCATTCAAATTTTACAACCTGTGGCTGCTATTATTCCAATTTCATACTGGAATAAAAAAAGGTGAAGAAACTGAGGTTAGGAGAGGTGAAGGGAGCTATCACACGGTGGGTGAGTGCCTGAGGCAGCGCTGGAATTCAGGTCTTCCTGAGGCCAGGCACAGCGCAAGTGGCTCTTCCCAGGCCACAAGGCTAGTGAGAGGCCAATACGGGACTGAGCCCCAAGGCCTGCTCCTCCTAAGCCAGGGTTTTTTCCACTACACTCACCTGCATCATCTACAGAGCCAATATATATGATGAGTATGTAAGACAGTGATGTTTGCAACATAAGGACTTCAGTCAATGGAACCTTTTGGGGGACCCTGGAGCCCTCTGCCTGACTGGGAAATCCTATGGACCCTTTCTCAGACTAATGTGTCAATGTATAACCTTCTTTTGTCTCTAAGGCTGCCACCTCTCTTTCTCCATGAACTATCTGCATTCTGAAGCATTTCTAACTTTAATTAGAAAGTCTATTTTCTTTTACACTTCCTGAAAAATTCGTTTTAAGTCAAAAGAAATTTTTCTGAAATGATTTACCTTCAGTCATACAGAATACTCGAAGGAAGGCCAGAAGTTGGGCAGAGATGGGAGGCTCAGTAAAGTGCAAGGCAAAGACACTGGAACTAACAGAAAGAGTAAGCAGAGATCAGTCACAGCATGCAGTTACTGATTTGTTCCAAAGCAAAATCCCTTTAATTTATGATACATGTGGTTTTCCTCTAGGAGAACTAAGAGGGTGGATGAGTCATACAAGTCTGAATTACAGAAGAATAAACTTCGAATCTTTCACACAGGAGTGAATGACAGTATTGAGAACAGAACCTTTGTAATAACCTTTGTGAATTTTTGTCATGTGCTAATATAGTTTTGATTTCAATTTGCAAAGACCAGATTATAGGAATAAACATAATACTTCAAATTCTGATTTTAAATATATCAACAATTTAAAATTAGTATTTTTATCATTAATCAAATATTGATAAGCTCAATAGCAAAAAGGGCCATATAATCAATTTCCATTAAGGATGATTCCTCTACAAAGAACAATAAATCAAAATTCTCACCTTCTTCATCATCCTACACTGGAGAAAAAGCTGAGAAAACTTTAACTAGTGGGGTGGCTAGGTGGCACAGTGAATAGAGCACCGGCCCCAGAGTCAGGAGGACCTGAGTTCAATCCGGCCTCAGACACTTAACACTAGCCATGTGACCTTGGGCAAGTCACTCAACCCCAATTGCCCTGCCTTCCCCCCTCCAAAAAGAAAAAAAAAGAACTTCTAGTTAATTTAATTTTTTCTTTTTGGAGGGGGGAAGGCAGGGCAATTGGGGTTAAGTGACTTGCCCAAGATCACACGGCTAGTAAGTGTTAAGTGTCTGAGGCCAAATTTGAACTCATGCCCTCCTGACTCCCAGGCCGGTGCTCTATTCACTGTACCACCTAATCACTCTTAGAAATTCTTGAAATGACTAAGAGTCACTCAGTATGGCCAGTTCAGCATGGTAGATAATGGAGGAAAAGAATCAAATGAAACAAATTGATCCACATCATTAAGCTTTTCGAGGTGAAAGACATTGGTGCTACTTAAGTACTTATTTAACTTAATGAAGAACTGATTGTGAATGTTACCAATAATTATGTTTATCTAAAAACATCAGTAAATTAACATGCATCTGAAATGCTCTGGATTTGCTAGGCAGTGGGCATAAAAGGATTAAGACAAACTACTGAGGAGCAGTTTTATCAGCACCCCAATTAAACACTACACAAATCATCAGAGGGAAAGGCTGACCAGTATTCTTACTTACGTTGGAATGCCAGCTCGAGCCAGGACTTCAGCTTTCATTGCATAGAGCCTGTCACTTTTGCTCACTCCGAGCTTTATTTTCACTCTGTCATGTGAATTATTGTCAAAGAAAAAACCACTGTGGATCACAAACTCTGCATTTGATCGGGTGCCATAAAAAATGTAAATCTAAAAGGATGTAAAAAAAAAAAATGAAGGCACATAAAAAAGCTTAACACCTGTTTAGTACAGACTTGAGCTATAGTATTACTTGTAAATTTAGCGCCATTTTACATTAATGAGACAAAATGTCTATAAAGTTCTAATTCAAGAGCCAGGGAAAACGAACAGAACAAACAGCTCTTGCCTGGCCCAGTTCTTCTCAGGGACAGAGTTTGGAGCCCTATGCAGCCTGGAACCTGCTTCCCCAGGACTTGGTGACATGGAATAACCTCCCGCTTTGCCAGATATTAATAAATCCACTGGAGAAAATAACATCTAAGCTTTCCAGTGCTACTAAGAAGATCTCATGGAGACTGTCTCAATCTTCCATTGCTACTGAAGAATGCTCATACTAAACCTATCCCTAGCACCTGCTCCTTCCTTCATCATTACTGAGCCCAGGAAAGTTGGGTCCTGGCCCACAGAGGACTGGATTTAGAGGCCTCTTCACATAGGAACCTATGTGAAGAAATAGTACCTACTCTGCCCTGTGTCTCCAATTCCTCTGAGAAAATAACAACATTCCAGTCTTCTATTACCCCTCAGTGCTCAGGTAGATGGAGATATAATCTACTTTGCCCTGTGCTTGCTACCTCTGTCTGAGAAAACTACTTTATAATCACTGAGCACCCAGGTATGTGGCAGCCAGTCAACACTTAGCCCCTGCCCTAATACCTAGATCTTCCTTTACCACAACTATAGCTAGGAGCATACAGTTCCACCCAAGACTCTCAGAGACTATCTGGAGACCTACTTGCCTGGGAACCTATTGCTATTTATGGAAGCATTACCTACTCCATCCCTCTAGCTTGAAACAAGATGGTTCAGCCCTTATACCACAATCAATGTTTATCTAGACATCGGGCCTCGTACCACCAGGACCCCACATTGGACCACGATCTCTGGCAGTGGGCACAGCTAGGGAACAAGTTATACAATCCACATTATGTGCTGTCTTTGGGTGTGTATCATTCTTCTACCACGACTGGATGAGAACGGATAATAGTGCCAAATATAACCTCAGTCAGGCTGCTGGAGACCCAGTCATGAGGTATTTAATGACCCAAATGTATGACAGAATTTTTCTCTTTGACTCCCTTCTTCCTAGTTTTGGGAGACCGAAGAGAGACTGACAACCATTTCCAGTCATCACAGTGCCCTGCATGGAGACAGCCCTACTCATCCAGTACCTCTTCTCTCCTAGCCTTTTCAATCTCCATCTTCTAGATACTTGTTATTTAGAGCCCTCCATGTCCAAGGTGAAAACTTTCTTCCTGCTCTCTCACTTCCATTCATCTCAGCTCTCCCTTTGCTATGTCTCTACCATGCTCAGTTCCTCTCTTCTATTCTGCTTTCTGGAGCTTCTATTCCTTTGTTAACAAGCTTCATTTTGTCTTAAACCTCTTACTTGCACACTCTTTTCATGGTCTTGCACTCGCAGAATACATCGTATTCCTGCCTAAGACTGAGTGCATCTCTCATGTCTTTTACCCCAACCCAATCACCCAGAGACAAGAGGAGGAGTTGGAAAATAACTTCGTTTCACTTCTTCACCTGCTGTCATCACACAACAATCTCTCTTCTTTTGAGGTTCACTTCATTTATCGATATCAGTCTACAGAGATTCTTGTTACAGTCATCTCTGGTCTCTAGGCAATCCTTTCTTCTCTTCTCAAGGGGTGAATTCAGTATCTGGATTACAGTTTTCCTTTCCATCCCAACTTCTGTCCCATTCTGCTATCTCTGCCACCTCAAGGATGGTTATACCTTAGATCATACTATGCTACCTCCACGATCCAGAACTCTGAAATTCCCATCTCTAATCATAATCTTCTCTGTCCCACACTCCTAAAATCATTCATCCCCTTTGCCACCTTCTCCCTCACATTCTCCCAGAACCTCTGCTCTTACCTCACTATCTTCCCTTTGAGTCCCTTGTTGCCTTGTGTTTGCAAAACTTCCACCCAAAACTCCTTCCACTATCTGGTTTTTATGCTCCTATGTGAGTGCTGCCGATTGATGGAGGAAGTAACACAACTACATCAATAGGTCCATGTCAGATCTGTGTTATCTAATTTCACTTGGTTTCCTTTTATTCTTCTAGGGCTGACTCTCCAACATACTCCCTGAAGTAGCAGTTCCAAACCTACTTTTTCAAAAGTCCATTATACCACATTTTCACCCATTCCTTTGAACAGAGAAAACCCTGCCTCCTACTTTCCTGAGAAAATAGAAGTCATCCTTCATGCCTTTCTTCTCTACTCCACACCTCAAAAGTCTTATACCTCTTACTCCCACCTGCCACCTCCCATTTTCCTATCCTTGGCTTTAGTTCCTGAGGAAGAACTGGTTCTTTTCCTTACCAAAGCCAACTCCTTTACTACATTTAATCCCTTTCCTCCCACCCCAACACCTCCCCTCCTTTTCTCCTGGGAGTTTGTCTCTTTGGGTATTCTTGCTCCCTCTTATTTTCAACCTCTCCTTATTAAATGGATGCTTCCCCACTGTTTGAAATATGTCTAAATCTCCCCATTTATAAAAAGCTTTCATTTGACCCTGCTTCCTCCTCAGGCTGTCATCCTACATGTGTTCTCCCTTTCACAGTCAAACTCCTAGACCGAGCTGTCTATACTTACAGTCTCCATTTTACGCTTACTTCTCACATCTTTATATTCTGGCTTGTGACCACACTATTCAACAGAAACTACTCTCTCCAAGGTTGTCAATGATTTTTTAACTCTTAAATCTGACCGCCTTGTCTTAATTCAGATCCTATTTCACTTCTCTGTATCTTTTGACACTAGTGACCATCATTTTCTCCTAGATATTTTTTCTTCTCTTGGTGTAAAGTCAAGCATGAGCAGCTTTCCAGAGGACTGCTGCTGTGAACAGCTTTTAAGGTTCTGATTACATAGTACAGAACTCTCTATTCAATAACAAATCAAAGTAAAACACTCACAGAAAACCAAGGTACAGCATTCACAATGTTACAACTTATCACAAAATACATCATTCAACATATCACAACTCAACAACTTATCACTAAAATAGCCACATAGTTTTCACTAATGTGGTCACAATAGTTTTCAACAAAGTACAATCATTTAGTAACTCAATTGCCTCCTTAAGTGACACAAAATACAAAAGTCAAAGTACTCCACCCCTGGGTAGTCTCAACTGGAGATTAGTTTCCAATCATAAACAAAGTATATTCATTTAGTCAATCACAGAGTCCTTAATTCAATCACAAAGTGCAACAGTCAAAGACCCCCACCCAATGGGTGCAATTAAGTTATAACTTCAACAGTCACTTTATTCAATCAAACATATATCATTTACCTAGTTCAGGGGAAAAAGTCAGCACCCTGAACTTCAGAGAACACAAACAGAAGTTACAATAGAAAATAACACAATTCAGCCGAGAGAGCTTGCAGCTATCTGATCATTACATTCATACCTAGTTAGCTACCAGAGAGGCAAGCACCAACATCTGGGTTTTCAAAGCCAGGGGGCTCAATGGCTGCCCAGAGTCTCATCTGGCCAAATCACACAACTCTTCCTATAAGTGAGTCCCAAAGCAAAACCTCACATCAAGGTCAGTCACTACTCAGACAATATCATCAGTCACTACCCAGTACCCACAGAGAGGTCTTCTCATCTTGAGTTGGGGCAGGCTTTCAGCTTCTATGATTCCTCTTCCATGGTCCCAGCTCCCGCCTGATTCTAACAAACTGCCATCTGAGTTCAAAGGCAGACAGCTCCCAATTCCTTGTCCAGCTCTCTGTATAGTTTCTGTTCCACATTGAAGCTCACAGTGTCCAGTCCATCTCAAATCCTTCACAGTCTTTGTTCCGGCACCACAGTCATGCTTTCTTAGTCTTCAGCAGCTCCAGCTGGCCCTTGGAAGTCCTCAGCAGCTCTGGCTGGCCCTCTGAAATCCTCAGCAGCATAAGCTCCTTTCTCAAAATCAAAAACACTTTCTGCCATTTTCAAAATCAAAATTACTTTTTCCACAGAAGTTCCAGTGCAGCAGAAGCAGCCCAGCCTTCAGATACTTGTCCCAAAAAGTTCTGGCTGTCCACCTTGTGCTCTTCCATAAATATGGTATGGCTCCTCCCTGTTCAGCCCCTTCTTGTTATGTCAGCAACATGGGTTCATACCTTCAGTTTCTTTAACAGAGGCTTAATTTAAAACTAGGTGCTAAGCACCTCTTAGCTTAGCAATACAAAGGGATCTTCAAATTTCATTACCATTACACTTGGATTCTATGCCACTATTCTTTCCTGAATCTGCTCTTATCTGTTAGACCATACCTAATCAGTCTCCTAATTGTGATTATTATCAGTCTCCTACCCTACTACATACAGGTGTCCTCCACGGCTGTCTTGGGATTTTCTCTCTCCTTTAGGTATACTTTTACTTGATCTCATCAGCTCAATTAAAATTTCTGTAGAGATGATTTCTAAAGCTGCACAGTCAATACAATTCTCCTCTAGGACCACACTGTCAACCGTCTATTAGATTTCTCTACTTCAATATGCCTTCTTATATATCTAAAGTTCAATATGAAGTGTATCACCTTCCCATCTAAATCCACTCCTCCTCGAAAACTCCCTGTTTCTGTTGAGGGCACCATTCACACCATTCACCTAAGTTTGCAATATCAGAGTTATCCTTAACTTTTCCTTCTCTTTCATTCCTTTTTTCAATCAGTTGCCAAATCACGTCAATTCTATCTTTACCACATCTTTTGCATCAGTTTTATTCTATTCACTCATATTGTCATTATACTAGTTCAACACCATTTATCTGGATTACAACTGTCATGCTTGGTTTCCCTGCTTTCAATCTCTCCATGTTGCAACTAAAATAATCTTCCTGTAGGCCAGGAAGGACTGATCATGTCACTCCCTGACGCAAAAATCTTCCGTGGCTCTCTATTGCCTTCAAGGATAAATACACGTGCTCAGTCTGGCATTTAAAACTCTCTACAATCTGTCACCACCCTACCTTCCTAGACTTATTTAATACTTTCATGTCTTTGTTCTGACCCTCTCAGTTGTAGATGTACCCCACTCAAATTTCTTTGCATTGACTTATATGTATGTATACACACATGTACATATATGTACACACATATATATATAGTTTGTCCAATCTCAGTAAAAAGTAAAGTTTTGCAAGACTGGGACTGTATCAGCATTGCCCTTGTATCCCCAGTGCCTAACACACAATAGTGTGTTAATAAATACAGTTGATTAAACTTGAATTTACTACCTATTTTTAAATTTTCATTTAATAGTTTAAAAAATTTACTCTCTGGTAAAATGTAAACAAGTTGTGCAATTTTCTCAACACCCTTCCATTGACTGAAATGAGCTGAGGAAAAGCATCATTTTTCAATAACTACTCAGAAGCAGAATTGTGGGTATTAGCATCATACAAAGGATCCCTGATCCCTGAACTCATCTGACCTTTTATATTATCTTCTTCTCCAACCAATGGACAGCAAGTCTATTACTTTTAAGATTGCATTGTAAAATTTATCATGTTCTTCCTCTCCTTTTTATACAGAAAAGTCTATTCTTGAATAAGAGTTAAAAGCAATGAGTGTCAGAAATTTATTACTAGATCATGTGGCAATTTTCCACCAAGTAGTAGGTTATAGAATGTTCCTTCAGAAATGGAAGATCAATACTTTTTCTAGACAAAGACTTTTCTATGGTTCCAACTGGGATTGTAGCAACAGTCTTAAGTTAGTTTTATTTTTTATACAATGTGTATATTTATAAGATCAAAGGAAAAATAGCAGGTTATACAGATGCATATGCAATAACTTATTGAAAATGATTAATTCCTGAAACTCCCAAATTATTAAAGGGAGAATTTTTATAGATTTAAATACAGAAACAACAGGAATAGATCTTAAGCTTCCTGTCTCTGTACTGTATTTTTGCCACCAGACCACACAGTTTCTTCACAAATTAAAAGACATTCATTTATATTGCTAATATGAAAGGGAATAGAATAAAACAGTAAGATCTTAAAAGTATTTTCTTAGAAAATTCCAATATTTATTCGGAGTTACATTGGAACAAAATTTATTCTTAGCTTAAATTGTTACAAACGTTCACTTTAGTCATATTTTGCTCCTTATTTTTAATGAGTATAGAACAAAATCCAATTTAAATCACAGCATGTTTATTCTATATTCCAAAGACTGTTGGATGTTGTAGTTTAACACATGGTCTATAATGCAAGTATATTTTCATGCAATTTTACACAAGTGAATTAATAACTACACAGAATCTACTTGATAACAATCTTTCAATCTACATAATATATGGGCACTATATGGAATGTACCTGTTCTCCAACATTAAAATCTTGCAATGCAACGCATTCACAACGATCATCTTCTAGGTTGTAACCAGTAGTAATCTAGTCAAGAAGGAAGAGTAATAAAGCAAATTAATGAAGATATCTATAATTCCCTTTGATCAATCAGTTTTTCCCTTTTTTAGAAGAACCAAAGGTAGAACAATATCCTTCGGTATCTACATACTTGGAGATCATCCCTGAATATTTTCTAAGAATTGCCACAACTGGGGTAGCTACGTGGTGCAGTGAATAGAGCACCATCTCTGGAGTCAGGAGGACCTGAGTTCAAATCCAGCCTCAGATGCTTGACACACTTATTAGCCATATGACTTTGGGCAAGTCACTTAATCCCAACTGCCCTCCAAAAGGCCAAAAAAAAAAAAATTGCCACAATAACTGTATAAAAGCTCAGATTAGTTGTATATATGCTAGAAAATCACAGAAAAAAATTAATTTACTTGAAGAAAAAGAAATTCTCTAAGGAAAATACACGCCACAGATTTTAAGGAGGGTGTCCCAACCAAGAACAAAAGTTCATTACAAGAGCACTTACATTCACAGACCATCTTATGTGACACTAAATCAATGGGGTAAGAATTCTGTCAGACTCATCAACTACCAGTGCATTCTTTTCTCTCAATAAAGGAATGAATAACTCCAGCTCTTTGGGGAACACTATTTTTGGAGAACTCCAATTTACTTGCAAACAATCCCTTTATCAGAAATTAGGTAATTATTCTGAGAGACTGAAGAGGGTTTTCTAAGGCAGTATACAGGGTCAAGAAAAGAGGAAAATTTTCATTCTATAACAGATACATATTTTATTCCGAAATCATGACAATAGGCCCCTTAGGTAAGTAAAAGAAATTGAAAAATAAAATTAAAATGATAATTTCATTTTTATCATTATTGCAATTCTTTTTGCCTACAATGCAAAGATTTCTGAGCACTTTACAGAGTAGTTCAACCTCAGAAATGCCCTTATATGAAATAGTACAATAGTTCTTATCTAGACTATAGGCTCTGAGGTCTTTGAGGGCTGGGTTGACTAGGTCTGACACTCAGTGTATCTCCCAAGCAATTAGTATGTTGTTAGGCAACCATCAGAGGGTCATCAGAGAAGCAGAATATCAAAGCTGGAAGGAATGACAGGAAGCAACTAGTCTGTTTATTTCACAGATGAAAAAAACTGGAACTCAGGGAGGCAAAGTCACTTGCACAGTCCCAAAAGCAGGAAGAACTGGGATTTTAACTGAAGTTTCCTAATCCCTTGTCTTTCTACAACACTATATTTGCTGACAAACTCACTTCACAAATGAGTAATAAAAGGTTTAAAAAAAAATCTGAAGCACATAGGTTTTTTAGTTAGCAAATATCTGGGATATCCAGTTTAAGAACTCTGAAAGACGGTTGGATATGTGACACTGGAGGTCAGTAGAGAGACTGGGGCAGGAAAGGTAAATTTCAGAATCATCAGAATAAAAATGGTAATTAAATCCATGGGAGCTGATGAGATCATGAAGTGAAGTAATAGAGTGAAAAGAAAAGAGGGCCCAGGACAAAATCCTGTAAGATATCTATGTTTAGAAAGCCTGATGTGGAGGAAGATTGAGCAAAACATACAGAGAAGGAGCAGTCAGAGAGGTAGGAGAAAAACCAGGAGAGAGAGTAGCATCTCAAAAACCTAAGAGAAGAAAGTATCAAGGACAAGACTGATCAACAGCATCAAAAGCTGCAGAGAGGTCAAGGAGAAAGGAGACTGAGAAAATGTCATCAGATACGGAAACTAACAGATTATTAGTAACTTTGGAGAGAGCGACGGTGGACTGATAAGGTCAGAAGTCAGACTGTAAAGGGCTAACAGAGTGAGAGGAGAGAAAGTATAGGTACCTATGACTTTTTCTAGGAGTTTACTTACAAAGGGCAGAAGAGATATAAGACGACAGTTGGGATGGAAGGATCAAGTGAAGGTTTTTATCAAGAAAGTGGAGACATGGGCATGTCTGTAGGTAATACGGAATAAGCCAATAGAGGAGAGACTAAGTG
This sequence comes from Pseudochirops corinnae, assembly GCA_028646515.1. NCBI lineage: Eukaryota > Metazoa > Chordata > Mammalia > Diprotodontia > Pseudocheiridae > Pseudochirops > Pseudochirops corinnae. The sequence continues at coordinate 320,544,440 of CM053585.1, read as the reverse complement.
AAAGAGTGGTGGTGACAGAGGGGGTATGCTGGATGAACTGGGATGGAACGGGAGCATTTGAACAAGTAGAAGCCTAGCCTTGGTAAGAAGTAAGACCATTTCACTATGTGAGACAAGAGAAAAGAGAAGAAAGAACAAAAGGAGGAGAAAGTGGTAGAAGGCACCTGAGTGACGGATGAGAAAGGGAAACAAGTGAATGGGTTAAATTTTTTCGGTGAAATATGAGGAAAGGTTCTCAGGTGAGAGTGGGGGACAAGGGGGGAGCCATGGGAGTCTTGAGGAAAGATGAAAAGGTTTGGAAAAGCCACTGTGGAGAGCAGGATAGTGAGTTGATAAAGGAGGTAAAGTAAGGTTGCCTAGCAACAGCAAGGACCCAATTGAGACTGTGTAATATAAATTTACAGCGGACACAGAATGGCCATGTGATTTTCTCCATCTTCATTCAAAAGCACACGTGTGGGCCTGAAGGTAACAAATGGTGGAAGTGATCCAAGGTTGAGGCTTGGCTGGGCATAATCAGTGATATGATATAAAAGGGTAGGAATTCAAGAGAAGACAGTATAGAGTTTAATTTGTTCAGCAAGGGGTCAAGATGGGAAGAGGAGAGAGGGGCTAGTACAGGGGAGAAAGCTGGGAGAGAACTGAGAAGTCAAAGGATAAGAGGTCACAGTAAGGATGAAGGGGAGTGTTTTGTGAGGGAAAAAAGAGGGAGAGGTGGGATAAATTGTGATAGGATACAGGGATTTCAGAATTCTTGAATGTGGAGGTGGTACGTTTGTGGGTCACGGTAAGATCAATGGTATGATCATTGTTGTATGCAGCTGAAGTAGGTTGGAAGAACAGCTCTTGGGAAGTTAGGGTATTTGAGAGAGGCATTATGTATACTGAAGTCCCCTAGTATGAGAGTAGGAGTTGGGGAGGAGAGAAAAATTATGAGCTGTGTAGTGAACTCACTGATGAAGACCTGTGGGTCTGTAGACAAGAGCTACAAGGATTTTGATTGGGTAGTAGTTATGAATAGCATGAACCTCAAAGGAAGAGTGATTATGTGACTATGTGACTATGGTAGGGAAGAACCAGGGAGTGGCAATGGGGAGTAAGGAGGATTCCAACTCCTCTGCCTTGACCAGTGAGCTGAGAACGAATGAAGACACATTTAGTATTAGAAAGGGTGGCCAGGGAGGCTGTGTCATGAAGGGGAAGCTAAGCTACAGTAAGAATTAGATGAAAAGGGTAGAAAAGGAAAAACTTTAAGATGAGGAGAAGTTTCTTGTCTATGAAACTGGCATTCCAAGGGACACAGTGTAAAGGCTAGTTGGAATTAGGATGAAATTTTGGGGTAAAAAGGTTGAGAGGGATGGGAGTGAGGAATTGGGTAGTAGGGGTTATTAAGTGAAGTTTAGAGTATAACTGGCAGGAGTTCAAAGGCTCTGGGATGTGAAGGGTATGACCAGGTATGAGAATGTTCATCAATGAGTGGAAGGTGCCACTCCTCTACCCTCAAAGGACAGGCACAGCAGGAGATGGGAGGCCTCAAGTCAAAGGGAAGGTTGTTCTCCTTTGAATCATAAACCAGTTGGTGAATTGGATTAGCAGAAGGATGTAGACGATCCCTTGTATTACTATAGATGGAAGATATCCTGTATGGCCCCTAGCAGCTTTTCCTTAAGGGAGAAGCAGCACCCAGCAGGAAATGGAAGGCCAAATGTTTTGGCTTATTTGGCAAAGGTAGGCCAATCAATTTTAAACAACTGTATCAGGTAATTAAAGCATGAGATAAATAAATGTGTTTTAGCAAAAAATACAAGTACTGTAAACATCTAATTTACTTCCTCTGGTTTAAAAAACACTATCTTAGCAATAAACTTTGAAAGATAGAATAATGCCTTTTCTCTTCAGTTCTCAACACAACCAATCAACAGTCAGTCTTTGTGGTAATTATATATGTCATGATCATAAGTATGGAGCGATTAAAAGGGGGGGCAAGAATTTGTTGAAGAGATGATTTTCTCTGACTTATAATAACTTCAGAAAGCTTCGGTTGCTAAGAAGCAATTGGAATATTGTAATGACAAAGGCTAGATTTCCACACATAACATTTTCATAGTAACATGCAAAGTTTGACCTGTGTTCCAAGTTTTGAAGTAAAAGTAAAAAGAAAAATTGTGTCCAAATCTGTATGTATCAGTATGAAAGCCTTTTCATTCTGATATCCAAGGATGAAAAGAGTTTTAATTCAAAGAAGTATGGAGAAATTGGAGTCAGTCAGTATTAACTCCCTCCCTGCTGAAGGCTGGATTTATAATAGCCTTCCAAATGAAGCAGTATGGAAGAAGGTGACAAGTCTTGTCGGTTTACCATGGGAATTTCTGTTTCTCATCCAGAAGAAGTCCTGAGAGCTAGCTGATACAATTCTAATTTTTCAGGAATACTATTGGATCACTTTCAAATTTGCCACTGACAGACAAATACTGACCTTTTTCCATTTAGGAACACACTATTAGGAAAGTTAACTTTAAATTAAAATGTTTTTTCTCATAGATTTTATATTTCAGCTTTTTAATCACGTTAAGAAGGGAGCATGGGATAGTGTCAAGTCTAGGTCCAGCACAGTCTGGTTATGACTTGGGGAAGTCACCATGCTGCTCTGAACAGCAACTTTCTTCTCTTCAAAAATGTGGATGATTGTATTTTCAATCCTTTACCATATAGAGCTGTTAGTGAGGAAAGTTCTTTTTAACATAGAAAGTACCAAAGAAATGTTAGCTTTTATTATTTTTGAACTATCTAAATTCCCTAAATCTTTTTTAAAACCTTGAAATTCCCAAGTTAGCACTATAATCTACTATAGACCTGAGCACAGAAGACTTTTCTGAGAATCACTGATCCCAAGGCTGGAAAGGACATCAGGGGCTATTTAATTGGATCCCATATGTTACTAAGAATTCCCTTTACAAAATTCCCAGATGTTTTTTAATCATTCTGACTTCTTGGCATTAGCATTCTGAGTTATGTTCATGCTACTGTTTGCTTTTATCCGTATTATCACAGGACATAAGAGTTTAGGGCTGCAAGGGGCCTTTGAGATAATATAATTATATAACCTTATTTTACAGAGGAAGAAACTTAAGTCCAGAGTCACACGGTAAAACAGAAGACATGGGAACCATTACATGAAGTTACAGAGAATTACTACTAACTTTTGAGCTTTACTTCACTTTCTCATAGTTTTAACAATGTAGGAGAATAAGGTTAAACCAAATAGAGAAAAGGCAACAGAACAGAAAAGACAAAAGAAAAAGCAAGAAAAATAGCACAGAACATGATCATCGACACTGAAAAGCAAACATGGAACAGCTGTCAGTTTTCAGTTATAGGGAAGTTTTCCAATATCTGGTGACCTCCACTGATAAGTCTAAGATGTTATAATTTACTTTCCTTAAGGGTTTCATTTGCTCTTACACTCTGACCTGCCAGTTCTGGTCAAGTTCAATACCTGTACTAATCTATTTCTTTACTTTTTCTTCTGCATTCATAAGACCTAGAAAACCACACTAAAAGTGAAAGCTATTTTGCCTTGATGAATGGATTTGTTATTATTTTCAATATGCAAATATAAAGGCCTTGAAAAAATACCTCTGTTAATTCTGCTCTTCCTTTCAGATGACCTTTGATTCTAGCCGGTTGAAATTTCACATCTTCAGATAAAAGAACTGGTATTTCATATAAGACATTTGGGTACTTGGGCTATTATAGTGGTCAAAACCACATACAGACTCTTCCTTCTTTGCTTAAACTGGACAACCCTTAGAAAGGCAGCTTCTTTTCATATAAGTTTAAGATTATAAGTTTATATATATATATATATATATATATATATATATATATATATATATATATATATATAAAGTTTAAATGAAAAATTTCTTTAAATCACTTCTTGTAGTTCATGAATATAAATTTAAAAATTGTCCAAATTTGTTTATGCAAAGCCTGAATAACCCAGAAAAATGGTTCACACCACCCAACATTTCAGAGGGCTGGTATGTGCATTTTCTGAATGTTGTTGTTTTTGTTAACTACAGTTGGCTAACACTAGTTTCATTTTGATGAAATAGACTAAATTCTTCCCTTTTTGCTTCCATAACCAGGTTTTTGGGACATTGCTGGAAGCAGACAGCATTGCTGGGTTACAAATTTCTACCCACTCCCTTAGTGATATAGTCAGGATAGGTAGAAATTTTTTTTAACAATCAGGCCAGATGCAAAAAGAGAAATTCTGGTCAACCAAGCTAATTTCATCTTTCAGGAACATTATTTTCTTAGGAAATCATTGCTAACATTGCTAATCTACAACTGCAAAAGGTTATATAGGAATTTATCAAAGTAAAACCAGGAAAATACCATTTTCACACTTGGAATAATGGAAAATATTCCTAAAGGTGGAAGGGTTTTATTTATTTTTTGAGAAAAATATGTAGGAAAAACAACCAGAAGGAAGATGTCAAGTGACATACCTTTTAAATATCAGTGATGCTCTTGGCAAGAAGTGAAACCAAATGATGTACTAATTTAGTTCAGGTTTGGTTCAGCAAATATTTTGATATTGTAACTTTGTTCCAGTTCAAAAACTTTAGAAAATATATGACTTTTGTTACTGGTCCAAACTGGTTCATTATTTTTATGAAGTAATTTTTTTTTAATTTAGGAAAAAACTAATAGACACGAATACACATTTGAAAATTTTAACAATTTAAAATGAACAAATGTGCTGGATTTCAAATGTCTCAATGAGGAAATAATTAAAAACAGAATAAAGAAAATTATTCAATAACTCCCACAAATAATAAAAATGTCAGTTCTTTGTTATGTTTAATTAAGTGAGCAAATTTCAAAATTAATGCACATGCCTGACTTGGGGGGAGGGGGAACCTTTATTTTCTCATCTAATTACTTCAGGATACCTGTTGATAGGTCTTTCAAAATTTGCACTGAGATTTCCTTATCATGTATTTGATACACATTTTAAAATTATGGATACATTTCTAATTTTGTTTTGTTATCTATAAAATACTTTTTAACAAGACTTTCAATTTTGTTTCTAAAAGAGCAAATGACATGTGACAAAAAATAAACTATATACGCCACAAGAATGCATTTCAGAAATGTCTGAAAATTCTCTGCAATATGTTACCATTTTACTCATAAAGAACAATAGTCTAGTTCTCCTCTACTCTATAAGATGCAACTGGGCACAAAAAACTATTTTGATGCTATTTTGTGGTGGTCTAAGTGAAACAAATAAACAAAAAACCCCAATTTAACTGCTGTGATAATACCATTCCTAAAAATTCATAAGTCTGTCCTATATCACAAATGTCCCCTGATTAATTAATGATGCCAAATGCAACCAGGAACCAGGCCAAGAGGAAGTTCACTTCTACAACCCTAATATCACTCACCAAAAAAATAACTCTCTGAATAGAGATGGAGAAATATTTAATAGTGTGATACAAAGAAAGAGTAGGGGACAAGGAAGCAGGTACACAAATACAACAGTAAAAATGGAGAGAAAGTGAAGAAGAAAGAACAGTGGAGGAGAAAAAATAAAAAGGGTAAAAAAGAAAATTCTCAAACTACAATAAACTATTTTTGCAAAAAAAAAAAAAGAATGTTAGCTCAGTTTGTAGCACAGTAAAAAGTTTAATACTGATGCTCAGTGGTTCATGGTTGACACACAAAGAGGTGTGTGTATTTGTGTGCATGTCTGTGGATGTGTCTGTAAGAAGGGCAGGTGGAATTAAATTTTTAAAAATATAATGACAAAAGGCCATTAATTTTCATAATAATTCAGCATTTTATTGAATCTTAATGCTTATAAATGAGATAAATGAGATTTTTTACCAGTCCGTTGGTGTGATTACACATATCCCATAAAGGAATCAGAGCCAGTGTCACCCGGGAACCATCTTCAGTTGGGATCTGATTTTGTCGTGTCATAACAGAAGATACTGCCCACCTGCAAGAGTGAGAAATTCACTTTATTTGGGGGTGCAGGGAACTAAATGCACATCAAAGTATCATCAGGAGAAACTCAAGTTTATGTATGTTCCCACAAATTTTCAAAGCCTTTTCCTCAAGCAAGGAAGGTAATGTTTAGGTTTTTTTAAACACCGGTTAAGTATAGGTTGAAGGAAAGGTAAAAGGAAGAAAAAAAAAGTCAAGGAAATCAGCAAGTGAAGAGTTGAGAAAGGATATGTTCTGTTTTCACAAAAAGGAGAACTAGAGATGGAATAGGGAATTATGAGGTTAGTATTAATGGGCCCAATAAGATTTGCTGTGGTTCTTTATTACAAATAATATCTCATTCCTTATAGAAAGAAACTCTCTAACCTCCTTTTTAATCAAATGCTGACTCTGCATCTTATTTCAATTTCAGCCTCAATGAAAAGTAAAGTCTATTACTATTTTATGATCAGAAATCCTCTAAGAATTGCATCGTGTGGTGTACATTATTTTCTGATTACTTTGCATAGTGATTTAAGTCTTTTTGTTCACAAAAGATGACCCTACTTTACACTAAAATATTCTACTTAAAAAGGAAAAAAACCTCCAGACCACCATACTAATCTTAATCTCAAGTGCCATTCGGCTATCCAAACTAACCCCCCTCCACTCCAGTTTAACGGCAATTTCTACATGGCTATTAAAATACTGATACTTATCTACTCTATTCATTATAACTTCTGAAAGAGTATCACTGTTATGATGTTTTAAATGGTCACAGCAGGCTTTCTTCTTATTGAAGCATTTCCCTTATTTTCTAAGACCCCAAATTTCACATGAAAAACCCCACCTTAGAAAACACAGCATACCAACCTGTAGTCCTCATAAGTGAAAGAATCCTTCAAGGGCAGTTTGTTGGCATTAGGATGGGTCTGGGAATTAGAAGTTTTAAGAAAGGAGAGAAAAGAGAAAAAGGGGAAAACAGAAATCAGTCAGCAGAATTTCATTATTTAGCTGCCTAACAGATCCTAACAAGAGCCAAATGAAGCAGGAGGCGTCCAGCCGTGCTACAGAGGGATCATCATGCTATTATGCTCTCATACATCACTGTCAACTTAATTTGTTGTGCCCAGCAGCCGCCATAAATCTGCTTCTTCATATTTCGAGACTGGAACCCACAGACACCACACAAAAATAAAATTTAAGGTGGACTGACTCTCCAAAAGGTAGAGAATAATTGTGCTATAAATGTCTGATCCAGTAAAAACATGAAGCTTCAAAAGTAGCATGACTGTCCTATCCTTCTCTTGCATCTTTATTCATTAATGCTCAAGTATGCATTATGAATTTATTTCCAATCTTTTCTCATGCCAATAAAAGGAATATTCAAAGACACTCCAATAAATTAAAAGTTCCTTCATTTACCCTGACTTACATCAGTTGGAGGGAAATATATTTCTGTACTGTTCAAGTGTATTTTACATGCACACGTATCCAGAATCAAGAAAAATACAATGTCAAGAAATAATTAAATGTGAGATAACAAATTATATCAAAATGACTAAAGATATTTAGTTAAAATAAAATCTTTTAAGTCTTTTTAAAATTTTTACTGTACTCTTCTGGACAAAAGAACAGTTTGCAAAATATCTAAAATCTAGCACTTTTGAGAGTATATTATATTTTTAATATCTTCTCTGCCCACCCTGCCACCTACCTCACTCTAGACCTTTCAAGCACTTTAAAACTTTGCCTCAATTAAGAAATTAAAAGCTGTAACAGTATAATTTCAATCTTCAAGTTCAATTAGAGTCTGATAGACAGATTGCAGTAAGTGATCAAATGAACAAATGGTTATTTCTGAGCTACAAATGAAATTTTGCTTGGCTGTATCTTTGCACCACTGTTAATGCATGAAGCTCTATGTAGTATGCAGTTTTTACTCTTGACGCATTAGCATCACAAGTGCATGGTAATTTATCATCTCTCACTGTAATGTACTCGCTGGCACCGTGTGCAGGACAGTAGGGGATGAGGTAAAAGTGGCTCAAACCGTAAATCAATTAGAAAACAAAAGCTTGTGCTCAGTGCGCAATTTTAGGCAAATTATATATTACAAAAGGCTGCCAATTGGGTGTTAGCTCCCAGGTGCCTACTTTCCCCCCACCCCCTCCAGTCTTCAGCCCTGTTTTAACCCTTTGGAAGAAAAAGAACCAAAGTATAGTCATATATTCATACAAAACTAAAATTGCTATAAAAATGAAAATAAAGCAAACAAATCTCAAGTCAATATGCAAAATAGTATAATGATTAGGCAAGTAGCTTTCAACTGTTAACTAAGGATTGAAAGATCTGCTAAATAAGGAAAATTTATAATCTAGCACAGTACTTTGCACACAGTAGGCACTTAAACATTACTGAAATAAAATTAAATGAAATCATTGTAGATTTAATACATAGCTGAAACAAGCATAGGTCACTTACTGAGATAGTTCTTGACATTTACATTAAAGTTGTTCTCACTGTTTGACAAGATGTAAAAATATGCGTAGCCTAGGAATAAAACTGAAGCTTTTAATTGTATTTTTTTTTTCAACTATGAATGAGGTTGAGTTTCAAAGCATGGCATTCTTTTATTTCTAAAAACATTTTTACATGCTTAACACTTAAACCACAGCTTTCCCATTTTATTTACAGTATTAAAAGTGGGGAATGAGTATGATTTAGAATCTAATCAAGTAATTTTTTTTTAAATGGAGCTTTAAGGTTAAAAGTTTGAGTCCAAAAATATTTGTATGGTCTTAATGCATAAAATTAAGAACTTAAAGGCATTTTTATAATGTTACAAATCCCATCTTTTAAAACTAAAATAATAAGAAAGCTCAATTTTTGCTGCTTGCAAGCATTACAATATGCTTTTTAAAAGTACATTGTATACTATGCCATATGTTACAATTATTGCAAATTTTAAAAAATAGTTTTACTTATTAGGCATGACATGTTATGGCAATTCTCAAAATTGGACCCCTGGGGGTTTTTCATGACTTATGTGGAAATTTCCCTACATGCACTGATTTTTTTTTTTTAACATAACCTGCTACCGTCCTGCCATGAAACAAAGGTAACTACAGGAACTACCATAATGAAAAAAGTACAAACTCCACAAAAATCAAACAATAATGGGGGACCCGTTTTGGCACAAATTCAGAACCTATATCTCTAGAAGATCTCCATGCCTGGTACTTATTGCTATTTATTTGAAAAGATTTAGCATATTTGCTCCTGAAGAAAAAAAAAGCTGAATTTTTACAGATTGATTTTTGTAGGGTATTATTGTTGTAAAAAAATGCAATATTTGCATTAATATTTAGAAACAGTCTTATGTAAAACTGTATACTTATACTTAGCTTCCATTTAAAACAGCTATTTTGCCACAGAACATGAACTTAACAGTTATATTGAGGCAAAATTTGACACCATGGATGTTGGCAAATACTTCCATTTAGAAAAGGATCTCATTATTGTGGCACTAACGCCACCTACTGGAGTTACAGTAAAGCAGAGATATGTTTCTAAAGGATGCAATAATCATAGAGTTGTCAGATCTTTTCTATAAAATGATTCATCTACACTAGGGCAAGACCTTCTCGGCATCATACTTAAATAACAGTTAGGTTTATAATGGCAATCAAAAGGTCTACCTGCTCAGGTGCCTGTTACTGAGGAAAAACTAATTTTGTTATCTTAAGAAAATGTAATTAATTTAAGGATATGGTTTTTTTTTTAACTCTTCAAAAATTGGGGAAAGATCTGTCCATGAAAATGATGTAACTAACCTGGGAGACTTGTGGGTAATCAATAATTTTCCATTTACCTAAAAAAAAAAAACTTAAAAATACGAACATTTCTATTCACAACAGCTTTCATTTAGAAGTCTTGACAGAATTAATTTTTAACTTATGGTTTTTCATTGTTAGATATTAGTGAGAGATTAGGAAAATATCTTCAAAAATCCCTAATTTACAGAGAAATGTGATTTTCAGAAATGTACTTGGCTGTCCTTTAGATACTATTTTGCAAAAACAGATACTGCCTGAATATTTCTCATTCTCAAGGATAAACCCTATACAGGTTTTCCTTTTTCCTTTCTATAGTGGGCTAATCCACTTGCTAGCTATTCTTTGAACAGTGATGATGCATTAGAAAGAAAAATGTAACAGAACATAGAAACCTCTTCCCTCTAATAATTACTTTAGCTGTGATTACTGCTATATAATGTAAATAGCTATATACTAGAGTTAAAGGGATTTATTAAATAGTTTTCATCAAAGGTCCTATTACAGGTAGACATCAAAGACATTTCAAATGTAGGTACCAATATATGGCCAAATTTGAACCCCCAATAAATTCCCAAATAATCATCCTTTCAAGACATTAAAAGAAACAATTAAAAAAGACTGGGGAAATAGTATATTATAAGGATTAGTTTTGTTTATTTTTTCTTGTTTAGTGAGATAAAAATCTGAAGTTAGAGAATAAAGATACGGCTATTTTCTTAGAGTTGACAAAGCATTAGAGCTTGCTGAATATTTAAAAAGAGTCTTTTTTCTTCATTCTTTGAGTACTATATGACATCCAGAGATCTACCACATCTAATATAACATAATTAACATGTCTGTGATAATTATGTCTAAAATTGTTAGATTTCAGTAAAAAGATCTAAACTAGATAAACATTACCAAATAGAGGTATTTTTAAAACCTGCCATATTGGATTCTATTAGCTGTGTTTAAAGACATCAAGATAAAGTCATATTTAATCATATTTATGTTTTATACTGGACCGCTGCTGTGAATATTAAACATATAAAAGAAGGAATCTGCATTAAAACCTATGGCTTACAAATATTTGGAGATGGAAAAAAAAAATGAACAATATCCTGATTTTTAAAATTGATTTAGCATGCAGCTTCTCTTTATAGTCCCCTGATAAAAATAAAATCTCCCTAACAAACACTTAATAAAACCTGTCAATATATCTAGAAAGAAAAATGACACAAATGCATTAAGTATTAAATACCCTTGGAAAAAGTCACATATTCCATGAATTTTTGATGCACTATCTTGACATTAATGTAAAACCTTGATATTTATAATTGACAGATATTTAATAAAGTATAGGAGAAGATGGCTGCTGCACAGCGTGCAAATTTTTCAGGTTGATCAGAAATGAGAGATACAGAAATGTACAAAAACTAAACAAACAGTTAATATATGTTACACAAATCAGCTGCAGTTTTATTTTAAGCTCAAACAACAAAACCTCTGTAGAGACCCAAAATAAACAGAATTCATTATTATTTGAATTCCTAATTCAGAAACATCAAGGATATGTGAAAGAGCTTTGAAAAGCTTTGTATAAAGAAAAAATATTTGAGATAAAAAAATTTCTTCTCTAAATACAATAGTGAATATTTCATTATTATAATTTTCAAAAGAAGGCTGTTTGAACTAGAGATGATTAATTGGGGGGGGAAAGGAATCAGGTCTTTTTCAACCCTAAATGATCTGAGACATGGCATGTATCTCAAAATTATAAATATAGCTACATAATATTCATCTCTTTTTACACTGATTTTCTAAGGATCCAAAATTCCTACTATCTTTGAATAAACAATAGTTGGCAATGAGGCATTTAAGTGTACCAAAAGGAAAATCGTTTCTTTAGTGTAGAATAACACTTCTGACTTTAGTTAAATCCTAAATATTTCTTCTTGAAGAATTTTATGAATTAATAACCCTCACAGGATCCACACAATATGGGTATTTCAGAAAAATACAAGTGCTAAGTCTATCAAACCGTCTAATCAACAAGCAGTGATTAAGTGTGCATTGTGTGCCAAACCCAGTGCTAGGTAAGGGAACACAAATATAACGAATGAAGCAATTCCTATTCTCAAGACACTTGTTTATTAAATGGAAGGATGTCCAAAAGTAGTATTAGAACTAACGTATTAGTTCTGGTTTAATTTATAAAACATGATATTGTATGGATAAGTTTTCTAAGTAAAAGTGAAAATATTTCTTTGTCACACTACACCACACTACATCATTTTGCCACACTCCACACTGCTAATTAAATGTAGCCTTCATCATGATCATAAGGTCATAGATGGAGAGCAAAAAAGGACCTTAAAGGTCATCTAGTCTACCCCATCATTTCATAGGTGAAAGAAGTTAAATGACTTGTTTGTTCACGATCTTTAAAAAAGAAGGTTAAGGATGAACTACAGTAGGAGCTTTTTCAGTGGGTAAGCAGTTCTAATTTTCAGGCTGCCTCAATTTCTCCTAAATTTAAAGGATTAAACCAGTCAGAGATAGGGCTGATGAATCTTGATTCTGGTATCCATTGGATGTATATGTTGTAAGAAATTAAGAAAACTGACTCCATCTAGAACGGACATAAAGGTATCTAGTATTTCTTTGCTAGCCAATAAAATCCTGATATGCAAGGTCTTAAAGATAGCAACTGTATGACAATGTCTCTGCTGAATCTTACAGTTTCCTGGCTCAAATGATCTTTGAGCACATCTCAGACTCTATGCAGAGAGTGGGCGCAGGAGAAGGCAGCATGAACTGACTCAGAATGTCGTCCACCCACCCAGCAAGGATGAAAAGAGCCTCCTCCAAGCCAGTATATAGTAATGTTCCAATCACATGAGGGAAAGCATGGGAAAAATAATGAGATTTAAAAAATAGGGGCATTGCTGATAGAAACTGAAAGAAAAGAGTGGGATAAAGAATGAGAACACAGAAAATTGATGATTGAAAGGACAGCAAAAAGATAGCAGGTAGAAGAATTAGGAATGAACTTGGAAAAAACTGACTAGGGTAAGAGGGGAGGAAAATGTAAATTACATAAAGCTAAGATGGCTTTTTTTTAAACCATTAGATGGAAGAAAAAATGGAAATAAAGAAGTTAAAGTGATTACTACTGGAGGGTTCAACAAACTGTATTTATGCTTTTATATTTTATTCCTCAAGTAGATCTGCCCTGGCTAGATAAAAGGGTAATCAAGAACTATATTTCTAGTCTATAAATTTAATTCAATAAAACATTAACTAAATGCCCACTATGTATAAGCATTGTATAAGTTAGTAGAGAAAAAAGAAATTTTTTTTAAAAAGCTGAGATTTTTATAAGCACTATATAATTTACATAATGATTTTTTCAGCATAATCTGAGGAGGGAGGCAGCACAAGTAAGGTTTTTCAGAAAGATGATATATTTTATAGCAGCCACTCAGTTTTGCACACTATTTGACCATAAGGTGATTTAAATTAGTCCATTCTGTAACTTCCATTATGTGCTGAGGCAGTTCATTTGAGCTCCAGAAAGCTCTAATTTGGGGGGAGTTTTTCTTTATATCAAGCCTAAATTTGCTTCCCTGAAACTTCTAGCCATTGTTCCAACTTTTGTCCTCTGTGGCCAAGCAAAACAAGGCTAATTATAGCCCTTCAGATACATGAAGACCGTCATTATTCCTCCTCTACTCCTTTCTACACCCCAAAAGTCTTCTCTCCAGGTTAACTATCCTTAATTCCTTCAACCAAGTCTCATAAAGTATGATCTTGAGGCTTCACCATCCCGGTCATCCTCTTGAGATAAAGTTTATCCTGAAATATAGTACCCAGAGGCAAACACAATATTCCTGTTATGGTCTGACAGTGTCAAAATACAACAAGCCTATGACTAATCTAGTCCTAAGCATTCTGCTAAATGAAATTCTGTAAGCTTACTTGGCTACCATATCTCAATGAAAACTCACAGTGAAGACAACCAGTAAAGCCCCTAGTTCTTTTTCAGACAAAATGTTTAGCCACGATTCCCCCCAACTTGTACTTGTAAAGTAGATTTTTGGAATCCAAACATAAGATTTTACGCTTGTTTCATCTGATCTGATTTGGCCTAGTGTTCTAGAGTGTAAAAATCTCTGGAACTTTCACCCAATGGTAACAATTCTTTCTAGCACATATATATATATATATATATATATATATATATATATGCATGTATGTATAATATAATACATACATATGTATGTATATATGCACACACATACATGTATATATGTATGTGTGTGTATATATATAAATACATAACACATGTATATGTGTGTTTATGCTTTTGCACACTATGTGCCTAATACCTAGTATGTGCTTTGTTCACTTGAACTAAATTTCTGTCATCTGAAAGGTATGCCAGCAATATCTTTATTCAAGTCACTAATAAAATGTTTAATATTAATTAATAACATTAATTAATTAACATTAATAATAATGTTTAAAACATTAAAAATGTTTAATAACATAAGGTCAAGCCCAGAAGGCATTTCACCAGGGACTGATAATCAAACTGATACCAATCCATTAATGACAGACTCATCTTTAGGCTTAGCCAATCAGTCCTGTGTCCACCTACCTACATTATTGTCTAGTCTACACCTCCCATCTTATCCAGAAAAAGGCATGAGAGACTTTGTTAAACTTTGCTAAAATCCAAATAAAATATACCTCCATCAATCCCCTGATTAGTAACTCTATCAAAAAAGGTAATAAGGTTAATTTTACATGACCTGATGAAGCTATGCTGGCTCTCTGTGATCACTTCTTTTTTCTACATGTTCAGTAATTATCCCTTTAAAAACATCCTAGAATTTTGCTAGGAATAAAATCAAGCTAAGTGGTTTGCTTATCATTTGAAGACCGTTTTCTTTTGTTTCCTTATACGTGCACAATGTCTATCCATTTCAGACAAGAAGAAACATGCTTCTCATACTTCATTTTCATCTTTAAGCAAACATGCTTGTTGGGCATTTTTTTATATGTAAGAAATACTTTTATTGTTAATTGTTAGAACATGAGCAATCAACAAGCATTTATTAAATGCTTTCTATGTGCTAGGCACTGCTAATAGCAAAGGTTACAAATAAATGCAAAAACATAGTCCCTGATCTTAAGGAGCTCACTTCCTAATGCAAAAAATTACATGTGAGATATATGTTATTTCACCTATTGTGAGGGGTGAGAAGGGGGCAATCAGGAAAGGCATCCTGCAGAGGGTGGGATCTGAGCTGAACCTTGAACCTTGAAGAGAGCCAGAAAGTAGAGCTGAGGAAGGAGAATATTGTAAGCATGGAACACAGGCAGTGAAAAAGCAGTTAGGAGATAGATGGAAATGTTAGAGGAATAGCAAGTAACCCAGGGTTGCTAGACTATAGAGTACAGGGAGAAGAGTAAAAAGGTGGTAAAGTAGGAAGGGGACAAGTTTCAAAGGGCTTTAAAAGTCCTTTATATTTAATCACTGAGCATTTTATATTTGATTCAAGAGATTACAGGGTGCCTCTGGAGTTTAGAGCAGAAGTAGGGAAGAGGAGAGTTGACATGATCAGACCTATCTATACTTGAGAAAGATCAATTTGCCAGCTGAGTGTAAAGTGAATTGCAGTGAGGAGATCCTTGAAACAGAGGGAACAACCAGAAGACGAGTGCAATAGTATGACCATGAAGTGATGAGGATCTGTACAAGGGAAAAGAAAGGAAAGTTGACCAGTGATGCTGTCAAGACCTGGCAACTGACTGGATATGTGCTGCCTGTGGGAGTTGAGAATGGTACCACTTGAAAATTTTAGTATTAGGCAAGTCATATCTGCTTGTCTGCTTCAGGAATTTCGAAAAGATTTTAAAAATTGAATGCTTTCTGATTTTGTTAAATACGCTAATGATGATGATTCTGTATTCATTTTTTTTTAAATTCTGTTGTCTGTTTTTATGTTATTTTTCCTTACCCCACATAGACTCCTTCCTTGGAATTAAGGAAAAAGTGTGCAAAATCAACCAGCACACTGATATGCTAATGTAAACTTCATGTCATCTCCACAGCCCCCACCTCTCCACAGGGATTACGATTCACAGCATGACCAAAGCAAACATTTTAGAAACGTACATCTAAATCTAAATCATCCATCCAAAGAAAACCAGATTGAACCACAGGCACCAGAACCTTTGGACTATACTGTTAAACATCACTTTTTTTTTAATCTGTGGGGTGACTCTGAGTGCATCTTGTCCAATCTGTGTGTGAACAGTAACCCTCTTCACAAAATCACCTAACAGTAGCCACCAAGCTTCCATCTGAAGACCTCTGGTGAAAAGGAATTCATGGCCTTCTGAGGCAGGCTATTCTCCTTCACATTGGTGCTTCTGCAAAGGCTGTCTGTACCTCAGGCCTGCAGAGTTTTCCCTTCTCACATTCACCTCTTAGAATCCCTAACTCTCTTCAAGGTTTAGCTCTAGTGCCACATCCTACAGGCAGTCTTTCTTGATCTCTCCAATGAGTGGTTCCCCTTTTCCCTCGATACTATTTTTAAAAAATGTTTCATATTTACTTTATTTACTTACCAGTATATACAAGCTTGCTTCCCCCCACCCCAGTAAAATGTAAGTTCCCTGGCACCAGGAGCTGTTTCATTTTTATCCTTGTACCTCCATATAACAGCATTATATATAATTAGCATATAATAGGCACTGAATAAATATGAACTGAAATAAAATGAATTGAATTGCTGTCAGCTCTAATTGTTAGTTTTTCCTTAAATTGAGCTGAAATCTAATTCTCCATAATGTCAAACCCCCTATCCCCTCCTCACCCATCCCACCCACCCTCAGGAATAAAGCTGAATAAAATATAATCCTTTCATTACACGTTGTTGCTTAGTTATTTTCAGTTACATCTGACTCTTCGTGATCCCTTTTGGTATTTTCTTGCTGGAGTGGTTTGCCATTTCCTTCTGTAGCTCATTTTACAGATAAGGAAACTGAGGGCTAGGATCGCTAATAAGTAAGCTAGTAAGCTTCTGAGGCTGGATTTGAACTTAGGCCTTCTTAAATCCAGGCCTGGCACTCTATCCATTATGCCATCTAGCTATCCTTTTTCACATGACAATCCTTCAAATGAAGACAGCTGTTATACACTGTCACCCCTTTCCCCAAGCTTTTCTTCTCCAAGATAAACATTCGCAGTTCCTTCAACCAATTCTAGTTTAAAGTTGCCTCACCATTCTGGACACTCTCCGTTAGATTTGGCCCAGTTTGTCTATATCATTCCTGAAAGGCAACACCTATATGTGGAATGAGCAGGATGGTATACAGCAGCAGGTCCACTTTCTTCATCTGGGAATCTATTTTGGCTCCATATGATACTATTGTCTTCATACTGAACTTGCACTCCACTAAAATATCAAGTCTTTTTTTTATGCTAAAAAGGGTTTTGGTTCATTTCTGCCACTAAATACTCTATAGAGATTTAGCTATCTATATTTAATTCAATCTTTATTTTTCAGGTGAACACACTAAATCCTAGAGAGATTTTACTATGTTCACCTGAAAAATAAAAATTGGATTAAATCAAAGGTCAAGAATTTGTATATAGTATGTTGTAACTCTGAATGACACCAAAAATATTCTCATCTCAGTAGACACAAACTGGGATGCCATTTTGATAACAGTAAATACAGGTTCACAGTTGTATAAAATAGGTTCTGACTGTCTAGGATTTTGTGTGCAATCTTTTCCTTACCACCATAGCAGTGATTGTAAGCAGTTACATAAGATTCAACAAAACAGTCCTACTATTTAAAGTGGGTCTTATGTAACGTAATAGCCCTATTTGTAATTCATCCATTTTAGACAAGACTTGAATGAAAATGTGCCTGCTATCATTTTAACAGATGCTTATTTGAAAAACCAATTCAGATTTAGGACAGTAGTGGAACAAAATATCATTTCGACTCAGATGAGTCTCAAACTCTCTAGTGAACTATATATTCACATCTATGTGTTATACTGGTGCCTCATACAACCCACATATCCAAAACCGAGGCTATAATTTTCCCCAAAAAACAACCTTCTTGTACCTCTGACAGTGGTACTACCATTCATTGAGTTTTTCATGCTCAAAACCTTGATGTTATTTTTTATTTTTCCCCCTTCTTTCAGTTCTCTTAATCAATCAGTTACCAATTCCTGTCAGTTCTACTGTCAAAATCTCTCTCCCATTCATTTCCTCACAGACATTGTCCTTATATCACAATTCTAGACTATTGTAACACCCTTCTAACATCCTATCATCTCTACTCTCTTTCCTCCAATCCCTTCTTAATACCACTGTCAGAATTATCTTCCTTATATAAGCGCACATCAATTTCTCTTCTCAAAAGCCATTAAAAGTGGGGGCAGAGCCAAGATGGCAGAGCAGAAACAGGACTTCCCTGTGGCTCCAGCTTCCACCTCCTCCAGTACATGTAAAAATTACTGTAAACAAATTTTAGAGCTACAGAACTCACAAACTGACAGGGAGAAACAAATCTCCCGCTGAAGGCAGCCCAGCAGGTCAGCAGGAAGGGGCTATCACATTAAGCAGGGAGCTATGTGGCTTTGGCCCCAGGGCAGCCCAGACCAGCACTGGCCAGAGCAAACTTCAACAGAGTGAACCACCAGCAGCTGTGGCAGTTTCCAGACTTCTCAAACCATAAATGCCAAAGAAAAAGTAAAAGGTCAGTGTGGAACTCTGTTGGAATGGGTTGGGGGGGAGAAACGGGAAGAGCGTGGTCCAGCCCCTGCCCCCAAGGCAAGAAACAGAGGAGATGTGGTGGGCCACCTGGCTACCTCAGGAGCTCCTAGCCTGCAGATTGTAGGGGGACCAAGCAACCATTCAGAGAGTAATCACTCTTGCTTTAACTTGCTTGGATCTGGATCACGGTCTTGGGTGGTGGTCTTAGGGTGTGTGACCAGTAAGCCAGAGCTTGTGGGGGCTATAGAGAGGACGCCCTCGTAATAGCTCCAGCAGTTGTGAAAACCCCAGAGATTTGGGACAAAGCTCTCTCCATTCTGGAAGCAGAGTTCTAACTGTGGCAAAGAGTTCAAAAGTCAAGTAACTGACTGGCAACATGAGCAAGCAGAGGAAACACAAACAGACCATAGATTCCTTTTTCAGGGACAAAAAGGATCAAAGCATGAAATGGGAGGAAGACAACAACAACATAGTCAGAACTACTGCATCAAAAGCACCCAAGAAAAATATGAATCAGTTACACGCCATGGAGGAGCTCAAGAAGAATTTTGAAAACCAAGCAAGAGAAGTGGAGGAGAAATGAAAATGATGCAAGAAAATCAAGAACAGTGAGTCAACAGCCTGACTGAAGAAAATAACACCTTAAAAAACAGACTAACTCAAATGGCAAAAGAGGCCCAAAAAGCCAATGAGGAGAAGAATGCCTTAAAAAGTCGAATTTGCCTGATGGAAAAGGAAGAGAATAATTCCTTCAAAACTATATTGGAGCAAATGGAAGCTAATGACTTTATGAGAAATCAAGATACTATAAAACAAATGA
>CM053585.1:320495192-320524484 GCA_028646515.1 Pseudochirops corinnae | reverse complement strand
AGAGGGAGAGGGAGAGGGAGAGGGAGAGGGAGAGAGGGAGAGGGAGAGGGAGAGGGAGAGGGAGAGGGAGAGGGAGAGGGAGAGGGAGAGGGAAAGGAGAGTTTCTCTCCCAGCATCTGGAAGCTGAAGAACTGAATTGGAATTTTTCTTGAGACCAGAATCTGGTGAAGGCTGAAGTGGCTGTTGCTGCTGCCTGGAAGGCCAAGTTTTCTACTGGGTCCTAGGGCCAGCTGAACTGCTGGAGGACTGAAGAAGCATGACCAGGATAAGACTTTGTTCCTGGCCTGGCTGATCCTTGAGTTCCCGGCAACACAAGTGGTAAAAGTTTTGAGACGTGCTGGACCCTGTGAACTTAAGTGTATGCCAGGGACTGCCCTGAGGACTAGACAAGGACCTGAGAGCTGTCTACCTCTGAAGACTGGATGAGAACCTGAGAGCTGTGTGCTCCTGAATCTCCAGGTGACTGTTTGGTGGGTTCCGTTAGGAGCTGGGACCATGGAAGGGGATCCAGGGAATCTGAGAGACCACCCCTAGTGAAGATGAAGAAAAGGCCTCTCATTGGATCTTGACTGAAGTTTGCTGGACACCGAGGGGTGGAGGGTTTATGTGGTTTTTCTAATGATTATACTTAGTGACTGATCGCTAGATGAGTGACTGATTAAGTTAATGATTTGCCCCATGAGTGCAAGATTGATTATTGTATTGCAAACTGATTGAATGATTAAGTATTGATTACAGTATTGTGAACTGACTGAATGATTAAGTAAGGAGGGTTTCCCCCTTAGGGAAACCAGATGATTATTCTTTTGTTCTTTGTTCTAAATATTGTGGCCACCATAGTGAAAACTGTGTGGCCATTCTAATGTCATGCTGTTGTGAACACTATAAAGTGATTTTCTGTGATAAGATGTGATGTTGTGGATATTATATTGTGATTTGTTGTGAATGTTTGCCTTGATTTGCTATGGAATAAACGGAGTGTTCACTATACTGTGTAATCTGAACCTTAAAAGCTGTTCACAGTAGCATTCTTTTGGGAATCTGCTAGTGCATGGTGTTACAAGCACCCACTTCTCTTTGCTTATAAAGGTGCCTCCTTGTGTACCTTGATTATGCGGGATGATTTCCCCCCTAATTCTCCTTTCCTAGTATATTCTTCTTTACTCTCTTTCTATGCTTCCCTTAAGACCATTAAGACATACCAGAACCACTCCCAGGCCTCTAATTAGACTCTATGAAATCTGATAACAGGGTTCAATGAGACACACGTATCATCTACCCACATTAGAATGTACGCAGTTTATCCTTGTTTAGTCTTTTGGGATTGTTTATATTTACTCTTTTGTTTCTCTTAACTCTTGTATTTGAACTTTGAAGTTTCTACACAAACTTCTTCAAAGCTTCTCTGGTCTTGTCATCAGGAATGCTTGGAATTCCTCTATTTCATTAAAAATTATCATATTCAGTTGTGTATTCTTTGCCTTCTGGAAGAAGGTATTCTAAGCTCTCCAGTCCTTGACAATGGTGGCTGCTAAATTGTGGGTGATCCTGACTGTGACTCACTGGTACTTAGAATTTTTTCTTTTTGGCTGCTTACAATATTTTTTTCTTTGACCTGGAAGCCCTGGATTTTAGATATAATGTTTGTAATATGTAATAATTTTCATAGAGAGTTTTCTTTCAGAAGGTGATTAACGGATTCCTTCTATTTTCACTTTGCTCCCTGGTTCTAGGAGCTGTGGGCAATCTTCTTTCAAGATTTCCTAAAAGCCTCTATCTACATAGGCTCTTTGGTCACTGGATTTAGGTAACCCAATGATTCTCAATTCTCTGCTGTTTTCCAGGTCAGGTTTTGTTTGTTTCTTTGTACTTGCAATGAGATACCTTATACTTCAATTCTTTTAGTCTTTTGACTTTGTCTTACCATTTATTATTGTCTCATAGAATTACTGGCTTCTAGTTGGTCCATTCTGATTTCTGGGGAGTTTGTTGCTTGGGCAAGATTATGTATTCCAATTCTTCCTTCCATAGCTCTTATTTCTTTTCCATTTTCCCCCCTCTAGGGCTCTCATTTCATTAACAAAAATATTTTTAAACTTTTGCTTTATCTCTTCCAAGGATTCTAGTTGAATTTTTGCCCACACGCTGTTTTTCTTTAGGCTTTTGTTTGTAGATATTTTGAAGTCGTTTTCTTCTTTTAGGTTTGTGTTTGAGCATCCCTGTCATCATAATAGCTTTCTATGGTAGGACTCTTTTTTTTTTTCTTGTCCATTCTTCCATCCTACTTTCTGACTCTGAATTTGATGTTAGTGCCAGGTTCTGTGCACTTCCGGATGGAAGGTCTTAGCTGGTCTTGTTGCTTCTTTCTTGGGGTATTCAGTGTTATGTTGTTCCAGGATCTCAGGGACAGTTTGGGCTAGGGACCTGCAAGTTTTCATTCAGTACTCCCAAAGTGTTCTGATCCTGGTAAAAGTCTGATTACTGTGTGCTGACAATTCCCAAATCTACTTATCCTGCTGTAGCCTCTCTACTGACATCCAATCTTGCATCTTTTTCTTACAGACATCTCAAACTAGATATCCAATAGACATCTTAAACTCAATATGTCCAAAAGACAACTCATTATCTTTCCCCACAACTATATCCTTTCACTATCTTGCCCATTACTACAGAGGGCAATATTATCTATCCCTCTAGTCCCTCAGACTCACAACTTAGGAGTCATTCTTGTTTTTAGGAGTCAGAACTCCTCATATCTAATCTATTGCCTAGGACTGCCAATTTTACCTTAGTAACATCACTTAAATATCCTTCCTGCTCTCCTCTGACACTGCTACCACTCATGTAGGCTCTTATCACCTCACACTTGGACTGTTTCAATAGCTTGCTGCTGGGTCTACCTGCCTCAAGTCTCTCTCTACTCTGGTCCATCCTCCACTTAAGCCACTTAATTGATGTTCCTAAAGTCCAGGTCTGACTACATCCTCCCAACTCAAAAAACTCCTGAAACCCCTGATTGTTTCCAGGACAAATACAAAATCCTCTGTTTGGCATTCAAAGCCCTGCATAACCTCATCTAGGACTTCTTAAGCTTTTTCCACTCATGACCCCTTTCCAGTTTCAGCAGCATTTCTTGGCACTGCATGGTCTGAGGGCATGTGCAGTGTGAAGTGTGTGTGCCTTGTGTTCAGAACCAAGGCTAGAGTAAAGTTGCCTGATGCAACACTGGCAAGTGCTGCAAGAAATATCTTGGATTCATTATGCATTTGATTTTTAAATAATTTCTGGTCGTTGGCCATTCAGAAACCTTTTATTGCTGCCAAATTTGTCACAAGCCCATATAGCGTCACAAGCCACACTTTAAGAAGCGCTGTCCTTGTCCACTGCTACCTTTCCAATCTTCTTACATCTCACTGTCTGATATTCGCTCTTTGATCTATGATACTGGCCTCCACCCGTTACACTAACAAGGTACTGCATCTCTCAGTTCCAGGCATCTTCTCTGGCTGTCTTCTACAGTTTGAACATTCTCCTGTCTTAATTCTACCTACTGACTTATGAGGTTTCCTTTAAATTCCAACTAAAATCCTATCTTTTACAGGAAGCTTTTCGCAACCTCTTTATTCCAGCATCTTCTCTCTGTTAATTATTTCCTACTTACAGTTTGTTTGTACATTTTGTTTACATGCTATTCCCCTATTAGACTGTGAGCTCCTTTGGGGCTGTCTTTTGCCTCTTTTGGTATCCCCAACCTTTGAAATTGTGTCTGGCACACAGAAGGTGCTTAATAACGTTTACTTATTGACTGACTGGGCTGGGTTCTAAGCAACAATAGGCTGTGCTGGACTCAGCTATGTTAGCCAGTTAGGAAGCAGACTGCAGGATCCCCTTGTATCTGGAATTCTTGCCCTGATTATCCCTTTGTGCTGCTGCTGCTTCAGAATCTGCTCCTTTCTTGGTATACCACCTAGATTCCCTCCCTGAGAATGTCATCTGTCTACCCTGAATCTACCACCTAGAACTGGGCAGTGGGCAACAAAGACTCCAGTTAGCTCTTGTCCCTGTTGAGATGCTCTAGTATATGAGGCAGCTGGGCAGCACAGCGAATAGAGCTGGGCCTGGAGTCAGGAAGGCCTAAATTCAAATCTAACCCAACACTTACTAGTTGTGTGACCTCAGTTTCCTCAGCTGTGAAATGGGGAGAAGAACAGCACCTGCCTCCTAGGGTTGTTGTAAGGATCAAATGAAGAGCCTGTCTCAGGGGCTGGTGCATGGTAGCAGATGCTTCAGAAACACTAGCTGTTATTATTGTCATTATTATCGTGGGTCTGAGGATCCTGGTCTGTGTCTGGGACCTTCTCCCTGCACTAGAATGCTCCCCATGTGACACCATTAGCCAGGCACTATCCACAGCATCCACAGAAACACTCTTGATTCTTCATTCCTCCCTCTCCCTGATTATCGGATCCACTGCAAAATTCTGTCAAACCAGTGTTTACAACATCATTGGTCAATGACCAAATTCAAGCCTTCTTCTTCCCTCACCCAGATGATTATTATATCCTCCAAATGATCTTCCTGTTTCCAGTTTTTCCTATCTCAAATTTGTTTTGTATAACAGGATGCCATGACAGTCCTAAAGAATAGATCTCACATTATTCCTCTGCTCAGGAATTACTATGAGTATTTTAAAATACAAACTCCTCTGTTTGGCATTTTAAGCTCTTCACAGGCTATCTTCCCATACTTAGTACTGTAGCTGAACTGGGCCACTTATTGCTCCCCAACCCAGCAACCATGCCCATGCACAGGCTTGCCTCCATACCTGGAATACACTCTCTTTATAGAATCCTTTGCTTTCATTATTAAGGCTCAAATACTACCTCTTATACAAGTTTTTTCCTCATCCTCTTGTTAGTTCTCTTTCTCTCTTCAAATCACCTTACATTTACTCATCTATATACATATTGTATTTCTCCTATAGAATGTAAGCTCCTTGAGCCAAGAGGAAGGAAGGTAAGAGGGGAGCATCTGGGAAAGAATCAACAGTCTAGCAAACCTAAAGTATGAGACAAGCAACAAAGAAGTGGAAGATGAAGCTGGAAGCCAACTACGATCACTCTAGTTCAGGTCCTTTTTTACTTGCTTTAGCATTAAAAAACTCCTACGTGTTCTCCCTGCTTCTGCTCTCTCTCTCTCCATAAAATCAATTTTAAATACAGTTACCA
Organism: Pseudochirops corinnae; assembly: GCA_028646515.1. Lineage (NCBI taxonomy): Eukaryota > Metazoa > Chordata > Mammalia > Diprotodontia > Pseudocheiridae > Pseudochirops > Pseudochirops corinnae. The sequence continues at coordinate 320,519,256 of CM053585.1, read as the reverse complement.
GACTAAAGATGAACTCACATTATCTTGCTCGAAGACCTTCAATGACTCTCCATTATTCATCACATTGTTTCCCAAACTATGTCTCTTTTGATGTGAATTGAGGTGCCATGAGAAAATATAGATGATAATGATATTTTCTCATTTAAAGTACTTAATAAGAAGTTAAGTAGATAAGAAAATAAGCTCAATTTCTTCTATTTTCCCTTGTCATTTTATCCTGGGGACACCAAACCTAGACAGACACTGATGTCAATTCACTTTAACAAACACACACTGGTACACACCAATGTAAGAAAGTGCTAGAGCAACAGATCCAGCACATTTAGTAGATCTTTGTGAAGAATTTATGGCAGGCCATGGATAAAACTTGTATCAAATAGAAAACATGGACAAGTTATGACTTCCTGCCTTTTGTCTTTGTATCCCTACTGCTTTGGGTAAGATGATTAATAATAACAATAATAACATAACTAAGAGAGTACTACATATTAGGCTCTGGAAATAAAACTACAAAAATGAGACAAGCTCTAGCCTTATAATTCATTGCCACTTCATTTAAAAGACAATGATATTTTGTAGTCAAATCAGTATAGAGAACGCTGACCTATCTTGTCAAGGATAAACTCCTTTGTCTGAATTTCAAAGACCTTCACTAATGTTACCATGCCAGGCTTATTTGACGTTCTTCTTTTTTCAAGTTCTATAAGAATACACAATATACTTTTCTATCACTGTTCCTTTGCTCTCCCTTTTTCTGTCTGCCACTCGGTCTTTTTCCTCTATACTTAAGGTCCAGCTCATATAGTATCCCTTCCATGAAATGTTCCTCAATTCTCCCAGACAGAAGTAATAAATCTCCCCTTTTTGGGGGCTACAAAAGTACTTCATACCTTTCTTCCTGTATGTCCACACCATATCCTGTAGTGTATTTATTTGTATACAGCAAATCACTGTCTCATTGAAGGTTAGAGCTATAAGGAACTCTAAAGATGACCCAACTTAACCGTCTTATTTTAGAGATGGGGAAACTGAGTACAAGAAATGTGGTGACTTGCTCAAGACCATATCTTATTCTTTTTTAAATTACCTACAGTTTCTAGCATTTGGGCTTGTTGAAGTAGGCACTCAAACATTTTTTTTAATGTGAGTAGAATGAATATTTCATTTTATGTATTTTCCTCTTAATTCTTGTCACATTGGTTGCCCATACTTATAAATACGGGGGGAGAATGGAGAACTTATTCTAAATACAATATATGTAATAAAACTTGCTTGTGGCATCTTTGAACCAAATTTTATTAAATATCTATTCTACCTCTTTAGTGATAAAATACACTGTAAAGTTTAGGATAAAACTAAGATTATTTATGCTATGGAGTCCATTGTAGAAGGTAATCTATATCTAAGCACTAAGTCTCCTGAAAAATGGAAACAAAAATTGCTCTGCCCTCTGGAACGCTGTATGCCTTTGAATAAGCAACATCTTCTCTCCAGCGTTGGTTTTCTGGGTCACTGATTCTGTCAGTTAAGAAACACTATTCTCAGTTAAATGGACATTCTTTAGCTATTTAGTATTTAATGTCTCAATCAAATTGAGAAATAATAAGCCAGCTCTGCAATTTATTCCCCCCCTCCCCCCGAAAAGACTTAAGTTGGAATACAACTGCTCATATTCTCTGCCTGTATGAGAATAGTGCCAAACAGGTTAATCATTCAGTAAATGACTAAGGGAGATTACGACCCCGAGTGAAATGTCTCTCTACTCCTCTTCCATGATCTAACTCTAAATCCTACCTTGTCCTCCAGACACTCACACCTGGAGTTTTCCCCCACAATTTCCACCCCAGTGATCCTTTCTAGCTCAGTTCTTTCAGTGTACTTATCGAGAACAAACACACCACTGAGCATCAATTACTTATCATTTAAATTCTTTTAATTGGTTTTTTTCATATAAGTTAGTTCTGTTATTTTAGCTAGATTAAAAGATCTTTGAAGGCAGGAATCAGTCCTTATACTGTTCTCATGTGTCTCAGAAAATACCAACAAGATTGAACATAAACTACTGTTTATAACGATGAGCAAATCATATGCATGCATTGAGTCATTAAGACATGTTCAAAATGACTGAAGGCAGTCAGTCCCATAGTCTCTGGACCTTCCTTGATTTACAAATTTAATCTGGAGAACAAAATGAAAGCTATCTTACATCTACATTGCAGATCAGCCTAGATATTTATACCTTATAAATAAAGTTGCTTTTAAAACAACTAAAAAGATAAAATTCACCTGAAGGAAGGGTTCAACTGTACCAGTAAAACCACAGACAGAAGCCTAAGAATACCGCTCACTAATCTAAGCCTACCTCTCAGTTTTCTGTAACTGTTCATCCATCCCTATGTGATTTCATTAGGAATCCTCAAGAATAATAATAATAATGTAATTTCTTTGCATCTTCTTCCATATGCCTCTTAAGTGCACATACTAGGAGCGTAATAAATGTGTCTAACAGATTAAAAACATGGTGGATTTTTTGTTGGGTACAGGGGGACAATGGAGGGAGGAAGTTGAAAGAAGGTAATTCTCCCCACAGTTTGGCTCTGAAGTTCTGACAGCAGCACAGGAAGATCCAGAGCTTTACTGTTTCTGACTGTGCCTCTGCTAGAATGACATTGGATTTAAACTTCAACAAAAGGTGAGTGCTACAAACTAACCTTTCAATTGGAAAAATATGGCAGAAAATTTGAAAGCTGCTGATTACCAGTGGTGTAGTGGAAAATGTACTGGATTTAGAGTCAGAAGACCTGGGTTCTGGTCCAAGTTCTGCCATTTAGCTGTGGAACTGTAGGCAAGCCACGCCATCTCTCTGAGCCTCAGTTTTCTCATCTGTAAAATGGGGATAATAATACTTGCATTACCTACCTCACAGGGCTGCTGTGAGGAAAGTGAATTGCAAGCTTTAAAATGCTCTAGAAATTTGAGATATTATTGTTATTGACCTAAAATCACGTGTGCACACACACACACACACACACACACACACACACATCTCACATTCCTAAATTTATCAGAGCAAATAAATAATAAAAGACAACATGAATCGAATTTTTTTAAAGTAGTAGCCATAGTATCCTATTTTACTCAAATGTCCACTGTATTATAAGTTGGAAAACACATTTTTATTTGTGAAAAAAAACTTTTTTAAGTTCACTTGTAAAATGCCCATAGGGATCTGGTGAAGGCATAGCTTTCTTTACAATGACCAAAATAACCTGTGCCTTACAGTCTTGTAATTCCACTAAAGCATATATCCACTTAAAAAAAAGGTATATGCAATAAATACGATGTTAAAGGAGCTCACTGTCTGCTTTTACCCACTTAAACCCTGAAGTAAACATGATATAAATATGTCTGAAAGACGGAAGCGGAGGCAGACAAAAAGAAGCATAAAAATAACAGTGACCATTCTCTCTGAAAGGTTTAACAAATAAGATAGTTATTCATTTATAAGAAATTTACAAGCTGTTGTTTATAGAAGATTTCTGTATATAATCTCTACTATCATTTTAAATCTAGTTTTAAAAAATTAAGTACATATTAAGTCCACTAGTTCTAATGTTATTTTATTTTCACATATATTTAATTCAACAAATATCATATACTTTATGTTTAAGACATTAAAATCCTAGGGATATAAAGAGAAATATAGTCTATTACCTAAAGGAGCTGACTTACATCATATGGGGGGACAGGGGGGAATTCCATATGTGCACACATACAACACCAGGAAAACTGTGATGGGGCAATAGAAAGATCCAGATACCCTGCGTTAAGAGATCTGAGGAAGGAGAGAACATTTGGCTAGGGGAACTAGAAAAGGCTTTGTGGAGGATGTAGCCCCTAAGCTGAGATCTGAAGGAAAAGATAAGGAGGAAGCACATTCCAGTAATGGGAGATAGTCTGCTCAAAGATAGAAAGGGGAGAAAGCTTGTAGCCCAGAGTGCATGAAAAGGGGTAATGTGAGATAAAGACTGACAAGGGAGGAGGGTGGCAGGTAGAAAACTTTAAATGCCAAGCTAAGAACTGTATTTTGTCCTACTGGCAAGAGGAAGCACCTGAAGGTTTATAAGTAAGATGATTTTGGTGGCTACATGAAGAAAAGACTGTAGTAGGGGATGACTAGTTGCAGAAAAAACATTTCATAGACTATAAGTGAGAGGTAATGAGGACCTAAATTAGTGTGTGGTAGCAATGTCAATGAAAAGAAACATACATAATATCTGAAAATTTCTACCTATTTAAAAATTCAAAATGAGGATGCATGCCATAGTTACAAACTCATTTATCAGGGCACTTGATTCAGTTGATATAAGTGAATATAAAGGTACAGAATAGATAGCAGGGCTAATAGAATAAATAAAAAATGGTCAAGAATGAAAGTCAAATGACATAAAGAGAACATATGACAGAATCACAAAATAAATTTTAGAGTTAGAAGAGACTGCAGTAGCTATATACATCAATGCATACCCCCTACTTTACAAATCTCTTCTTAAAGACCTCCAAAGAGAAAGCACCCACTAATTCCTGGGGAGCCCATTTCCACTTTTGGATAGCTCTAATGAGTAAAATATTTTCCCATGGAATCAACTATAAAGCTCTCTCTTTGCCATCTCTACCCATTGTTCTTAGTTGGCCCTCTTATGCCAAACAGACTAAGTCGAATCCCTTTTCCACATGACAGCTCTTTTTATGCTTACAGACAACTTCTCATGCAGTCTTTTCTTCTCCAGATTCAGCACTACCACTCAAATGATCCTTGCATGACGTGTTCTTAGGCCCCCTTGTCATTCTGTTTGCTCTCCTTCCTACACTCTCTGACCTAACGAAGTCCTTGCTGAACTGTGGCACTAGAAATGAACACATACTGCAGATGTGTTTTGAACAGTGCAGAGCACTAAGCCACTCTCACCTCCTTTCTATAAACTAATCTCCTCTTAATGTAGCCCAGGACCCCATTAGATTTTTCAGCTGCAACATACGCCACAATGCTTACTCGTACTGCAGGTCAGTCAAACCTCTAGATCTTTCAAACAAACTGCTACTTAACTATTTCTCCTTCACACAGTACTCATAAAACTGATTTTTTTAAACTTAAATGTATAACTTCACATTTTCCCCTGTTAAATTTTGGCTTATATGATTCAATCCAACCCTCTAGCCCAGGAGATCTTAATCTTTTTTGGTGTTATGGTGTCATGGAATGCAATAGGCAATCTGTTTAAGCTGATGGACCCTTTCTCAATGCATAAAATAAAAAATACTGGATGACAAAGAAAACCAATTACCTTAAAATAAACATACCAAAATATTATTTAAAGTAAAAAAGACAAACTGCAAGGCTCACTGACTCCAGTTTTAAAAATGGAAGTGAAAGGAAGGGAATAACCATTTATATTACCTACTATGTACCAGGCACTGTGTTAAGAGCTTTTTACCACTATTATTTCACTTGATCCTCATAATAATTCCGTAAGGTAGGTGCTATTACTGGCCCCATTTTGCAGGTTAGAAAATTAAGGCAAATAGAGGTTAAGTAACTTGCCCAGAGTCACACAGGTAGTAAGTATCTGAGACTGTATTTGAACTCAGATTCTCCCAACTCCAGGCCCGCTTTATCATTTGAAAATGATAGATCTTGTTTAAAATGGGACTATATTTGCCCTTCTCCAATCACATAGTTCCTCTATCATTTTCCATATTTCAAATATCATTAACAGTTGCTCATCAATCATATCTGATCTGGCTCCTTTCTTTTACTAGTTTTACTAGGATTCTATCCACCCTACACAGCAACATTGCCCTTTCTTTGATCTTCCTCTTTAAACCAAGGCAGATTTAAAAAAAACAAACCAAACAATCTTTTTTGATATTCTTCACTTATCTTGACAGACTAAGTTTACTCTTAGATTACTAGTCTATCTAATATCATTCTTATTAGAACTGCGCAACAGTTTTGTATCTAATCTCTGCTGCCCCCTCTTATATCCTGCAAAGGACGATGTCTTCTGAAAATATAAATCAGTCGGTAGGATAGATCATGTATCCTCAGCATTCTTGTGAGACAATTCCTCTTACTCCTTCCCATCAAAACTGTTTCTTTTTGTGCTTCAAAATTTCACTTTTGAGAATTTTCCCTCCCACTTAGGCTGAATTTCTGTATAGAATTCTTTCTTCTGAACCTTTTCACATTTGCTGTCTCCAAAGCCAGGGAACAGGTCAGACCGGTTTTCTTCTCCTCTGCTATAAATTATAGAAGGAAGAAGCGAACATAGCAGAGTAGAAGGGAAATGAGCAGTAGGAGACCAGGCAATCAGAGACAGGAACAAATAGGGCCAGACTACCCCATCCAAAAGTATGAAGGGAAAGGAACCTGGTCCAAGCACAACATCTCAAACCTAGAACTGAGGCTATAGGTATTAGTTACAGAAGAAAACAACAAAGTGAAAAAATACTATAGGTTAAGAGATACCAGTAAATATGCAGAGAAGAAAAGAGAAACTGCATTAAAATACAAATAAAACCTCAGAGAAAGAAACAGCTTAGCTTAAAGTACTCCAAGAGTGGCTGGAAGAAATGCAGCAAGGATTTTTTTAAAATTATAATTAATATAAAGAGCTCTGGAGGAAAAAACTAGAAAGAAAAAACTTAGAACATTATATTACCACTGACACACTTAATGTAGTACCTGAAAAATACAATGGAACAAACTAAACTTAATGACTCTAGAAAACAAGAAATACTGGAACAAAAAAAGTTAACATTTATCTATTATTAAAAATATATCTGAAAAATAGGTCAAGGAGTAATAAGGACACTGGGCTCACTGAAAATCAAGATCAAACAAAAAACCTGGATGTGATATTTTAAGAAATCATAAAAGAAAACCACCAAGACCTATTAGAACTGGAGGCCAAAGTGAAAATATAAAAAAACCCTTGGATCACATCCTTAAAGAAACCTCCAAATGAAAACTCTCAGGAATATTATAGCCAAACTCCTGAACTTTTGCATCAAAGAAGCTATCTAGACATAAAGATATAACTGAAAGCAATCGAAAAGAAAGAATTCAAGAACTAAGCAATTACAGTCAGGATCTCACAAAACCAAGGTACAAATATTACATGAGAGAAATCCTGGAACACAAAATTCAAAAAGGCAAAGGATATCAATTTTTAACAAAGAATAACTTACCCTGAAAGACTGAGTATAATCCTGTAAAAGAAAAAATATGGACCTCGAAGAGAAAAGAGAACTTTCAAGTATTCCTCATAAATAGACTGGAGATAAAGAGAAACTTTAAAATCCAAACATAAGTGAAGAGAAATCAAGAAAATTGAATATATTTGAGAAATCAGAAGAGAATAATGATGATTGTTTACTTTCTTTCCCCCCATTTAATAAATTTTTATTATAAACTTATTAGCATTCATAATATTTCAATATGTACAGAAAAACAAAAAAGTAAATTTTATATGTAACTCTGAATTTCCATTATGTCTTTTTTCATTCCTACTTACAGCTTGTTGTTTTTGTATGTGTGCATAAATTCAAATTTAACATGGTAATTCTAATGGATCCCACTTGTTGTTCCTTTAAGAACTACTTTCTGTTCTATTTGTTTTTTTAAATGACCCACTTGAAGTTCACACAACTGCCATGTCCGAAAATCTATCTATCATTTTGCAAACCTAATTCATCACTTCTCTTCCAGGAGGTAGGAAGTATGATTCATTAGTCTTCGAGATTTGTGTTCACTGATCAGAGTCCTTAAATCTTTCACAGTTGATTTTCTTTATAATTATATAGGCATCTGATAAGCCATTCTTCTGGTTCTGCTCAACTAAACCTGTATCAATTCATAAAAAATTCTCCTGAGGGTGGAGTCAATATGGTGGCCTAGAAGCAGGAAAACTCTGTGTGCTTTCCCCATAATCACCTCAAATACCTATAAAATATGACTCTAAATAAATTTTAGAACTATAGAATCCACAAAGTGACAGAGAGAAAGAAATCTCCCACTGAAGGCAGCCTGGCAGGAAGGGTCCATCACAGCACGCTGGGAGCAGAGTCTAGCCCTGCTTGAGCCTGCAGTTTTAGCTCCAGGGTGGCCCTGATCAGCCATGGCTGGAGCACTCGGGAGAGTGGATCACCAGCAGCAGTGGCAGTTTCCAGAATTATCAACCCATAAACACCAAAGATGAAGTAAAAGACCAGTGGAACTTTGCTGGATCTGGGGGGGGGAGAACGGAGTGTGGTCCAGCCTCTGCCCCCAGAGCTTTCCAGAGTGGAATTGGCGGCCCTGCAGCTGCCTCCTCATGGCTGCTTCAGAGCTCCCAGCCTGCAGATTGTAGGGGGGCCAAGCAACCATTCAGAGGCTAGGCGCTCTTGCCTTAACTTGCCTGGATCTGGATTGTGGTCTTGGGTGGAGGTTCTGGGGTGTGTGACCAGTGAGCCAAAGCATGTGGGGGGCTGCAGAGAGGGTTCCCTCCTAATAGTTCCAACAGCTACAAAAACCCCAGTGATTTGGGACAAAGCTTTGCCCTCTGGAAGCAGAGTTCTACTGTGGCAAAGAGCTCAAAAGTCAAGTAACTGAGTGGCAACATGAGCAAGCAAAGGAAGCAAAGCAAGCACAGCCATCCAACTTTAGATTCCTTTTTTGGGGACAAAAAGGATCAAAGCATGGAAGGGAAGGAAGGTAACACAGTCAGAACTCTTGCACCAAAAGCTTCCAAGAAAAATATGAACTGGTTACAGGCCATGGAAGAGTTCAAGAAGGATTTTGAAGATCAAGTGAGATTCAAATCTAGCCTCAGACACTTAACACTAACTAGCCATGTGGCCTTGGGCAAGTAACTTAACCCTAATTGCCCTGCCCTCCCCTCTCCAAAAAGCAAAAAAACAAAAAAACCAAAGGACAGCTAGGTGGAGCAGTGAATAGAGCACCAGCCCTGGAGTCAGGAGGACCTGAGTTCAAATCCAGCCTCAGACACCTCATACACTTACTAGCCGTTGACTCTGGGCAAGTCACTTAATCCCAATTGCCCTCCAAAAAGCAGAGAGAAAGAGAGAGACAGAGAGAGAGACAGAGAGACAGAGAGAGAGAGAAAAGGAAATCAAGTAAGAGAAGTGGAGGAAAAACTGGGAAAAGAAATGAGAATGATGCAAGAAAATCATGAAAAAAGTCAACAACCTGACTAAGGAAAATAACACCTTAAAAAATAGACTAACTCAAATGGCAAGAGCCCCTCACATGCTTTGGCTCACTGGTCACACACCCCAGGACCTCCACCCAAGACCATGATCTAGATCCAGGCAAGTTAAGGCAACAGCACTTAGCCTCTGAATGGTTGCTTGGCCCCCTAAAATCTGCAGACTGGGGGAGGGGTATACAGTGGGATTGCTGCTTTGGGGTGGTGGTTAGGGGAAAGATGGGGAGAAAATTTGTAACTCAAAATCTCATGGAAATGAATGATGTAAACTAAAAATAAACATAAAAGTTAATTTAAAAAAATTCTCCCAGGGTTCTCTTAATCTGCTCCTTTCACCCTTTCAAAAGCATAATAATATCCTATTACATTCATATTCCATAATTTGTCCAGCCACTCCGCAATTAATGGGCACTTGTTTCCAGGTCTTTGTCACAATAAAAAGTGCTGCTACAAATATTTTAAATGGTTCTTCCTATTTTTTAAATTTCTTTAAAGTATGAGAACAGTGGTAGGGCAAATGGTATGCAGAGCTTAGTGACTTTCTGGATACAATACAAATTATTTTCAAGAATGGATAGACCACTTTGCAACTATACCAATAGTACATTAATGTGCCTTTTTTCCCACCTCCCCTCCAATAACCTTCCATAATCCCTGTGAGATGGAACCTCAGAGTTTTATTTTACATTTCCCTTAATATAAAGTACTGGAACCATTTTAAAAAAAATAGTCATTGATAGCTTGTTTTTCTCTTCTGAACTCTACTTGTTCATACTGTAATCATTTATCTATTGGGAAATAGATCTAGTTCTAAAATATTTGTATCAATTCCATATGTATCCTGGATATCAGAGAAATTTGCTGTAAAAATCTATTTTACAGTTAACTGTTTCCCTTCTATATAGTTCAAACTGCATTAATTTTGATTGATCAGAAATACAACCACCACCCTCATTTAAAAAATTACTACTTCTTGCTTGGACTACTGAAACAGTCTATTAATTGGTCTACTAGCCTCAAGACTCTCCCTATTTCAATCCATCCCTCAATGAGTTGTCAATATGATTTTCCTAAAACGTGGATCTACCCATATCACACCTATAACTCAGTAAACGTCAACACTTCTCTATTACCTTAGATTATGGAGCCCTTTGGCATTCAAAACCCTTCATGACTCAGTCCTTTCATTCCTCTGAAATCTTACATTTTATTCCCTATTACTCATGCCAAGATATAACTAAATGGGTGATATGCTGTTTTTCCCCATACATAACAGCTAGCATTTATATAAAATTTTAAAGTTTACAAAGCGCTTTAAAATATTACCTCATTTTTATCCTCCAAACAATCCTCAGAAATAGGGGCTGCTATTATCCCCATTACACAGAGGAGGAAAGATCAATGAGATAACACTCATCACAGTGAGACTGAGTGTCAGACTTGGGAGTCAGGAAGACTTATGCTTGAATCATACCTCAGACACTGGCTGTGCAAGTCAGGGCACATAATTTAATCTCTATGTGCCTTACTCTCCTCATCTATAAATGGAGATAACAGCATCTACCTTATGGGACTGCTGTGAATATCAAATGAGACAATATATGTAAAATACTTTGAAAACCATAAAGTGTTACATAAATGCTAGATATTATGGTATTATTATCTATGGTGACTTTGGGCATCGTGTTGTTTTCTTGCATTATCTCATGACTTACAGTATTTTTTCACCATGTTTAGTATTTTCTTCTGTTTACTCATAACTCTACCCTCAGTGCCTGATTTAGAACTTTGTGATAGGCCCAGGTTTCTCTCCTCCAACACTCCTGGATGTGGTAGTCAAGTGGGGGCTCTTCTTACTCTCTGAATTATTTCAACCTATCTGTCTACTCTAGACTTTCATTGTTTGATTCATGACCCCATAATTATTTGGTCTCTTTCTTTTCTCTGTATTCCTCATGCAGTCAGAGTTTTCAAGTTATCCATTCTTGGTTCTCCTCTCTGGGTGATTTCTAATAATGCCTTGAAGAGCTTGCTCCATGGATTCCCCTTTTCCATTGTTTCTCACTCTCAGAACAATGCCAATTACTGCAAATGTCAGAAAAGACACTTACCCATAGTAGATCCTCAATCCTATCACATCTCTGATTACGTAGTCCACCACTGATCTATACTCTTCTCTGGTTACCTTTTTCTCCTACATTTGCTTCAAAATCTACTGCCTAGGTCCATGTTATCCCTCTTCCCTCAGATGCCAACTGCTCTCCCAAGTTCCAAATTCCTCCACTCTGGAAATAGTACAAGTAAACTTTTTAAGTACCAAATTCCCCAGGCCACACCCAATGTAAGATCCACGTCTCCTTTCACAGATTATCTCTTCACTCTCTATGGTGTCACCAGAACCATAATGTCCCAAGTTGTCTGGGATGTTCCAAGGATTCAAAAGAGAAATAAGAATCATCAGAGTAAAATTTAGGGCCTGTATAGGAAAAATAATGGGCAGAACAGAAAAACTGGAATCTACAATGGCAAGCTTCAGCAAAGAAACAAAAAGAGAACAATAGATTGGGAAAGCAAATACACAGAAATGATCTAGAAAAGAGAAGCAAAAACAATAATAGCAAAAGAAAATCTGCTCATCATGCCAGCAAAACATATCAAGTTTGAAGACAAGATGCATACAGACAAACCTAAGGATCATAGATCTTCCAGAAGAACATAACAGGAAAAAAATCTTAATATCACAATGCAGGAAATAAAAAAGAGAACTGCCCAGAACTAACACACAAAATGAAATACCAAATTAAAAGAATTCACAGATCACATCCAGGAAAACAAATAACCCAAGACTGAAAATTCTAAAACACAAAAGTGGTTAAATTTAACAATTAAGACTCCCAGTGACAAGATAACAGATTATAGAAAGAATCCTCTGAAGACCTCCCAAATTCCACTCCAAACAACTGGAAAACCTCCTCAGAATTGATCTGGGAGCAGGGAAACAGCTTATCAGCCTGGCAGAAAAAGTCTGTCTCGCTGGGGTGGGAGGGGAGCAAGGTCCAAGAATAAGAGCAGTAGCAGCAGCAAATTTCACAGCCGGGGACCTGCAGCAAGGCCCCAAGTTTGGGACAATCCACCAGTGAGGCCCCATCTTCTCCAAACAAACAGATCCTTAGGCAAGTGAGCAGTCTGTGCAGTTCAGCAAGATTCTACCCCAGTAACCTTACTCCCAAAACAAGCCACCCCCAAGGCCTTAACCCCAATGATGACTAGTAGTAAAGCCCCACACTGTATCTGACCACAGCAAGACTCTAAGGCCTACTGGTTGAGAGGCCCTGCTTCCACAGCAACCCAGCAGCAGGACCCCATCCCTGGGTCACAGCAGAAACAAGATCCTTACTTCAGGGCCAGCGACCAGAAAAACTGTTAGCATAGCAACTCAGCAAGACCCCATCCCTGGAGCAGGCCAGCAGCTAATCCCACACAAGAGGAGTACCCTCCACTAATACAAGCCAGAAGGTAAGCCTATTCTCCAGAGAAAGCAAGCAGCTAACCCCTGTGAAAGCCAGAAGTAAGACTCAGAGCCCTAGCACAAAAAACTTGGGATAGTGCAGGGCCAGAGCCCGACCAATTTTTACATTAAAAACACCAAGTCTGTCTGTCAGTCTGTCTCTCTCTCACTCTCACACACACAAGCACAAGCACAAAATGAGCAAAAAACAAAAAAAGAGTTTAACTATAGAAAGTTACTTTGGTGATAGGGAAGATCAAGGCATAAACTCAGAAGAGGACAACAGTGCCTACAGGTGAAGCCTCAAAGAAAAATGTAATTTGGTCTCAGGCCCAAAAAGAATGCCTGGAAGATCTTAAAAAGGATTTTAAAAAGCAGATTAGAGAAGCAAAAGAAATATTTGGAAAGGAAATAAGAGTAATGCAAGAGAATCATGAAAAAAGAGTGAATAGCATGGGAAAAGATATAAAAAAATTTACTGAGAGTAACTCCCTAAAAAATAGAATTGAGCAAATGGAAAAGGAAGTACAAAAGCTCACTGAAGAAAATAATTACTTAAAAATTAGTACTGAACAAGCAGAAACTGATGACTCCATGAGACATCAAAATACAATAAAACATAATAAAAAAGTTTTTAAAAAATGGAAGAAAATGTGAAATTTCTCATTGGAAAAACAACTGACCTAGAAAAAAGATCCAGGAGGGATAATATAAGAATTATTGGACTATTTGAAAGCTATGCTCAAAAAGCAAACAAACAAAAAACCCCAGAAGGCATCTTTCAAGAAATTATCAAAGAAAACTGCCCTGATATATTAGAACCAGAAGGTAAAATAGAAATTGAAAGAATCCACCAATCACTGCCTGAAAGAGATCCCAAAATTGAAAACTCCCAGGAATATCATAGCCAAATTCTGGAGCTCACAGATCAAGGTGAAAGCATTGTAAGTAGGCAAAAAGAAACAATTCAAAAATTGTGGAGCTACAGTCAGGATTACTAGGATCTGGCAGCTTCCACACTAAAAAACTGAAGGATTTACAATGATATACTGAAAGGCAAAGGAGTTAGGATTTCAACCCAGAATCACCCACTCAGCAAAACTGAATATAATATTTCAGGGGAAAAAAACTGACATGTAATGAAATAGAAGACTTTCAAAATTTCTAATTAAAGACCAGAACTGAATAAAAAATGTGACTTCCAAACATGACTCAAAGGTAACATAAAAAAGTAACAAGAAAGAGAAAAGATAAGAAATTCAATAAGGTTAAACTATTTATATTTCTATATGGCAAGATAATATTTGTAATTCTTAAGAACTTTATTACTGTAAAAGCAAGTAGAAGGAGTATATGTAGACAGATGGTATGGATATGAGATAACTCTGATGGGATGATACTCAAAAAATAAAACAAAATAAAGGAGTGAGAAAGAAAACTGCACTACAAGGAGGGGAGAGACTAAATAAGGCAAACTATCCCACATAAAAGAGGCATGAATGAGCTATTATGTAATGGGAGGAAAATGGAGGTGGGGATAGCAGGCAAAGCTTAAACCTTGCTCTCATCAAAATTGGCTCAAAGAGGGAATAACATTCACATTCTATCAGATAAAGAAATCTATCTAACCCCGCAAGGAAGTAAAAAAGGACAGGGATAATAAAAGGGTGAGGAGGAACTGATAAAAGGGAGGGTATATTGAGGAAGGTGGTGATCAGACATAAAAATCTGTGGAGGGGGAAATGATGAGGGGAGGGGGCAAAGAGAGAAAGGGAGGAATAAACAAGGGAAAAATAGCATGGAGAGAAATACACAGTTATTCATAACTATAAATACTAATGGGATGAACTCACCCATAAAATGGAAGTGGATAGCAGAATAGATCAAAAATCAGATTCTTATAATATGTTGTTTACAAGAAACACATATGAGGCAGAGAGATAACACTGGGTAAAGGTAAGGGACTGGAACAGAATCTATTGTGCTTTAGCTGAAGCAAAGAAAGCAGGGATAGCAATCATGAATCAGACAAAGCAAAAGCAAAAATGAATATAATTAAAAGAGATAAAGAAGGAAACTATATCTTGTTGAAAGTTACCACAGACAATGAAGGCATGCCAAAACAAACTATATATGTACCACATAGTATATCATCTAAATTTTTGAAGAAGTTGAATGAGTTCTAGGAGGATACAGATAATAAAACTATACTAATGGGGGATCTCAACTTTCCCCTCTCAGAACTAGATGAATCTAACAAAACAAAACAAAAACAAGAAAGTTAAGGAAGTGAATAAAATTCTGGCAAAGTTAAATATGATAGATATCTGGAGAAAACTGAATGGAAATAGAAAGAAATATGCCTTTTTCTCTACACTATATGGTACCTACACAAAAACTGACCATGTATTTAGGACATAAAAAGCTTACAACCAGATGCAGAAAAGGAGAAATGGTAAAACACATCCTTTTCAGATCATAATGCAATAAAAATTACATTCAATAATGGACAATAGAAAGAGAGATTAAAAATTCATTGGAAATTACATAATCTAATACTAAAAAACCATGCAGGTCAAAGAATAAATCATAGAAAGAAATAATAACTTCATTAAAGAAAATGACAACAATGAGACAACGTAACCAAAATTTATGCAGCGAAAGCAGTACGTAGGGAAAAATTTCTATCTCTAATTGTTTACATGAATAAAACAGAAAAAAAGCCATTCAAGAATTGGGGATACAACTTAAAAAAAAATTAGAAAAGAAACAAATTAGAAATCTCCAATTAAACATCAAACTAGAAATCCTGAAAATCAAAAGAGAGATTAATAAAACTGAAAGTAAGAAAACCATTGAATAAATAAAACTAGAAGCTGTTTTTAATGGAAAAAAAACCCCAACAATAAAATAGATAAAGGACTGGTTAATTTGATTTTAAAAAGGAAAGAAAACCAAATTACAAGTATCAAAAATGAAAGGGGTGAATTCATCACCAATGAAGAGGAAATAAAGACAATTGTTAGAAGTTATTTTGCCCAATTAAATGCCAATAAATTTGACATTCTAAATGAAATGGATGAATATCTACAAAATCACCCAGATTAACAAAAGAAATAAAATACTTAAATAATCCAATCTTAGAAAAAGAAATTGAACAAGCCATCAATGAACTTCCTAAGAAAAATTCCCCAGGATCAGATGGAGTCACAAGCAAATTCTACCAAACATTCAAAGAACAGTTAATTTCAATACTATTATATAAACTATTTAGAAAAATAGGAGTCCTACCAAAATCTTTTTGCAGCACAAATATGGTGCTGATACCCAAAGCAGGAAGAACCAAAACAGAAAAAGAAAATTATAGACCAATTTCCATAATGAATAGTTGAAAAATTTTAAATAAAATACTAGCAATGAGATTACATCAATATATCACAAGGATCATATACTATGACCAGGTAGAATTTATACCAGGAATGCAAGGCTGGTTCAATATTAGGAAAATTATTAGCATAATTGACCACATCAATAACAAAACCGATAGAAATCATGATTTTTCTCAATAGATGCAGAAAAAGTTTTTGACAAAATATAGCACTCATTCCTATTAAAAACACTAGAGAACATAGGAATAAATGGAGATTACCTTAAAATGACTATTTATCTAAAACCACCAAAAGGATTATCTGTAATGGAAAAAAGTTAGAAGCCTTCCCAATACAACTGGGAGTGAAGCAAGGATGCCCATTGCCACTTCTAATATTTTTTTTTGAGGGCAACTGGGGTTAAGCAACTCGCCCAAGGTCACACAGCCAGAAAGTGTGAAGTGTCTGAGGTCAGATTTGAACTTAGGTCCTCCTGACTCCAGGGCCAGTGCTCTATTCACTGTGCCACCTAGCCGCCCCTTCACCTCTAATATTTAATACTGTACTAGAAATGTTATCTATTGCAATAAGAGAAAAAAAAGAAAGGAATTAAAATAGCAATGAGGAAACAAAACTATCACTCTTTGCAGATGATATGATACTTAAAAATCCTAGAGAATCAACTAAAAAACTACTTGAAATTGTCAAAGCTGCAAGATACAAAATAAACTCACATAAATCATTTCTTTATATTTCTTTATATTATCAACAAAACTCAGCAGCAAGAGATAGAAAGAGAAATTCCATTTAAGATAACTGTAGACAATATAAAATACTTGGGAGTATACCTGCCAAGACAAACCCAGAAACTATATGAACACAACTATAAAACACTTTTTATAAAAGTAAAGTCAGGTCTAAATAAATGGAAAAATATAATTGCTCATGAATAGTCCAAGTCAATATAATCAAAATGACAATTCTATCTAAATTAATCTATTTATTCAGTGCCATACCAATCAATCAAAAAAAATTTATAGTGCTGGAAAAAATAATAACAAAATTCATCTGGAAGAACAAAAGCTCAAGGATATCAAGGGAATCAACAACAAAAAAATTTCAAAAGAAGGTGGTTTAGTTGTACCAGATCTCAAACTATATTATAAAGTTGGTAATTATTAAGACAATCTGGTACTGGTAAAGAAATAGAGTGGTGGATCAGTGAATTAGTTTAGGTACAAATTATATTACAGTAAATGATCATAGTAATCTAGTATATTATAAACCCAAAGATCAAAGCTTTTGGAATAAAAACTCATTATTTGAGAAAAACTGCTGGGAAACCTGGAAAACAGTATGGCAGAAAGTAGGCATACTCTATCCCAAATCATATATCAAGATAAGGTCAAAATACGTACATGATTTATATGTAAGAGTGATACCATAAGCAAATTAAGACAGCATGGAATAGTTTAACTGTCAGATTTGTAGATAAGGGAAGAATTTAGGACAAAAGAAGATATAGAGAACACTGCAAAATATGAGATAATTTTGATTATTTAAAGGTTACAAGTTTTTGCACAAACAAAACCGATGCAACCAAAATTATAAAGAAAGCAGAAAACTGGGGGAAAAAAATCTGCAACAAGTATCTTTGTAGAGAACTAAGTCAAATTCATAAGGATACAAATCATTCCCCCATTGATGAATGGTCAAAGGATATGAATAGGCAATTTTCAAACAGTCAAAGCTATCTACAGTCATATGAAAAAATGCTCTAAATCACTAAAGATCAGAGAAATGCAAATTAAAACAACTCTGAGATGCCACCTCACATGTATCAGAGTGGCTAACATGACAAAAAAAGAAAATGTTGGCTGTTGTAGGGAAATTTGAGAAAATGGAATACTAATGCACTGTTGATGGAGTTGTGAACTGATCCAACCATTCTAGAGACAATCTGGAACCATGCCTGAAGGGCTATAAAACTGTGCACAGCCTTTGACCCAGCAATACCAAAGACATCCAAAAAAACCAAAAAGGAATAGCACCTAGTTGTACAAAAATATTTATAGCAGCTCTTTCGTGGAGGCCAAGAACTGGAAATCCAAGGAAATGTCCATCAAATGGGGAATGGCTAAACAACCTATGGTACATGATTGTAATGGGATATTACTGCGCTATAAGAAATGACAAACAGGATGATTTATGAAAACGCTGGAAAGACTTACATGAATTGATGCACGGTAAAATGAACAGAACCAGGAGAATATTGTACACAGTAACAACAACACTGTTTGATGAAAAACTGTCAATGACTTAGCTATTCTCAGCAATACAATGATCGAAGACAATCCCAAAGGACTAAAGATGAAGCATACTATGTACCTCCAGAGAAAGAACTGATAATGGAATAAAGACTGAAGCATGCTATTTTTCACTTTCTTTCATTTTTTTTCTTTTATTCAAGTCTTCCCATACAAAATGACTAACATGTAAAGGTTTTACAAAATTGCATATGTATAACTTATATCTAATTGTTTACAGTCTCTGGGAGGGGGGAAGGGAAGGAGGCAAGGACAGAACTGGAACTCAGAACTTTAAAAAAAATGTCAAAAAAATGGAAAAAATATTCAGTTGAGAAACAAGTTCTGCAAGTGATTAGAAGAAAGTATTTCAAATACAAAGGAAAGAACATTTGAATAATGAAAGACTATTTTGCACCCACTTAAAAATGTAAGAGGAAATGTAATAATGTATTCTGAAAAAGAGTGAAGCTCAGGAGACAGCCCAGGACTGACCTATCAGAGAATCTGGGCTTCATCATACATTTAAAAAGATGGATGTTCAATAATAAAATATTTTTAAAAGAAAAGAAGAACTGAAAAGATTATTTGCTTCTTAAACACTCTAAGTGAAGAAAAACAGAAGTAAATAAACGTGGAAGCCAAGAACAGCAAGAGTAACCAGAAAGAGTAGTGACTTCTTTCCAAATGTACACCCAGAGACAAGGGTGAAGGCTAACAATGAAGATGCAGGACATTATGGACAGAACCAAGCAACATCCTGTCTGCAAGGGAATCAGTGTTTTTTTGTGGAAAGGCACAAGAAAGGACAGGAGAGAAGCATGGGGTAAAAAGAGGAGTAGGTGACAAGCCAAGGTGAAACCAATGGCTAGTAATGATGAGAAGGTGACCTCTTTTCAGAAAGAAAAGAGCCTAGGGGGAGTGGGTGAGGAGGAATGTAGAAAAAACTGAAAAGGGGGAGAAAGAAGGGAGGCCTTGCTTTGATGGTGGGAGGGGGTTCCACTGAAGACTGATCCTGTGGGCAAAGGAAATGATCTGTGAAAGATGATGTGGACCTAAGACAAAGACTTCAAATCTGAAAAGTTAACATTTCTCCTCTTCCTTAAAATTGTTTTATCTTTGAGATAAACACTGCCACTTCTTCAAACTATTTCTTAGATGATATAGTTTCTCAAACTCTAGATTTTTTGAAATTTTGAAACATGTTCTCATTTGTTAATTTCTTTTTTAAATGTGATGCTCAAAACTAAATCTAAAACACCTAAGGTTACAAAAAAGAAAAAGGAAAGTAGGATGATTTTTTGCCTACTGGTATGGCTTTTTATTTTTATATGACTTTGATGGTTAGATATGAAATGTTAAATACAACTTCTTTTCCCTGTCTCCAATTACTTCAATTCTTCAAAGTTGTAGGGTGTCATTTATGTGAGTATTTTTTCTACCAATGCAGATCACAGCCCTGATACAAATCAGAAGGTCCTTACAAGTTACTTTGACCAAAAAAAAAAACATCAATCCTCCTTTAGCTACCACAATTAGAGTTCTCTCTTAACTGGTCCTCAGAAAGCAAACCACAGTCCAACACAAGCTGACATTTGAAGTCTGGTAAGACCTGACAGAGCCTCTAGACTGCTTGTACAGGCTTCAAGAATCTACCCTTCGGTTTCATGACACAATGACGCAACCAAATAGAATTTTAATGGAGTGTCCTCTCTATATATGAAAAACAGAGCTATCCAATTTGGAACCAAATACTGTCCTTTCTTCCTCTGACATATCTCTTCATTTTACCCTGTTCCCTCCATATTGCCATCAATGTAATTGGGTTCTCGTTCCCTCACGTCTAAATTGTCATCCTTAATATCACTCCTAAGCACAAACTCTTGCCTCTACTATTCACCGACTATACTACTGCTAATATAAACCTCCAATTTCATGATGTCACTTCCCTGTGCTCAAGAACTTACAACACTAACATCAAGGACAAACTCATACTGCATTCAAAAATGTCAATTAATTAATTAATTAAGCTAATATCAACTTGAAAGATCACTAGATGGTAAGCCACAGGAATCTGTCGTTGGCCTTATTCTAAAACCAAAGATCTGAGTGAAAATATTAAAGTCAAACTCATCAGAGCCATGAATGATACAAAACTCCAAAGGATGTTCACATATTTAAGTGTCATGTACTTCAAGTCAGAAGTAATATGTAGGCTGAAAAAAATAATATGTTCCATGTACTGAAACAAAAAATTAGGTGTTGAATTTTGAACTAAAAATTCAGTTACCTTTAAATACAGCATGAAGTATGGCACATTTCAATAATACTAAAGTGAAAAAGGCACCATCAATAACTATGCAGAGAAAAAAGCTAATAGATCCCATTCCAATCAGTAAGAGAAAAATAGTATGAAACAGCTACTATATTATGTAGGAACATTTTTGTAATTTTTCTAATACAGAAACCAATATAGTGGATTTCCATTAATGTCAAAGTTCTGAACAGAGTCACATCTAGTGGACTACAAGCATGGCAGGTATTAGAATGAGACACCAAATAGCTAGAGGGTAACAGTTTTCAATCACTGTCAACAATAGCTGGTTGTAATATATGATGTAAATTTAGAAAGGCTGCAAGCTATTCCATCCTTCTTTCTAAGAATCACAATCATGAATAACATTAACTGACAGTCTTAACAAAGCACATCTACCCAACTCTGAACAGGCCAAGAAGCCAAGACTACTTTTAGTTGATTCTGGTGAAACAGAACATTCCTAAGTCAGTCATAAGGAAACAGGTCTCTTCCTATGCTCTTTATACATAAAGAGGATTAACTACTTAGTTCTGCTGATATAGAGATTCATTTGAAAAGAATCTATCACCAAGTGGTCAGTCTACTGATGATGAGTCTCCCAATACTTAGCTAGGATGACCTGCATAAAGTCAACTCAAAGCTCTTTGGCATCATAGAATCTGTCAGAGCTTACACTTGACTAACAAAGCTTTCAAGAACCCAGGGTCACATCCATGACATGATAAAAATGAGAGTAGGATTCTATAAAGGCATGTCTCATGCAAATATCAAAAGTATGCAAAATTTCTTGAGAGATATAATGAAAATGATAAACTTATTTGACAACCTTTTGATTATACCAAGTGAAGCATATGCTCACCAGAGAGGTATTTGTCACTGTCATAAAAGAGATCCAGCATAGACTTAAAGTAAAGGAATAATTCCCTATAAATGATGAATGAATGAACTCTTACTAAAGACTTAGTATTAATTGGGCATTATGATGAGAACTGGGGATACAAATACCAAATAAACAGTTCCTGTACTGAAGGAACTTTAATTGGAATAAAGGAGACAGCACATAAAGAGGAGTAGTGGCCAAGAAAGGGAGTTTGTATCTAGAGATCAGTCAGGCCATTGACATACCTTTTTCTGAAGCAATGTTAGTATGGATTTGATTACTCTGCCCAGAGCTGGAAGGGAATGAGCGAGAATAACAAAAGCCCTCCTGGCACAGCAGGAAGATGGCAGTGAAATACGATCAGCCAGCTGGAACCAGCTGGATATGCTGAGTACTATAATGAGAACAGCATGGTCCCAGGTGAGAGGAGAGGGCTAGAAGTTAACCTGGGAAGCTGTGGCTATGTCAGGAATATAGCAGTAAAGCATGGTTGGTTGGTGGGGCCAGATAAATACAGTGAACTCTGACCAACCTGGACAGAGCATGGCCCCAGGGCAGGGACTAAAGATCTGATTTAGAAGGTCCGGTTATGATAGGACAATATGGTAGGAAGATGGCAGTAAAGAAGTGTGGTCCAGTATCTAAGGTAAACTCCAGAAAGCAAGTTCTTACCAATCAGTATAGCACAGCTACAGATTGGGAACTAGAGACAATCAAAGAATCAATCAAAATGTATTTACTAAGTATCCCCCATGCAATAAGCACTGTGCTAAATTCTACGGACGTGTTCAAAGAATGAAATAATTACTACTTGTAAGGATCTTACAACCAAATAGGGAGACACTAAGCATATAAAATATATGCAGCATAAATATAAAGCTAATCGATATAAACATATAGAGAAAATAGTTTTGGAGTAAAGGCACTAGCAGTTGGGGGGGAATCAGGAAAGGCTTCTTACAAAAAACTGGTGCTTGAATTGTTTCTTAAAGGAAGACAGTAATTCTATGAGATAGGAAGAAGTATGTGCATTAGAGCAATTTTGTTCCGCTGTGATGATTTTAAGAGAGCAAAGAAAAGGAAGGGAAAAACAAATACATTAGGGAAAAAGAAGGAAGGAATAGAACTTACTGTTTCTCATAACTGGGGTGTACCAAGAGAATATAAAAATATGGAGGCAAATGCATATGTGGGTAGGTGGATGGGGGCAGGGTTATAGGTATCAGGTGAACCTCAATCTTACCTAAAAAAAGGAATGTTGAAAATACAAACACACACACACATACATGCATATAAAGAGTTAAGCATGGAAATGTATTATTAAACTCTATAGAAAACAAGTAGAGTCAAAGAGGAAGGAGAACACATTTCGGCAGGGGGAATTAGTCAATCACAACCAAAACAAATTTCAACTTGAGAAGCAGGCTCAGTGGATACTAAAGGGAAAGAAAACATGCAAAACCAGTTTGCAGGGAGACGAGGAGAGACGAGGTATGGAAGAAGGTCTTTTCAATTATGGATCTCTGATCTTGCTTATACTCCTTCTTTTGAACCACTTTCCTCTTGGTAAAGAGAGATATGGGGACAAAGAAAAAGAAAAGTTTAAGAAGATATGATTCTGGAAAATACACACTCAATGAGCATAATGAACATAAATAAGATGAATTCAATCATAAAGCAGAATAGGAGAGTTGAATGGATTAGAAAGCAGAATCCAACAATATACTGTTGACAAGAAATACACATAAAAAGAAAGTTTTCCTTAGAGTTAAAAAGAGGGACTGGAATTGAATTTATTACATTCCTGAGAAACTCCAAAAAGCAGGGAAGCAATCAGAGCACACAAAACAAAAGCAAAAATAGACATGATTGCAAAAGAAAAATTGACAAACTATCATATGCTTAGAAATATCATACACAGGAGGCAGAGCCAAGGTGGCGGTGTAGCAGCAGCAACATATCGCAGCTCTCACATAGCCACCCCAAAATACCCATAAAATAGGACTCTAAACCAATCCTAGAATTCCAAAACGCACACAAAGATACTTCCCACTAAAGTCAGCTCCGCTACGAGGAACCATATCAACACTGTGAACCGAAACCAGCCTGGCCTGAAGCCACAGCTGTGCCCCGGGGGCAGCTGGACGGCAGGAGCAGAGGAGCCTCTCTGGTGAGCGGATTAGCAGCAGCTGCAAGCAGCATTCAGAACTAGGTCAGCGGAACTTGCGAAGTTGGGAGGGGAGCAGTCCGGCCGAAAGGCCTCCAGAGCAGAAAAGCAAAAGGCAGAGGTTTTGCACCCGCCTCCGTGTTGCAGCTTCCCACCCGTGGCCTGCAGACAGCAGGGGGACTAAGCGATTGTTCTGAGGCCAGTGCTCTCGCGTTGAGCGGCCTGGATCCGGATCGCCGTCTTGGGCTT
>CM053585.1:320462878-320494692 GCA_028646515.1 Pseudochirops corinnae | reverse complement strand
GGGGAGAAAATATGTAACTCAAAATCTTGTGGAAATGAATGATGCAAACTAAAATAAAATTTAAAAAAAAAGAAATATCATACACAATAAAATAATATCAATATTTAATATGCACTGAATGGCAAAGACTTTAAAAGAAAAATTAATCCAATTATAAGGGATAATTGACAACAAAGGTGTAATAGTTGAGAATGGCAATGCACACCTTTCAGACTTAAGATAAATCTAATAAAAATGCAAACAATTAAGAAGTTAAGGACTCGCACAGTATTTCAGAAAAGCTAGATATGATAGATTTCTGGCAATTACTGAATAGGGAGAAATAAAAGGGAGCATATATGCTTTTCAGAAGTACTACATGGCAACTTTCCAAAAACTGATCATGCATTGGGCATAAAAACTTCATGAACAAATGAAGAAAAACAGGAATATTAAATACTTCCTTTACTGATCACAACACAGTAAACTTATAATCAATAAATGAGCTTTGAAAAAAAAAAGATCCAAACATAAAACTTAAATGAAGACTAAATGATTTGATACTAAAGAAATGGTGGGTAAAATCTAACAAATCTATCTGGGCAAGATGGTCACTGCTTTAATAAAATTTTATAAGTATATTTTGCTTCACAATTCTCTGGAAGAATTATAAAACTGAGGCTAAATTCAAGTGAGTGGTAAGGAGTAACAATGAAAAAAAGAGGAATATTACAGTGAAATATCTTCAAAATTTGGCAAAAAAAAATGGCTTTAGAAAAACTATTTTCTCTAGGAATCAATGTCACCCAACTCAATGACACAGAGATACTAAAGAATCACTCAGTGTTGAGTGAGGGGAGCAGAACCAGGAGAATATCGAACACAGTTACGGTCACATATTGTGATGACTAACTTTGACAGACTTGGCTCTTCTCAGCAATGCAAGGTTCTAAGACAACTCCAGAAGACTCATGATGGAAAATATCCACATTCAGAAAAAGAATTATGGAATCTGAATAAAGATTAAAACATGCTATGTGCTCTCTCTTTTTTGTTTTGTTTTGTTTTCTTCTTTCTCATGGCTCATTCCATTGGTTATAATTCTTCTTTACAACAGGGCTAATGTGAAAAAATGTTTAATATGAATCTATGTAGAGCCTATATCAGATTACATGTGGTCTTGGGGAGGGGAAAGAAGGGGAGAAATTTAAAACCCAAAAGCTTGTGGAACTGAATGTTGTAAACTAAAAAGAAATAATTTTTTTTTAAAAAACCAATCACTCTGTGTTGCTATTCATTTATAAATACATAAAAATAACCAACAGGAAATCTTTTACTCAGATCCTTCTGACAGTAGTTCTGCAAATGATCTGATTTACTATTCTTCCAGTGGTTATGCAAAAGATTTGACTTTCCAGTATTTATGCCCAATTTAAATAACCAGAGCATTTTTTTTTCAAAAAAAAAAAAAAGGCATCTTTCACCTTCAATACTTTGATGGATCTGTCTGTGATCTCCCATTGGAAAGGGTACCCACTGACCCATGAATACAGATTTTAACAAATGCAGTACTTTGTCCCAAAGTAATCACCAATTAAAGAGAAAGGTTTTAGAAATGAAAAAAAAAAAACCTCACCACATTAGATTATTGTTATTATTATTTAGATCAGGTCAGCTTCAAGGGCTCTGTTCTTCCAACTACTGCTTTGACTTTTACTAATGTGACATATATAAATGACAGCTATGTCATTCTGTCTAATCTTGAACTTTACTCTTGAGTCTATTTCCACATGGTCTTCTACCGACATATTGTTTATATGAATTTAACCGAATGTTTTATGGTCAACTCAAATCAATATATTGAAAATAGAACTGCTTATCTTCCTTTCATATTCCCACTTTCTAACTTTCCTCAATTATGCTATTGTGGATAGGCAAGACCACTGTGAGATGGGTCTCAAGCAAAAAATCTCAGATCTACTTCTTATTATTTACTGACCTTTGTTCCAAAAATCCAGTCTTGTACCCAAACCTAAGACACTTGCTGTTATAGTATCTTTTAAATTTGTCTCCATATCTCTATCGTATACCTTTAAATAACTAGAAAAGATATTCCTGAGATATTAGTTGTAAAGAAAAATTCCAAATATTAAACTTCATTTACAAATGATACCCATCATAAAGGTGTTTTCTCCAGAAAAAATTAACAGTAATAAAGTCAGAATAATAGTGACTAGTGAACAACATTTAGGACAAGCAGTTCACATTACCTGACAAACTCAATTGCACCTATACAAATTCAATAAGAATTTATTAAATGTCTATTATGTGCTATGTATTTGGGATTATTCTCAAATAAACTGATGATTTTGTTTTTTGGATGTTTTCTCCAATGATAAAGGATGAAACTCACCCATGGCAGCCCATGACCTTTGACTCCTATCTATGTGCTCCCATAAGTTTACCACAATGGGTCTGCCAAGTGTGTTTAAAGTCTTCCTTGCCTATTCCTGACACTGCAAGTATACCAGTGGATGTCACTGTCCACCCATGAATCTTCATCCTTGCCATATGATTAAATTATTTTCTCTTCTTAATATACATTTCCCTTATAATATCTCTTCCCCTACTCCATGTACTACTTCACGGCCTACTGCCCTAATACTCATTTTCAATTTGCTAGAGACTACTGTGTCCCATGTCTAGAAGCAATATATCACAACACTAGCATTAAAAAGACTGGCCTTTGTTCTAAGAGAAGGGTGGAATCAATAGAGATACTCTGCAATTTCCTAAATGCAATATAGATTCTCCTCATATTTGATTCTGAGCCCAACTCAATGTCCACATGTATCATTTGTCCCAGATACACGTGTGTACAGGCACGTGTGTGTGCGTGTGTGTGTGTGTGCGAATGAATATGCACACAAACAAGACAGGCTCTACAGCTTGTGTATCTAACCTCAGGTCAATCTGTAAAACAGACCCTCACCCCCTTGGTCTTTCATTAAGTCAGACAAAACTCAAGTGGTTACTGATCTCTAGGAGGATCTGCAATATCCCCTGAATTGATGCAACCAGTGCAATATCATCAGCAAACAGAAGCAGCTGGAGAACCTAACTGTCCAAGGAAATTCTTTTTCAACTCTGTGCTAGATCTCCTCCATTAAAGTGCCAATACTTTTGTCAAGCATACATTTTTCTGTTTTTATGCGTGGCCTATTGTTGGAGGGTCAATGAACAGTTATTTTTGTGATCTACCTTTCAAGGTATTTTAAGTTATTTTGATATATAGGATGGTAAATACAAGACTGATTTAAATATACCCAGAAGGAGATTTAAAGTACTAATATCAATATTTGTAATCATGTATGTTCACATATTTAAGCGTCATGTACTTCAAGTCAGAAGTATTTTCTACACTAAATCAAATGCTGTTTTCATAATTAACAAACAATAAGCACAGTGAGACATATGCATTCTCAACATATTGTGACATGGTAAAGATGTGGTCCATCATATAATATTGTTTGCTAAAGTCTACATTAACTTTAACAGTAATATCCTAGGTCAATGTGTAGAAGAATCTCAAAGATATTGCAAAGGAAAAATTTGTAGGCATACAGACTGATAATTTCTGATGTTCTCTTGGTCACCTTTTCCCCCTCTAATACTAGCTACTCCAGAGACATTTTCCATACTTTTAGGATCTTTCCCTCCTTCACATATAGGAAGGTTGAACTAGAGAGCCTCTGAGGTCCCTGTCAGCTCCAGAATTATGGACCAATGACCTCACCTAATGACATGACCCGTTGGCAGTCCAGCACGTGATATAATTTCTTTTATAACCTACATCCAGTCCAGTTACTTTTCTAGACTTTTTCTCTTTACTGATATTTCTACAACACATCTCACTGTTATATTAAGAGTGCTACTGTGGTGTAGCAATTTTCTTGATTTTTAAGTTTGTTAAAAAAAAAAATCTTTTTAATTTTTCTTCTGTTTACTGTTTTCATTGTCAAATGCCCTCAGGAAAACTTTGCATAGCTGGTTCTCTTGCTAAGTTTTCTTTAAATTGGTTTTGCCTGCTATTGTTTCTCTATGCTTTACAAGATAAAACTGCTCATAATCATCCATCAGCCTCCTCTGTAAGATTTTATGAATGAGTTTATATAATGAATTTACACCCCTGCTTAGCAAATAAGTCAAGTGTTTACTAACATGCTTTGGGGGTTCATCTAGTCTCCTTGTGACAGCAATTGTCTTACATAAAATTAATTTGACACCTATTGGTGAAAGTAGGTAACTACCCATTAATAGGCCTTTCTGCTACTTATTCACTCATCAAATTGTTTAGGCAGCTTCACCAAAATACTCACCATTTTATAAATGTCCTTAGATTTTAAAAACGAATTATAAATCAACACATTGCTTGGTGATTGATTAAAGTAATGAAAAATAAGGAGAATGTGCCCAAATGCAAAAATGAAATGCCAATGTTTGGGTCTGGGTGATGATATATACACAAGACATTTG
The DNA here is from genome assembly GCA_028646515.1 of Pseudochirops corinnae. Classification (NCBI taxonomy): domain Eukaryota; kingdom Metazoa; phylum Chordata; class Mammalia; order Diprotodontia; family Pseudocheiridae; genus Pseudochirops; species Pseudochirops corinnae. The sequence goes on along the minus strand of CM053585.1, from coordinate 320,490,177 downwards.
GATCATGATCCATCTCCATCAGGAAGAATAAAGAAAACCAGTGTGATACTGATAGTTCATTGGGCGACAACATTTTACTATTAGAGAAATTTAGATGTTTTAGTGAAATTTTATAAGAAATTATTTCTTCTTAATTCTATAACACGACTAGAAACAAGTGAGCTGAAGTAATTTCAAATGTACCTTCTGGGAAAAAAGATAAGGTATTTGACTCTTCACATACTAATTTGGGGTTTTTTTGGCAAGGCTACTAGAGTGGTTTGCCATTTTTTTCTTCAGTTCATTTTGCAGATGAAGAGACTGAGGCAGGCACGGCTGAGCAGCTTGCCCAGGATTACACAGCTAAGTGTATGAGGTCATATTTGAACTCAAGAATGAGTCTTCCTGATTCCAGGCATGGCACTCTGTCCACTGAGCCACCTAGCTGCCTTTGAAGTTATTACTCTGAAGGAAAAACAAAACAAAAACACACTTCCTGCTTTAACATTTGAGTTATAAAGCTAGTCTCACTTTTACTTGTGTGAAGAGAACTGCACTAATATTATTTTGTGCTGAAATCATGTGACAAAAGACATTAACTTAAAAAAAATTTTACTGACTATAAAATGGAATCTTATCAGGTGGGTGTATAATTAAAGTTCATTTCAATATGTCAATAAACTTATTGTTGTTGAAAAAAAGATTAATTTGAAATTTTCAGGGTCATTGTTTCTTCATTGTTTTTCATTATCAATTGCTTAAAGAGTTTAGAATTGAATTATTTCAACTATATGTTGTGTTTTTTCATTATTCCTTCCTGTTTTACTAATTTTGATAGTTGCTCTGAGAAATCAACAGCCTGACTGTACACAGAATAGCTGATCCCTAGTCACTGAGAATCCGAAGACTAAAAGGAAATAGTTTCTGACCTTCAGGGGTTCTTTTGCAAATCTTTAAGTAACCATAAACCATCAACAAAGTAAACACAAAAACATTTCAAGGGAGGAGAAACAGCACTAATAACTAGGAGATTAGGAAAGACTTCCTACAGAAGGTGGCACTTGAGCTGGGCCTATAAGGGAATTCCAAAAAGGGAATTCCAAAAAGGGAAGATAAAGAAAAATATAGAGAATGGGAAAAGGCGCAGAGGGAGGAAGTAGATGGGATGGGCTAGCATACTGCTCCCTGTTGCTTCCAATCTAGATCATTCCCTAACCACCATCTTTGTGCAAACCACAGACTATTGGCATCAGAAAAAACTTCAAATGCAATCTAGTCCAGACTGTACTTATATGAGATCCATTCCACAACATACCTACAGATGGACATCTAGTCTTTGTTTAAAGAACTACAAGTAAGAACAGCCTGAGATAGCCAGATAAAATCGGAGTTAAATGACGTATCTACTAATGAAATGATACCACATCCTAACTTTTTTTTTTAGAAAGTTGTGTCCAAATTAAAGGAGAACATAGGCTATTTAGTTTTAAGAGAATTTATAGGGGAACTAAATTATATCATAATTTTACAATTAAGGATCCCCAAGCATAGGAAAAATATGAGAATAAGAACAAAGAAAATGAGATAATAGGTGATAATATATATAAGGCTGGACAACTGTCCATCAAAGTTAGATCATTTATAAAAGTTGTAGTATCTAAATATCATAGATTCACTCTCACTAAAAAAACAAAACAAAAAAGACCTTCAAATTAAGCCTTTTCAGAATCTCTTCTATCATGAAATATCATATTTGCTATGACACCCTATAAATTCCTTCAAAATTTCTAATGCCTTTCCTTCTCCAGTCTCACAAGCACTAATCTAACTTAGGTCTCTTTTCCCCCTCAATATTTATCAGGCTCTTTCTACATCCATCTTCAGTTCATGCTTTCAGTGCTTAACTTCCTTCCCACTCCGATTCTCCAGGTATCAAAATTCCATCAATATTTCAAGATCTATACCATACTGATATCTTTTCATCCTGACTTTTGCCAAAAACTAACTTTTGGATTATTCTATGCTTTGTATCCACCCTGTTTTCTCAATAAGACTATAAGCTCTTTGGAAGCAGCAATATCATTGTACTTTGTATCTCCTGCAGAGTTTTCAGTATGATGCTAAATACATATTTACTGAGCAGGTATTCAGTCGATGCTTATTAAAACGAATTGAAGATGTAAAGGAAAAGTTTGCTCAAGGAAGTACCTAACTGTAATTTCAAAGGACCAGTGATGTATATTCCCAATCTCTTAGCCAGAAAGGTATGGGATAAGGCATATATTTTCAGACACAACCCGTATTTTCATTTGTTTGATTTGATCATACTTACTTGTTACAAGGCAGGGTTCTACTGAGAGGAGAGAATTAATGGTAAGTAACTATGATGTCAAAAAAGAGCATCAATAAAATATGCAGCAAATAAAATGAATTAATTGATTTTATAATATAAAATTCTACATTGATGGTCAGTGAGTCTTCTGTGATTCACTGAAGTATACAGTAATTCAAGGATGGTCTAGCTCTAGGATAATAGTAGTAAGGAAAGCATTCATAAGATAAAATATCCTAAAATATGGCTATGAGCAGACGCAGGGCCTCCGAGGGAATGTCTACCCAAACAACATGGCTGTGTCTTCCCTCCAGCACTAACCTTATTCTTGAGGCTCTAAAGCCAGGGTCCTACCCTAATTAGCCCAACAATATCAATGTAGTATTATCTATTCAGACAGAGAATATGGACAATACTTGCCTGGCATGAATTACAAAACGGACACAGAAACAAACCATCAGAGTGAGACAGGACTCATTTACCAGAGATCTGTTACAAGTCCAATCCAACTGAAAGCCGAGAATGTGATATGTCGCTATCTCCCCTTACTGGCTCCAAGTTCTAAGTCCCAGGCTATGATCATTTCACCATTCAAAAGGTACAGTTGCCAATACAGTGCCTGTCACGTTAGCAGCAGTTTAATAAGTGCTGAACTAACTAAACCTTAAAGCCGATCTAGGCCAACCCCTTCATCTTACAGATGAGGGAACATGGGGCAAAGAAATGAAGTGTCTTAGTCAAGGTCACTATTTAAAAGAAAGAACTAATTGGGATAAAAGTAGCAGGAACTTTATAAGCAAATGACATTATTATCATGGAAGACTACACTAAATGTTCAGAATGGAAGAGGTAGTAATCCCACTGAATCTGCCTGTGTCTGGCCAAATCTGGGCCCATTTCAGTTCTGCACATCACATTTTGGGAAGAACTTCTATTCCAAGTAAATAACCTGAATGGTGAGAGGACTGGAGACCATGCCATATGAGGACTAAAGGAACTAGTGATATTTAGCATTAAAGAGAAAATCTTTAAGTAGAATATAACTGTCTTCATCTACCTGAAGGGCTACAATTCATAAAAGGGATTTCCTGCATGGGAGGGGAAGGAAAAACTTCCAAAAAATCAGAAATGTCCAAAAGTGGAAAGAATTCTTTTGGAAGGTATTAGGCTCCCTCTCACTAAAGTTTTTCAAGCTGAGGTCATATGGTCACTTGTTAACACTGTAAGAATGTATTTTTGGTAAAATACAGATTAGACTAAATGATCATAGCTCCCTCACAACTCTGTGATTCTGTGTGATTTCAGTCTAAAAATTCCTTGATTGTAAATTTTCTTATTATCTAAAACAATTTAATTCCCCTCCTCATGAAGCACATCAAAATATGTATTTAAAAGGAGAAGTCAGGGGCGGCTAGGTAGTGCAGTGAATAGAGCACGAGCCCTGGAGTCAGGAGGACCTGAGGTCAAATCTGGCCTCAGACACTGAACACTAACTAGTCATGTGACCTTGGGCAAATCACTTAACCCCAACTGCCCTGCTCTCCAAAAAAAAAAAATCCAAAACATAAAAGGAAAAGTCTTGGAAAGCAATGTGCACAAAGAAATGCTCACCTTGTGAGCATAACTATAGTAAACATACAGTGTTGTAGGGAAAACAGATACACTACATGTAAAAACAGACTGCCAGTTGTGCAAGAATGCATTAAAAACCTGCCCTAAGTAATTTAAATTCATTTGGGCTTACTATCATTACTATTTTCCCTTTAGAAACTAAAAACTCATAGCCTAGGCCTAGGGGTAATACTGAAATGAACCAATTCATATTTTTTTTACTTTTTCTCCAAGTTACTTGTGATCTTTTCGACAAGGAAAATAGTAGAGAATTTGTAAAATGCTTTGCTAAAATTTAGGAAAACTGAATCCAAAGCATTCTCTGAGCTACCAGTCTAGCAACCTTATTCAAAAGGAAAATGAGGTTACTCTGATAGGTATGATTGTTCTTGATGACCCCATGCTGAATTACAGTGATTACTTAAGTCTCTCTAAGAACTCAAAAACTGCCAAAGGATGTTGGACTAGATGATCTCTAAGGTTTCTTCCAGATGCAAGGCTATGATTCTCTAATATGTTCTAATAAAAATACACAATGACAAACATTAAGGTCTCTGAGAACACTAAAAAGAAACTGAATTCTAAGGAACTATAAGCACAAATTTTCATCCCAGAAAACTGATAAGGAATACTCCTTCCTCTTAAGATAGCATTGGGAAAGGGAAGTGACTCTCCTGGTGAGAGAAAGAGAGATGTTGAAGAGGAAATATTTGACTGTGATATAAAAACAAAAGGTAACAATAAAAGTTCTTTAAAAGTGTGTTCTAGATTTTTGCTAGGAATAGAAAGCAAACCCGTGTATGGTCATGAACAAAGAATTCATCACCTTGTGGCCACTTTACTAGTAAGAAGCCTCTTTATACTTAGCTAGACTGGTCCTCGGCAAGTAGATAATTTATAGTCTGGACCACATCTGAAACCTTTCCAAAATGGCAGAACTTGCAAGAGCCTGTATACTCTTGACATAATCTTCTAGAACTCAGGGTCACCTCCAGCCTATGATGAAGTATCAGAGGAAGACTTCTGGAATCTTCAAACTACAGGGCAGTGAGTTTGACTTTTTCAACTTAACTATGTCTTGAAGTATCAAAGAAGTCACATTCACTGATCTATAGTTAGTCTGTCCTCTTCCCTTTTTTTCAAAATCGGACACATTTGCCTTCAATCCTGTGGCATTTCCCCCATTTTCTAAGATCTTTCAAAGATCACTGACAGCAGCTCAGCAATCTTATCTCTCATTTTTTAGAACCCTAGGACCTAGTTCATTTAGAGCTAGTGACTTGAACTTGAGGGCAGCTAGAGGCTGTCTTACCATCTCCTCATTGATCTTGGGTTTCTACTCCTTGAAAACCATTTTTGTTCTTTCCTCCCCAGTCCAAAGATCATTCTCCTTTTAAGAGAAAACAGAAGCAATATAAGAGTTGAGTAGTTCAGCTTTTTCACTATCATCCATTATCATCATCCTATCCACCATGAGCGGTCCTATCATTTCTTTCATCTTCCTTTTGACTGAACCATCACAAACAAACAAACAAAAAATCATGTCCTAAGCACTTATTGCCAGGTGCGGCTCATGTGGAGCTTTAGAACTGCTGATACTATTCTTGCACGACTGCAGTAGTTTTCTGTATTCATCCTGTTACCTCCTCTTGCTTCCATCTTCTATACAGGTCTTTAAAAATCTGTTGGTCAGTGAGTTTCCTGTGCATACTCATCAGTCTCTTTAGGCAGCAATGACTTTCCTTTGAATGGAATCCATTTCTTAAGTCTTCAGAATGTCATTCTTGAGAGTTTCCTATCTTGTGAGGTCTTTCCTCTAAAAAATATCAGGCCTTTAGATTCTATCTGTACTTTCCTTGTATTGTCTGAAATCTGCTCTCTCCAAAATCTAGGGTGCATGTCAAGACAGATCATGCCCAGCCTTCCTCTCTTCTATCATGATCTCTGAGGGAATTGGTCACTTGCCCTTGCCACCACGGTTCCTGAAATTTCTACTTCAGCAACCAGTTCTCCTTGTAAACCAGAATCCGGTCCAGAATTGCAGTTCCCCTTGTTACTTCCTCTACCTTTTGAGGGATAAGATTATCATTAAAGCAAGTCACAAATACATCAGTTGCTCTGCTTTTAAGAAGGAAAGGGATGGAGAAAAGGAAAAATGAGGGTGTGAACAAAGAGAATTCCAATAGATATCTAGATAGCCTCAATATTATGTTTCCATATCAAGTTTATGATCTGATTTCCAAACTCCATAGATAATTTCTCCTTTCTAGGTGGTCTGAATATTACTCCCCTTTTATCCTCCAGAAAACACTGCTTTTCTTTTCCTCCTTTTATGGATTCTCATCCAAATACAATATGCTATATTTCCCCTACTCAGGGACTGGATTTCCTCACCAAAGTGTCTTATTAATATATACAAGGCTACCATCCCCATCCCTATCAAATATGTTCCTTTTGAAAAAGGTACACTTTGCTAGAATCATAGTCCAAGCACAAGTCCTATTCCATTAAATCTCAGTGATGTCTAAGAAGTCAAACAGCTCACTGTGGAAGAGACTGCTGGATGCTGAAGTTAAAAGAATATGATTTGGGGCACCTGGGTACCAAAATATAGTTAGTATTGCAGATTCTTTTTAAATTCATTTTGACTTACCCTATTGCTTTTTTTTAAAAAAAGAGATTTTTATTCCTCATCAATTTGCCTTCTATATTTAAAATGAACGTACAATAAATCTATTTTAACACTTATAGTCAGTCATCTAATTCATACTTTCCAACTAACAATAGCAGTACTTCTACTCTGAAGTCACCTCTGGTCCATACCATGACAGACACATTCTGAAAATATCAGTCAAAGAAAAGTTGCTACAAAAAATCACTTAAGTTTACTTAACTTGTATCTTCTTTGCTAAAGTGAGGTGATTATATTTTCTTTGTAAGATAAAAATTATACTTTGTTAAATTAAGCAGTGAAAATTATAAAACATAAGTCAGGGGAAAGTATTTAAGACGATATGGACTAACTAAAAAATAAGCTAATTGTAAATTATTTTAAACTAGAAATGTAAAAATCAAGATTTTGGCCTATGTTTTTGGCCTATGCAACAATTTACTCCCTCAATTTCTGGATCTCTTTCATTTGCCCCTCTGGGGAATGTTCACTTAAGGAATTCTAATAGATCTCATTGTTACTTCTGACCTTCTCTCATTAAATCTCATTCACAACTGGCCTAATTCTCTCCTAGCCAGTATCCATGTTCTCCTTTCCTCTGAAAAGTTCCTTGATTAATTTGGAGATATGGACATTTCTCTGCACCACAATGTAAATAAATATGTGATTTCCTCTTCACTCACCATTGTAAAACTGTATTTAATCCTGTTGAGGTTTTCTCATCTGCCCATATATCCCCTTATGACAACTGTGTCCATATCAAATCTTAGACTATAAGGTCCTAAACAGGAGCAGTCTCAGCTTAACTAGTTTGTACTGTGCCACAAATACAAAAAGGACATTAATAAATCAGCCTACAAGGTAACCAAACCCACTTATGACAATCACGGTAATATCTGAAATGAAATAGTAGATTTTTTGCCATAGTAGGTATCACCTCTTTGTTTCATGGTTAATTTCAGATATTTGCTCTTTCATATTATCCAAGTAAAACTATGTGAAAGGAGTAAGCAATAACAGATGAGAACTAGAGATTTTTATACAAAGGTACAATAACAATTAGTAATATAGGACTGGTTATTTGTCAAAAAATAAAATAGAAAAATAAGTCAGACAAAATGTTTTTCAAATCTTTTTTAATTTCTGTAAAAGAATTTCTACTATTCTTGCAGACAACTGAAATTTAGAGAAGACTTATTTCGAGTCTATAAAGTATAAAGCAATGTATACAATGACCATAATAGCAATGTAAATGGGGGAAAAAAATCACTACAAGGAATCTAAACACTGAATAATTTTAAAAACTAATAATGGTTCTAGAGAAGATTTAAGGAAATATACCTCCCTCCTTTTAGCACAGAGAAGAGGACTGTTAAGGATCGAATGCCATACACAAGCAATTCCTTTTATTAGATTTTTTTGCTTAACTGTTTTGTTATTTTGTTGTTGTTGTTATTGCTGTTACATGAGAGAATACAATTTCCAAGTGGGGTGGGGTAAGAGAGTATATTTCCAAAAATTCCCATGATAGAAAAGTTATAATAAGCATTATTTTTAATACAATTTCATAAGGTATGAAAATACCGGTATTATAGAAAACAACTAGAAATATATTATACTGCTACTGATATTTGATGTAAGGTAGTTCATCTTAAACTCAGAGAAGACTTGTCAATTCAAATACTAAAAGGCCATTATCACAAGAGTAATTAGGGTTCTACTTTGAAGGCACTCTTATGGCAAAGGGACCAAGAGTTAGGAAAACCTGGATTTAAATATGGCCTCCGATAACATCTGCTGCGTGACCCTGCACAAGTCACTTTATTTCTGTCGGCTTCAGATTCCTATCAGTAAGACTGGGGATGATGATGGCACCTACTTCCTATGACTGTTGTGAGGATATAACGAAGTAATGTTTGTAAAGAGCTCTGAAAACCTTAAAACCTATGTAAACGCTTGTTATTATCATGGCACAGACCGTGATAACATCATTATAGCAATGTTTTATATTTATATCCCTCGCACAGAACACAGAGGAAGCACTTAATAACTTCTTGTTGATGTACTGATATAAAATTTTGTAGGGTTTTAAAGGTAAATTTTAATTAACTTTTAACTAAAAAAATCATGCAATAAGCAATTCTGCAAATGAAAGTGACATGTCAAAAGTAAAACACCAAGTAGATTTTCAGTCTATTTGCCACTGTTTCATTATCTCTAATCTGAAAATGGAACTGATTTCTCTCAGTGAAAGTTACCATGCTTCTGGCAATACCTTTGCTACAGATTACTGAAGAGAAATGCCATTCCATTTGTTGTACTAGAGAGTTTGAAAAGCTTTAGAGCTGCTATAAGTAGATAATGCTTAGCCATCCAAAAAATGTGATTGAAAACTACAAGTTAAATAAAACTTGTAAGAGACTGATTTTAGTGTTTGTAATTAACATTAAAACCAGTTTAAAATAAGTGATTTTAGAACTATACTTAAGTACAGAACCCACATTTTTTTATTTGCTTTAGTGTTTTAAAAAATCAAACTGGTAAGTCTAAAAAAAAGAAGCTAGTAGGGTTTCTTGAATTACTCAAGTTTCAAATTTAACCGTTAAATATACTGTGCTTCTTTTGACTTGAATGTTTTCTCCTACAAAAACCATCTCAGTTAATCAATTTTTATTAGGGTAATACACAAAGCACATGCATGGAGTAGACAGAAGAAAAAGAGCTCTTGATGTATTTGTGATAAATACACAGAATGTTTAAAATATGACAAAGTAAAAGTAATAATTAATGGACAACAAGGATGAATCTGAAAAACTATAAATAATATAAAATCATTAGCCAGTAAAAATATAGTGGGGACAGAAAGTATAGGCATATGAAAAAGATCTGGCTCAAATGTCAGCCCAACACATAAGCAAATATGAGGCAATTTGAAAACGAACAGAAAACTAGAGAAAACTAACAAGGTGATGGTGGGGAAGGCATCCTAGAACAAATGGCATCACTGTAGTATCTTGAAGAAAGATAAATAATCTGAGAAATGGAGATGAAAAAAAGAATTCTTTCAGTCACATGGTATAGCTTTACAAAAACAAAGAGACAGGAGATGCCATGTCAAATTCAAGGAACATCAGTTTCATTGGAATTCATTAGGCTAACAGAAAAATAAAGATAGGTTGAAGCCAAACTGACATAAAAACCTAGGAGCTGACTTTTGAGAGCTTTAGGAAGGGAAAAAAGAGAAGACTGACAAGGCATTTCCCTTCTCTTTTTTCTTAATTCATAAAGGAATAATTATCTTGGTTCTTTTTCAAAGGCCAGTTTACCATAACTGTGAGGCAGATGAGTGAAACACAGAGAACAGTCAGCTATAACTCAAATGCTCCTAATCCTTTAGTGAATTCTCTTATACTTTCATATAGTAAGATTCTACTTAAAATTTTAAAAAAAATTATCCCATTATATAATTATTTAATTTGGTTACAGCAAAATATTATTATTTTTTAAAATGTGAAATTACACCACTGACATGTAACAAAGACTTTCAAGTGAACCCCAAAGCCTTTTCATGACCCTAAAAAAGAGAAACCCCTTTTCTGTGTTTGCACTTTTAAAAAAGTGACGCAAAATTTACTGACAATCTTTGTTTTTTAGCCAAAAAATTCCATGACATTAAATGTTACCTATTTACAGTGATTATTGATAACCCATAATATTCCTTATAAGGGAATATTTTATGATGCTTATGAAATAAATGTGAACAAGTGACTGTCCTTTTAAAATTTCTTTGAATAAAACATAGTTTATTTTTAACTTCTTTAAAAAAGATTCCTCTTTATACCACTAACTTCTTTCATTCACCCATATGAACAATTCTGACTATTTTGAACAATCAAACAATGACTCACCTGAATAACTTTATAGAAATAAGCATACTGCCGAGCTGTATTTTTATATTGACTGAAGACATCATGTATAGCCTGTGTTGACTGAAGATGCTGAACTTCATCTTCTTCAAAATAGAGAGGGGTATCATATTCGCTGGGAAGGGTCTGTATGTATGGCAGCCAGAAAGAGCTAGGATTTGCTCGTTCACACAGAAGATGAAATGCCAATGTGATATTTCCCATAGCTTGAAGGATTCGATCTTGAGAATATAATGCCCCTGAATCAACCCAGATGTTAACAGTTATAAACTTAATGTATTTATAAGCTGAATGTATTTCTTAAAAAACAAAATTGTGTAAATTCAATAGGACTGAATAGTTCCAACTAGAACCTTCATTACCTAAAACAGTGGTTCTCAATCTGTGGGTCGTGACCCCTCTGGGGGTCAAACAACCCTTTCACAGGGGTCACCTAACACTCTTAATCTGTCTCCAGGTGGGTCCGCCCACATGCAGATACACCCACATACAAGTATTAAAGGGTCCTGGCATTAGGAAGGTTGAGAACCACTGACCTAAAAAGTACTGGAAAACTTAAGATGAACTGAATATTTCTTTTAACATAAAAATTTTTTCCTTTTGTTGTGGTTACAGATACTGTATTTTTATGTATATAGGGAACTCTGGGCAAGGAAATTCCTTCCGCTTATGCAGATCTTCAACTCGTCTACAACTTAGAGAGTAACTTGGAGCACTGACAGGTTAAGCAATTTGCCTGCGCTCACAAAGCTGGTATACATCAGACAGGAACCCAGGTCGCTTTAGCTCCAAGGCATTACTATGCACTGTCCCAAAGTGTCCCTAACACTACTGGTAAACTTTTACAGAGAACATCAGTATGGGTTTAAAGAATATTTTATCCTTTAGTAATAATACATTAGCATGACCCAGACACACCTATACAAATATTTAATATTCCATCATAGGTAGTTTCCTATAATGCATTTAAACAATTCAAAATTGTTCTCACCCAATACTGAATTTTTAGCAGATTCAACAGTCATTAACAATTTTCGTGGAACCCATAAAAATAATTCTTCTGCCTAGGAAAGAAATTAGAAAATTAAGCCACATTATCTCAAATAATTTTATAGTATATAATTCAATTTTAGTTGTAAGTCATATATATGTCCATACTTCATAATAACAGTATCTAGAACTAAATCTCAACACACATATACAATTTTAAATAGTCAGCAGTATATCTTCCTATCCCAACAATGACTTAAAAAATCACATAAGCAGGGGAAACAAAAGGTTTTCTCACACACACATGTATATGCAGATAGATACACATATTCATATGCAACACACATATATATGAGGATGTACACATATTTATACATGTGTGTGTATTGAATGCATACATGTATACTATACACACATGTGTATATGTACTCACGTAGACATATAAACATGTCCAAAATACCAAATAACAGTAAAACAAAATCACTGAATTCAGCTAAAACACTAAGTACTTTCCATGTGCAAAGCACCATGGCAATCACTAAAGACGGGAAGGAGGGAGCCAATCCCCCCATTCCCATTGAGACTATGGTTCAGTTTGGAGGCAGGAAACCTGGGGAGGCCAACCAATGGCTTTGTACTTGCCTTATCACCTAGAAAGTGGAAATAATTTCTACTCTCTACTTCACAAAGTAATTGTGAAATTCAAATAAACTCATGTACATAATACACTTTATAACTAGAAACTATGAGTAATAAATAAAGGCCATGATAAATGTATAAGCTATTCTTATTACTCCCCCTTATCTGACTTTGTTCCTTTGCCTTGAGACACTCACATACTGGTTCTTAGCATGCCTTTAAACATACACATCTACATGGTTAGAACACAAGTTCAGAGAAGGAAAAGGCGATCTTTTATGACTGGGGACTGGCCTCAGGCACAACACTTAATACACTATGTAATGATAATGTACTATTCATAGGATCCTTAAGCACACACTAGCTCATATCTTACACAGCTGTCTTGTATTATCTCAACTTCCTTTAGGTGTCCTTTCTCCCTAATACCTACCTTCCGCTTACCCTTCACAGGGCTTAATGTGGCATACTGAGATTGCCGCTCGGTATCTATGAAGGGGATGCACAGCTATGTGTGCAACCAGATCCCAGGCAACCACCATGTATCTAACAAGTTCCATACGGCTCAACCAAGACTTGTAGCAAAAACAATGCTTTAGCTAATTGGCAAAGACACAGAACTTCATAAGGCCTACCTAAGGTCTGTTAGGTCTACTACTCCTATAACTGCACCATCGACTGAAACTAGATGCTATAAAAGCAGGATGAAATCAATAGAGAATTACTATTGGAGCTGAAAACACACTTATCCTACCCATAACTTCAACTGGCTAACTGAATGAAGTTAACTATTCTTACCACACTGCCCACTCTTTGCCTCATCTCATATTCCTCTTTTTTCTTAGCCATCTTAAAAATCGTCTCTTGTATTGATTCATTAATTAAAATACATTAATTAATTAAAATACAAAAATTAAATAAAATTCAACAATTAAAATACGTTTACTATGTGCAGGGTACTATACTAATAATATTTGTGCAGGCTCTCTTAATATATATTTGTTAAGAGTAATGAGATTAGTTGCATATACTGGAAGGTTAGTACTCTTAAAATAAGAAAAAAGCAAAGAACCTGATGAGATTGATATTTTGAACAAAATCCTAACATCTGCAATTCTCATTTATTTATTTATTTTTAGGGAGGGGAAGGTAGGGCAATTGGGGTTAAGTGACTTGCCCAAGGTCACACAGCTAGTTTTTCTGTGTGTGTCAAGTGTGTGAGGCCAGATTTAAACTCAGGTCTTCCTGACTCCAGGGCTGGTGCTCTATTCACTGCACCACCTAGCCGCCCTTGCAATTCTTTAATAAAATAATTTCCTCATTAAAAAAAGTTAACTTCTTGAAATCCATCTTATTCATTATGTTATTGCCACTGAAATTTTCTTTATAATTTTACAAGTAACTTTGCAAAAGGGAGAATTTTAATTTTAAACTAATTTTCCTATTTCTTGCATAATCATACCAGATATTTTACCAACTTATGTTTTCTCCATCATTTTATAAGCAACTTTGAAAGAGAAGGCATTTTACACTAACTTTCACATTTCTGGTTATATTACTATCATCAGTTCCTAAACTCACCTTGATCTCTCTTGTTGCTCTCAAACCAAAGCCCTCTTCTTTGAAGTTAACCAGTTCAAAACCATCAGTGGAAGCTCCATTTGCAGCAGCCCATTTTATTAGATCAGGAAAATAATCTTCTCTTTTTCCATCAAAGGTAACTGAGAGACCTAAATTCACCCACAGTTAAGACAAAGAAAAAAGGGAAACTTTTTAAACATGTACATATGGTCTTCCTCAGATAACAAAACTAATCTGTCTGTAGACAAAACTGGAAATAGTTCAAAGTCCTTTTTCTCTCTGAAACAGTGAAAATTACTTTCCAATTTGACTTAAAAACAAATCCATTGCAACTTCAAGGAACATTTATTAAATACTTATTATGTTAAAAGCACTGAGCTGGGTACTGGGAGAAATACGAAGTTTAACTATGACACTGTCTCTGCCCTCATGGAACTTACAGTCTAAGAGAAGGAAATCATAACTATTACAGCATAAAATAAAAGTCTGCAAAATTGCCAAGTACTTTGCCTGGGAGAGAAAAATTAAATTAAAATTCTGAACTCTCTACCCATTAAAAGAGTTTTTACTAATGGAAGTGGAGTGGGAGGGTGAGGGGAGAAAAATTCTCTTAAAAAGCATACCCTGTACAAAAAAAAAAATCCTAACATTTTTTATACTGCTAGTATGCATGTATAGAAGACCTTTCTCCCTAAAGGCTCAAAGTGCTGCCTCTCATATTTCTAAATTTATTTTATAAAATTCTTTTTCATCATTTGTATAGAGAGAAATGGAGGAGCTGAGAGAATGGGTCTGCAATCATGCCATCAGTTAAGAGTTAGGAGGTGAGCTTTGAAGGGAGGTCAATAACTTGTTACCAGACTGTAACTGTAACTAAATCTAGATTTAAATAATATACAAAACTACTGCCTTTGAAGTGAGTTAGAATTTCTTTGAGGGAACATTTACTTTTCACTTTCTGATCACCAATGAATGGCAGACAATTACTCTGGTGTGTATTTTAGTGAATACCTTTTCAATTCAATTTGAATATTACTGACTACCAACAATAGGGACTAATCCTAAGGCTCTTTGGGGAAACAAACATAAATCTGAATCTCTGGCCTCGAGAAGTTCTGAATTAATATCCTAGGGTTATTTGCTCACCAGGAGACTGTTGATGTATAAAAAATTATTTTATTATTCTACTGCAGTCATCAGGAAGCTAATCAAAGATCTGGAGGTTTGTCAATATCTGAATTAAAGACTGTATGCTTATATAAGCAAAGGGGAGAATTAAGGCAATTATCTGAATTATTCAAATGAATGAAAATATTATTTCTGTCTTAATCACCTTCATAAACACAAAAATATTTTGTTTTACATTATCCATTCTTACATCTCTTGCTACTTCATACTGTTTGTTTTATGGGAACTTGGAGTGAGAAGAACTGAATTCTAGTCTTGCTTCTCCCACTCCCTACGAGTGTAATCTTGGGGAATTCACTGAGCTTTCCTGAGCCTCAGTTTCCTCATCTACAAAAATGGGGATAACAATTACAGACACATGGTATCTGTGACGACTAACTTTGACAGATTGGGCTCCTCTCAGCAATGCAACATTATAAGACAACTCCAAAAGACTTGTGATGGAAAGAGATATCCACATCCAGAGAAAGAACTAGAGTCTGAATGCAGGTTGAAGCAAACTACCTGCGCTCGCTCTCTCCTCTCTCTCTCTCTCTCTCTCTCTCTCTCTCTCTCTCTCTCGTCTTTTGTTTTGTTTCATTCCTTCTTTCTCATTGTTTACTCCATTGGTTATAATTCTTCTTTACAACTTGACTAATGTTTAATGTGAAGGTATTTGTAGAACCTATATTGGATTGCATGCTGTGATGGGGAGAAAATTTGGAACTCAAGGGATTGTGGAACTGAATGTTGTAAACTAAAACTCAATAAATACGTTTTTTTAAATGAGTATAATATTTATACTACCTACCACATAGGGTTGTGAAAAAAGCACTTTGGGTGCTGGACTTGGAGTCAGGAAAACCTGGGTTCCAATCCCACCTCAGACATTTACTAGTTGTGAGTAGAAAGCAAGTCACTCAACCTCTCTGTGTCTCAGGTTTCTCATCTGTAAAATGATGATCACAATAACTGCCTCACAGGATTGCTATAATGATGAGTAAATGGGATCAAATATGTAAATTATAATTATTATATACAAACTCTTTGTAAACCTGAACTATGATTTATACTAGCCTTAACCTAAAATACTCTTAATAGCTCTTCATGAGGAGATATCTAGGTTATTCACAAAATATTGATCAATTTTAGAAACCACCATATCTGAGTGCCTACTACCGAAGTCTAAGGGCTTAAAGACGAAGATAAACAACTACAATGGTTATAAATGATCCTTAATACATAGAAAACCAAATCTAACCAAAAATGTCTCTTTTTAAAGATCTCCTTTGTGGCAGCCAGTTAAAAAGCATTTATTCCGAGCTTCTGCAATAAGTGCTAGAGACATAAAGACAAAAAAGTAGTCCCTGCCTTAAAGGAGCATAGATTCTAATGTCAATAACAAGGTACATGCAATATGCAGGGGGTCCCAAAGGTCATAGCACAGCTAATATTTACACAGGTAAGCTTCAATAGACTAAAATTGCACTCAGATTTTTGGGACACCCTGCAGTCAACATACAGAGTAGATGAAGGTAATCTGCAAGGTAAGGGATTAGCAGTTGCAGGGCCCAGGTAAGTCCTCTAATAGAAGGTAAGATTAAGTGGAGTTGTGAAGGAAATCAGGGAAAGCAATATATGTAGCAAAGTATTCCAGGTCGGGGGGTTGGACAGTCTTGCCAAAGGCATGGAGAGAGATGAAGTGTCATGTTCAGGGAACACAAACAGGTCAGTATAGCTGGAAGATAGAATACATGGAAGAGATTAAGATATGAGGTTGGAAAGGTACTAAAGGACCTGGTTATGAAGAGCTTTAAATGCCAAACAAAAGACTTTATATTTGATCCTAGACATTAGAGGGAGCCACAAGAGCTCCCTAATCAGAGGGGTGGCATGCTCAGACCTCCTTTTTAGAAAAATCACCTTAGAAGCTAACAAGGGAAGATACCTGAAACAGCAGTTAGAAGGCTACTGCAATAGTCCAGGTGAGAAGGGATGAGTATCTGAACTAGACCTGCTGCTTGTGTGAGTGGAGAGAAGAGTTCATACTCATGAGATGCTATGAAGGTAGGAACAAGATTTGGCAACTGAATGGATAGTGGGATGAGTCAAATATGAAACTGAGAGGTTTCAAGCATTGTAATTGAGAGAATGGTGGTCCTTAACCTCAATAGGGGAATTCAGGAAGTTTCAGGTGAAAAAATATGAGTTCTGTTTTGGTCATGTTAAGCTTGAGATGTCCAAGAATCAGTTGGTGATGAGTGACTGGAGATTAGGAGAAAGATTATGGATATAGATCTGGGAATCCTCTGCACAGAGATGATAACTGAACCCACAGGAGCTGATGATATCACTAAATGAGATAAAGGAGAAAAACCTAGGGCCCAGGACAGAACCCTTGAGGACTAGAGCAATGGTTAGTAGGCAAAAATCAACAAGGGACACTAATGGGCAAAGGTGGGGCATAAGAAGGGAAACCAAGAGAGTGCAATGTCAGAGCCTAGGAGAGAGTATCCAAGAGCTAAATGAGAATGCTGAACACTACATGAGTTAAGGAGGATCAGCATAGAGTAAAAGGAATTAGATTTAGGGGGATTACTTTTGACTCTCTCTATATACACTCTAAGTTCAGAACTCCCCTGAACCTTTCAAAATAAAGTCATAGCATCTCAGAGGGAGAAAGAACTATGTAATAGCTATCCAGGAGAAATCTCCATATTAATATAAAAACTACTTCTATAACATTTCTGAAAGATAGTCATCAATCTTTTTTTGTTTAAATATTTTTTCCAACTACATGTAAAAAAAAATTTTAACATTCTTTTTTAAATTCTGAGTTTCAAATTCTCTCCTCACCACTCTCCCCTCATTGAGAAGGCAAGCAATTTGATATTATACATGTGCAGTGATGAAAAACATATATTTTCATATCAGTCATGTTGTGGAGGAAAACAGCTTCCCCCCCAAAAAAACCCCAAGAACAATAAAGTTTAAAAAAGTATTCTTCAATCTTCATTCTGATTCCATCAGTTCTTTCTCTGGAGGTGGACAGCATTTTTATCATAAGTCTTTCTTCTAGAACTGTCTTGGATCATTGTGTTGTTGAGAATAGCTAGATTATTCACAGTTGATCATCATACAATATTGCTATGACTATGTATAACGTTCTCCTGGTTCTACTCTCCTCACTTTGCATCAGTTCATATAAGTTCCTCCAGATATCTCTGACAGCACCCTTTTCTTCATTTCTTATAGCACAATACTATTCCATCACAGTCATATACAACAACTTATTCAGCCATTCCCCAAATGATGGACATCCCCTCAATTTCCAATTCTTTGCCACCACAAAAAAGCTGCTATGAATATCTGTGTACAACCTTTTCCTTTTTTGGGATACAGACCTAGTAGTAGTACTGGTAGGTCAAAGATAATGCATGGTTTTATGGCCCTTTGGACATAGTTCAAATTGCTCTTTGGAATGGTTGGATCAGTTCACAATTCCACCAACAGTGCCTTAGTGTCTTAATTTTCCCACGGTCCCTAAAAAATTTGTCATTTTCCTTTTCTGTCATATTAGCCAATCTGATAGGTATGAGGTGGTACCTTAGGACTTTTTAAATTTGCATTTCTCTAATCAATATTGATTTAGAGCATTTTTTTCATATGACTATGGATATTGGTTTCTTTGTCTGAAAACTACCTGCTCACATCTTTGACCATTTATCAATTGAGGAATGACTTTGTATTCTTATAAATTTGACTCAGTTCTCCATATATTTAAAAAATGAGGCATCTGTCAGAGAAATTTGCTGTAAAAATTTTTCACCATTAGGATTACTGTGTATTTCCCTCCATCCTATTTTTTCCTGTTTATCTTTCTCTCTCCTTTCACTCTGACCCTCCTCAAAAGTGCTTTGCTTCATAAAATGACAACTTTCTAAGATCAAGTTTTGTTTTTTTCTCTCTCATTTTTGCAGCCTATTTCTAGACTTTTAACTTTATGTTAAAGTTGGGCTCTGCACCCAGGGTGGTGGTCTAAAGCTTCAGGCTTTTTGTGCTGCTGCTTTCAGAGCTAGTTCTGAGGATCTATAAGTTTTCAGTTCTTCTAAGATGTTATGATCAGCAGTGTGGTCACTGTTCTCCTGGCCTATGCTCTGGTCTGTGAACAACCATAAGCAATCTTTTCCACCCTAAATGATGAAGAGGATTCCTACTTTACTTTGGTCATACATTCAAGTATGCTAGTGCTTTTCCTCACCCTGAGACTGTGACTCAGAACCACACGTGGACAACACAACAAAGTCCTACACGCACTAACAGCAAAGACCTTCTGACCATATGTCCACCACTCTCAGAGTCTGTGGATGGGGCTGAGAGCTCTGGAAGATGCTGTGGCTGATTCAGTCGCCCTCCAAAGCTTGCTGCTAGCTTGCTGAGCGTGGCCTGTGCTCTATTCTTACTCCAATGAGACAGACCTTTCTTGCTGAACCTTCTAAGTGGTTTCAGACCAGAAAGTTGTTTCACCCGCTCCTTTTGTTGGTTCTGCTGCTCCAGAATTCATTTTTGAGGTGTTATTTTACAGCTGTTTTGAAGGAACTTGGGAGAGCCCAGGCAAATACATATCTTTACTCTGCCATTTTGGCTTTGCTCCCCCATCCAGCTTTTTAAATACAGCAAGAGAGTCCTCAAAATTTCCATTCATATTTTAGAACAACACATTCTAACAACCTTAAATAATATGCTACTATATCACTTCTAAGAGAGTACTGTAACATTCTCAACTCTACCTTTTTGTTTTTTTCGGATTTTCTCAACTAGAGCCCGAATCTGAACATATTCTTCCCATTCTTTTCCAGGGCCAGGTGTTGGGCTGCTGCACTCTGAAAATTAAAAAAAAAAAAAGGCAATAAAAAGTTTCCCCGTTCTTGATGAAATTCACTTTTTGAAGGAAGAATTTCTTTAAGATACGGTGGTCAAAATAAACAATCTCCCAGGATATGAAGTGCAGTACTTCTAGAAGTCTATTAACAATGAAGGAAAAGAATATGACAGGTGGTTTCTCCCACAGAGAAGAGTCACGTGTGCCTCAGGGTTGGAGTGCTAGTACAAGGGTGTTAATTTTCAGCTTTCTTCTTCCACATGAAGTCCATTCTTTGACTACCTTTCATATAATAGCCTTTTTTTCTTCCATCTCTTCACCTCTGCCCAGATCATTGTATCTGAATAAGGAGAGGAGCTAGATTTGTGATTTCATTGTATATGGAATTTCAGGGCACAGAAATTCCCACTACCAAGGCCAGTCAGCACCATCTCTGTAGCAATGAAGCATTAAGTGATTTGTCCAGGTCACATAAGTAGTAGATGCTAGACACAGTACTTGAACCTAAGTATTCCTGGTACTCAGGCTGGATCTCTATACGGTATGCATATTACATCATCTCTTTTATATTTGAATAGTCACCCCCAAATCACAAATACTTGCTTTGTGTTTATTACAAAGCATTATCCATCAAGTTCACATGTAGTTAAGTCTCAATTGTTAATTACTGCTATTTTCCAAAAATTACTTTTATTAAGCTTTAAAAGGCAGATCTTGTGAATGATAAATCTACCTTCCTGATTACATTTTGCTTAGGACAATATTAAAATGAATCTGCTTAAACTATGGCACATGCCAAGAGACAGGACAAAGGATGTGGGTTATAGGGTGAAAGAACAGGGAAGCAGGGTGTATACCAGATATAAAATGAATGAGAAACAAAGTTGGGAATAAGAATTTGTGGGAAAGTCCATAGAATGGATAACTCACATAAATATTGTAAAGCTGGTTATAATTACATTTTTTTATTACGGTTACTAAAAAAAGAAAATTAAACAGTACTTTGCAAGTCAGGATGAAAGCAGTAAAAATTCAAATATTCTACTTAAAGAAAAAGATTTACTGACATTTGGAAGAAAAACTTACTTTGCAAGAGTTCACTAATTAGGTTCAGCATTTCCTTTGGTGACACTGTTGCTGCGGCACCAGTGCCTGATTTCTGAGTTTTCACTCTGCTCTTCTTACCCATCTTCTGACTAGTGGGATGAGAGAGAGATAAATAGAAAAAGTAATAAATTATTATCAGTTACCATCAAACAAAATCAAATAATAGAAATATGAGGTGGCAATGTCTTACTCTTAGACTTTAAGAGGACATTAATAGTTATTTCTTACCAAGAAGTTGCCATATCCTGAAGTTTCCTTCCAGAAAAAAGTGTGCAGCAAATTTTAGTATTTTGGATCTCAATGAAAGAAAGACTGCTTTGCACCCTCTGGAAGAAAAGCTCATTACTTTTTCACTTATAAAAACTACAGTTAAAATAAATTTTACTCATGAATTTTTTTTTAAAATTAACAAATAAAATTCATATAGATTACAATTAATAAGAAGGTAGCTATAAAGATAAAGTGTACACAAAAGAGCTGCAACCAGAAACTAGTGACCTGGGCAAGCAGAAAGAAACATTTTCTCAGATCAAGTTTTGAAGACAAATTCAGTTTCAGGGAAAATCACACCTGGAGTCCTATACAAGAAGGAGGGGGAAGTGAGAGAGCCATGGAGGGGAAAGAAAGAGACGCTGAACCCACAGTAAGGCTGCTTGGCCAGAGGTGAAACTAGAATTGAAGCGGCTAGGGACATAGGCCATCTGCTAGCTTTTATATCTGAACTTAATTATCCTGCAAATTAGGCACAGTGTCTATATTGCTTAACTAATATAAGTACTCCAGCTCTTGTAAACTATCAGTGGCCTGAGACAATGCCCTGATCATCCTACCCTAGATATATAGCTCTGGTTTCCCATGTACAAACTGGCTACTTGAAGACAGAAATATTTTCTTTCCCCTACTTTGCTTTAAAAGGGTTATGCCACAGAATCACATGATTTACACCAGTGGTTCTCAACCTTCCTAATGCCGCAACCCTTTAATACAGTTCCTCATGTTGTGGTGACCCCCAACCATAAAATTATTTTCGTTGCTACTTCATAACTGTAATTTTGCTACCGTATCATACTGTAAATCATAATGTAAATATCTGATATACAGGATGTATTTTCATTGTTACAAACTGAACATAACCCACAGGTTGAGAACTGCTGATTTAGATCTACAAGGGATATTAGATATCATCTAGTATAAAAAATGAATATGAGGCTAAACTCAAAAACTAGACAGTAGAGACTAACTAGAGCTTGAGATTTCACAAGGGAAATAGGGAAACCTGAAGGACAAGAGAGATGAGACCTAGGCTAAATCTGAAATCAAAGCAAAGCTATAATTGGGTTAGGGTACTAGAAGAATAAGAAAGATTATGGGTTTGAGCATCAGAAGGAAAACCAATGGAAGGCACAGTAGGTCTGAGAAAGCAGGAGCATATGGGAATACCACTAGACGTGGTATCACAGTACCTATGTACTAATCCTGGCTTTGCTTCTTACCACCCGCATGGCCTTGTAACAAGGCTCTTTAATGTTGTCGGGTCTCTATGTCCTCATCTTGGAAATAAGGGGTTTGGACCAGAATATCTCTAAGGTCTCTTCTGTCTCTAAAATCATGATCTTATGATCTTCATTTGACAGATGAGGAAAAAAGTTCAATCAGAAGCCAGGTGGGCGGATATAGTTACAAAAAACTGAAACAATCCCTACTCTCAAGGAGCTCACATTTCATCAGGGGAAACAAGAGTCCCATATGACATCATACAAATATAATAAAACAAAATAATCACAGAATTTTAGAACGAGAAAGGGCCTGAAATATCAATTAATCAAATCTGACCTGACAAATGAGAAAATGAAGACACACAGAGTTGAAATGATTTGCCCAAAGGCACACAGTTGATCAGCGGAAGAACTGGACTAGAACCCAGTTTTCTTTTACAGAGAGAGAAAAACAGAGACAAAGAGAGAGAAAGAAAAAGAAAAAATTATAGAGAGAGTAGGGAGGGAAGGGGAAGGAAGGGAAGAAGGAATATACAGGCACAAGGACAACAGTTTTCTTGACTCTCACTAGTTTAATAGCTTCTCATTTTACCAAACCTCCTTCTGATCTAATTCTTTTAGGACTTCAAAAATGCTGTTTCATCTCTCATATATAAATGAAAAAATAAAGCAAAACAAACGTTTAGGGGTAGGGATGCACAAACTTGTGCAAAATAAGTGCTAAAGCAATCTGGGGGATGTAAAGACCACAATGAGATTGTACTAGCTTGAGAACTTCATGTAGAAGTTGAACTTGAAGAAAATAAAGAAATTAGAATGGTGAAGTGGGAGGACTAATGGAAGCAAAGGAAGGGATGAGTTTGGATAGTACAAAGGAAATACAGAAAGGAAATTGAGATAGCTTAAGTTTAGGTGTAATGTCAGGGAATAAGCTAGGAAATAAAGTTAGGTAAGAAAGGCAGTACTACCAAAAGCCTAGCAGTGAAAACTCTGCTAGGGCAGAGACCTTAGCTAAACTTACATAAACTGGAGAAAGGGGAAAATGAAAGCAAGCAGACCAGTGAGATCTCTCCCAGAAACTAGTATATCCTCCATACACATGAAGCATTTAATAAATATTTGTGCATTTAAAGAAAGATCTTAAATGCTAGCCTGGAGAGTTGGATTTGATAGGAACTGCTAAAAGTTTTTAAGAGAACTAAAACAAAACAATGCCTAAGGGATGACTGATCTGAACTCAGGGCAGCTAGGTAGTACAGCAGATAGAACACTAGGCCTGAAGTTGGGAAGACTCCTCTTCCTAAGTTCAAATCTGGCCTCAGACACTTACCAGGTGTGAAACCCTGGGCAAGTCACTTAACCCTGGTTGCCTCAGTTTCCTCATCTGTAAAATGAACTGGAGAAGGAAATGGCAAACCACTCCAATATCAATGCCAAGAAAACCCCAAATTGGGTCACGAAGAGTCAGACATGACTGAAATAACAAATCTGAGCCCAAGAGGCACTGTGGCATAGTAAATGGGAAGCAGCCCTCTGCTTCAATCAGAAAGATGTGGATTCAAGTCAGGCCTCAGACATATACTGGTTCTATGACACTAGGCAAAAGACTGAACTTTTCAGTATCCCACGAATCTTTCTAATATTATAAATAGCAGAACCATTGGCCAACTGCACTAGTAGTGGAAGGTGTTTCCTCAACAGAACTCCATACACAGACAAAATCTGGCTAAACAAATAACAAAATCTAACAATAAAATAACAATCAAAAAAATTTTTTGAGCACAACATAAAAAAGAAATGGGAATGAGAGAAACTACCAGCTAAGAGATCATTACAGAAATCCAGGGATGAAGTGGTTATAAAATCCTCTAACAATGAAGTTCTGAGACTGCAGGGAGCCATGCTAATAGAATGAAGTAACTTCACTAGATTGGGCACCATGAGAATTCACCAGGCTGGTCACAAGGAGGAAATAAACAGCAGGTCAAAGAGCGAGGATATGATAAGCTCAAATGGGTCGACCATCTGTTAGGAAAAACCAGAAGAAATGATTTGAAGACATACTAAAATAACCAAACCAAGTGGTCTAGCTTCATAACATTATGCAATAACAGATACGGAGTTGCCTAATACACAATAAGGAACTAAGATGGTTCTTCAAAAACTTTGGACCACAAGTAGAAAAAGAAACAAAGATGCAACCAGAACCTACAAAACAAAACAGCACCAGGTATAACACTTGATTGCTACAAATGGTCTTTTTATCCACATACAGAGATGCACAGAAACATACTGGAGTTAGAGCTTGAAGAGATGTTGGATGCCATCTAGTCCAACCACATACATCAAGTCCTCCTCAGAAGGAAAGGCTGAGAACGTAACTGGATAAGTAACTTGCCAAAGATCATACGAAGGCCAGACCTGAATCGATATTACTTGATTCCAAATCTAGGATTCTTTCCAACACATGCTTCTTCTCAGTGTGAGAAGTTCAGGGAAAATATCATAAAGGAAGGGGCACCTTTGTTGAGTACTGAACAAAATGAGAATTTTGAGAGGTGACATTGAAGAAAGAGCCTATTCCAGGCAAGGCCAGCCTAATGTGGAAGATCATATGGGATCACATTACCAGACCTTTAGAGGTGCGCCTCCACTGTACATACCTCAGAGGCTATGCAGGAGTCTAATACCCTCATTTTACAGCAAACACTCCAGAATGGCTAGAATTTAAGGTATCTAGAGGGAGAGCAATACTGAAATCACCTCCTAATTGTTCTGCTTGCTTTCATTTTCACCCTTCTTCAAGTCTCCCTGCAAAGGCCACCTTTCAAAGGTCTGGTCTGACCAATAGCTCCCCTCTCTGACAAAATACAAACTCAAGTCAGGTTTTTAAGGCCTTCTACAAACTGGCTTCAAATTACTCTTCTATGAACACACATACATTTGGACAGCTAGCAAACAACTATCAAGAACATACATACTATTTTCCTAAGACTCCATACAACCACCCTGTAGCTTTCTTTATTTTTAGTTTTCAACATTCATTTCCACAAGATTTTGAGTTACAAATTTTTTTCCCCTTCTTTCCCCTACACCCAAACCCAAAATAGCTAGCCTACTGAATATCCCTTTCCCCAATCTGATCTCTCTTATATGCTCCCCCCAAAACCCTCACCCCTAACTTTCTAGTAAGGCAAGATGGATTTCTATACTGTGATGCCTATATATCTTATTTCCCCATTGCATGTAAAAAACAACAAAAAAAATGATTTTTTTTTAATACACACTTGTTTTTAAAACTTTGAGTTCCAGATTTTTTCCCTGCTTCCCTCCTCACCCACCCCCTCTGGGAAGATAAGCAATTCAATATAGATTGTTCATGTGTAACTATGAAAACATTTCCATAGTAGATATAGTGTGAAAGACTAACTATACTTGCCTCTATCCTATCCTGTCCCTTATTCTATTTTCTCTTTTGACCCTGTCCCTTTTCAAAAGTGTTTGCTTCTTTAACTACCCTCTCCCCCAATCTGCCCTCCCTTCTATCATTCCTCCCTTACCCCCTTCCCCCCCACTTTCTTTAAGATATCCAATTGAGTGTGTATGTTATTTCCTCCTTAAGCCAAATTCAATGAGAGTAAGGTTGGCCCATTCCCTTTCACCTTCCTGTTCTTTACCTCCATTGTAACAGTTTTCTCTTGCCTCTTTTATATGAAATAATTTACCCTAAACTATCTTTCCCTTTCTCCTTCTCCCAATATATTTCTCTCACCTCTTAATTTTATTTTTTAGATATCATCCCTTCATATTCAACTCATCCTGTGCCCTCTGTCTATGTATGCATGTACATACATATGTACACACTGACATATATACACACACCTACACCCTCCTATACATACATGTATACATATTTATATACATATATACAAATATATTCCCTTCAACGGTCCTCATACTGAGAAAAGATTCATGAGTTAAAATTATCGTCTTTCCATGTAGGAATGTAGAGAGTTCAACTCTAATAAATTCCTTATGATTGCTTTTCCCTGTTTACCATCTCATGCTTCTCTTGTTTCTTGTATTTGAAAGTCAAATTTTCTCTTCAGCTCTGGTTTTTTTCATCAAGAATGCTTGAAAATCCTCTATTTCATTGAATGACCATATTTTCCCCTGAAGCATTGTACTCCGTTTTGCTGGATAGGTAATTCTTGGTTTTAGTCCTCGCTCCTTTGACCTCCGGAATATTATATTCCAAAGCCCTTTGATCCCTTAATGTAGAAGCTGCTAGGTCTTGTGTTATCCTGATTGTGTTTCCACAATACTCAAATTGATTCTTCCTGACTCCTTGCAGTATTTTCTCCTTGACCTTGGAAATCTGGAATTTGGCCATAATATTCCTCGGAGTTTTCTTTTGGGAATCTTTTTTAAGAGGTGACTGGTGAATTCTTTCAATTTCTAGTTTGCCCTCTGGTTCTAGAATATCAGGGCAATTTTGCTTAACAATTTCTTGAAAGATGGTGTCTAGGCTCTTTTTCTGATCATGGCTTTCATGTAGTCCAATAATTTTTAAATTATCTCTCCCGGATCTATTTTCCAGGTCAGTGGTTTTTCCAAGGAAATATTTCACAATGCCTTCTATTCTTTCATTTGCTTGGATCTATTTTATAGTATCTTGATTTCTCATAAAGTGATTAGCTTCCATGTGCTCCAATCTAATTCTGAAGGAATTATTCCCTTCAGTGAGTTTTTGAAATTCTTTTTCCATCTGGCAAATTCAGCTTTTTAAGGCATTCTTCTCCTCATTAGCTTTTTGGGCCTCTTTTGCCATTTGAGTTAGCCTACTTTTTAAGGTGTTATTTTCTTCAGTCAGGCTGCTGACTCACTGTTCTTGATTTTCTTGCATCATTCTCATTTC
>CM053585.1:320445991-320462378 GCA_028646515.1 Pseudochirops corinnae | reverse complement strand
CCGAGCTGACTTTAGTGGGAAGTATCTGTGTGTGTTTTTGAAGTTCTAGGTTGGTCCAGAGTCCTATTCCATGGGTATTTGGGGGTGGCTATGTGAGAGCTGTGATATATTGCTGCTGCTACGCCGCCATCTTGGCTCCGCCCCCCAGAAATCAAGATATTATTAAAAAGATCCAAACAAATGAAAAAATAGAAGGCAATGTGAAATATCTTCTTGAAAAAAAACACTGACCTGGAAAATAGATACAGGAGAGACAATTTAAAAATTACTGGACTACCTGAAAGCTATGATGAAAAAAAAACTTAGAAAGCATCCTTCAAGAAATTCTCATGGAAAATTGCCCTGATATTTTAGAACCAGAGGACAAAATAGAACTTGAAAGAATTCACCAGTCACCTCTTGAAAAAGATCCCCAAAAGAAAACTCCCAGGAATGTTACAGCCAGGTTCCAGAGTCCCCAGATCAAGTAGAAAATATTACAGGCTGCCAAGAGGAAGTAATTTGAATACTGTGGAAACACAAGTAGGATAACCCATGGTCTGGCAGCTTCTACACTGAGGGATCAAAGGGCCTGGAATGATATTCTGGAGATCAAGGGAGCTAGGATTAAAACTAAGAATCACCTACTCAGCAAAACTGAGTATAACGTTCCAGGGGAAAATATGGTCATTCAGTGAGGTGGAGGACTTTCAAACATTCTTGCTGAAAAAACCAGAACTGAAAAGAAAATCTGACACTCAAATACAAGAAGCATGAGAAGGTAAACATGGAAAAGAAATCATAAGGAACTTATCAAAGTTGAACTATTTACATGCCAACATGGAAAAACAATAATTTTAACTTATGAAACTTTTCTCAGTATGAAGATAGGTGAAGGGAATACAAATGTATATATACATATACATACACACATATGCGTATGAACACATATCTGAGTATGTGTATATATATATATGTACATAGACGGCACAGGATCAATTGACTAGGAAGGGACAATACTTTAAAAGGTAAAATGCTGAGGTGGGAGAGGATTAAAATGAGAGGAGATAGGGTGGGACAGAATGGGGTTAATTATCTCACATAGAAAAGGCTAGGGATAATTGTTACAATGGAGGGGAAGAACAGGAAGGCAAAAGGGAAAGGGCCAACCTTACTCTCATTGAATTTGGCTTAGGGAAGGAACGACATAAACTCTAAACCGGGTATCTTGCCACACAGGAGAATAGGGGGGATGGAGATGAGAGGTAGGATGATAGAGGGGAGGGCTGCTGGAAGTACACACCTCTGTAAAAGGACAGGGATAGGGTAGAGAACAGAACTGGGGGGGGGAGGGGGGCCGCAGGATAGGAAGGAGAGACAAATAATGAGTCTCCCACAATATGTCCACTGTGGAGATGTTCTGCGTAATTACACATGTACAACCTGTATTGAACTGCTTGTCCTTCCAGTGTGGGTGGGTGACGAGGGAGGAAGGGAAAGAATCTAGAATTTAAAGTTGTATAATCAAATGTTAAAAATATATATGTATATATATGTATTGCCCTACCAGAAAGTCAGAGGGACGATGGAGGAGGACATAGGAGAGAGCAGACTGGGGGAGGGGATATACAGTAGGATCGCTGTTTTGGGGTGGTAGGTAGGGGAAAGATGGGGAGAAAATTTGTAACTCAAAATCTCGTGGAAATGAGTGATGTAAACAAAAAAATTAATTAATTAATTTAAAAAAAAAGAAAACAGTCAAAAAAAAAAAAAGAAATTAAGTCTTTCAAAACAATGCTGCTGCCCTTGTATAAACTGATGGGATCCTGTTCAGTTCATTCAGTTCATGCTATATATGATTTTCTGAAATCATCTTTAATTTATTTATAACACAATATTCTTTTAAATTCCTATACCACAATTTGTTCATTTTCCCCAAGAAATGATCTAAGGCATTCACTCCTCAGATTTTTTTGATATTTTTCCTCCATTTCCTGTTTTCCTAATTCTCACATCAGGATCAGGAAGTTTGTTTTGATTGTGACTTTCCTCTCCAGTATTATCTTCCCCCTTGATCAGTAGTTCTCAACCTCCCTAATGCCGCGACCCTTTAATACAGTTCCTCATGTTGTGGTGACCCCCAACCATAAAATTATTTTCGTTGCTACTTCATAACTGTAATTTTGCTACTGTTATGAATCATAATGTAAATATCTGATATGCAGGATGTATTTTCATTGTTACAAATTGAACATAACCCACAGTTTGAGAACCGCTGCTCTTGATGAACTATCTCTCCATACCCCATTCCCCCATGCTCACTTGTTTCCCTGTTGAGTTTGAAGTATTTCTACATCAAGTTATGTGTGTTCAGTTCTACTATGTCCATTTCAGACAAGGTAAGGTTCATCTGATGCTCACTCCCCACCACCCCATATTACATATTTGTTTACTCTTTGCAAGTATTCCAATTATGAGAAATTCAAATTCCATTCCATTCTTCTCCCTTCTACATAGGTATATTCCTTTTATCCTACCTTATCTTTCCCCTCTTAAAACCCTAAAAAGGGAACTAATCCACTTGCAGGAATGCTTTTTTTTTTCTTATTTAACTCCCTCAAAACCCTTTGGAGATATTAAGGTTCTGAAATTACACTTGTTTCTCCTCCCTCATAAGTTATTACTATAACTACTTATAGTTATTAATATGACTACATATAACTACTTCTAGTTGCTCAAATAAATTTACCTTTTTAGGTTTCATTGGACTCTTGGGTTTTGTATTTCAAAGTTCCTACTCAGCTCTGGCCTTTTCATCACAAACACTGGGTAGTTCTTTCATCAAAGTTCTATTTTCCCTGGAGAATTATGCAGCTTTGTAGGATAAGGTATTATTGGTTGTAATCCTTTCTCTTTTGCATGTTTGGAATATTATATTCTAAGATCTTCTTTTATTTACACTAGAAGCTGCTGGTTCTTATGTGTTCCTGATGATCTTTGGTATTTGAAGTGCTTCTTTCTGGACTGGAGGGGTACTTTTTCTTTGGCATGGGAGCTCTGCACTTTTCTTACAAAATTTATAGGATTTTTCCATTGAGACTGCTTTCAGGAGGTGATTGGTAAGTTCCTTTTATCTTTCCTTTGTTCTCTGGTCCTAATAGATACAGGCAGTTTTAATTTATAATTTTTTGAAATATTGAATAAAGATTGCTTTTTAATCAGTCTTGTTTTTCCAAGTAGTCCTGATTCTTATATTGTCTCTGTCTGACCTCTTTTCCTGGTGAATTATTTTTAATGTCAGATATCTCACACTATCTTCTATTTTTTTTCAATCTTTTTATTTTGTTCTAATATTTGTTGCTGTCTCATCAAGTCAATTCTGTTTGTTCTAGTTTTCAAGGAATCTATTTCTTGGGTAGGAATGCTTCTCTAAGTTATTTATTCTCCTTCTAATTCTTTCCTCCAAGGCTTTTATGTAATTATCTTTTGTCTCAGTTCTTGGAGGTATCTATGTAATATTCACGGAAAAGCAATTCCTTCCTTTGAGTCTCTACCAGCAATTATTATGGAGTTATTAGTTCCTTTTTTTTTAAATCTCTAGATTTGCAGCAATTTTTTATACTGGTGGGTGTTTTCTTTGACTTATTCAACTCTCTAACTTTAGTTCCTGAATCGAGGCTTTGTACCAGGGACAAGATTTATCCCCTGCTCGATTTTTTGGATAGGGTGCTCAACCTGCTCAGTCTTGTCCCAGATTATCAGAGTTTCCATTCTGACATTCTACCTCTTGGGGTTTAGCACTCTCCCCCCATATCTGAAGTTCAATGCACTGTATCCTCATGGCATTCCCTAATATCTCAGGAAAGGGTATTAAGTTACCTCAAAGTCCCTGGACCTGAACACTCCTTTGCTGCTGCTACTACCCATGGCTTCCAAGGTCCTCTACCCTTATACTATTTCAGGGTAGCCTTCTACTTTTACTGAATCCATTCACTCAGCCTTGCAAACTACATATATCCAATCTCCTCTAGGAGGTAGCTCTCAACTGCTAATGGCTCTGCAGGTAGGGACTCCCTTTCTAATTGTCTGTGGATTTCTGGCAAATTTTTTCCTGCAGTTCTGGTCTGGAAGAAGGCACTCACAATAGCTTCTCACTAGATTTCTTGATCATTATTGAGTCCAGGGAAAACTTCAAGATTTTGCTAGAACAGGTAAGGATATAAAGCTGCCCTTCCACCTTCTTATATAGCTCAAGGTCCTGGTCTATAGCTCTATATCCCTGGGGGTCAGATCTACAAACTATGATTCAGGACAATTCACTTGGGCAGGAGGGAGTGATGGGAACTGGGAACTGTCATCTAAATAGCAAATTCTGGCCCTGGGGAAAGAATGAAGAGGATCCCTATGACAGAGGTAAGGATGACAAAAGTCAGGGAGAAGGAAATCTTAAGGAGCTATACAAATGGAAGCTATTATTTTACCAAGTTTCTCTGAAATATAAAAGACCCCTTTAGGGAAATAAAATCCAAACAGTATGGGATTCAACAGGAATTAGTGGGGACTGAACCTATGATCTGACACATAGGAAAAAAGGGTACAGATACTCCCTATATAAAAGCAAGTGGGCATCTTTTACCTAAGTTTTACCTTTACCTTTACTCTTTTCTGCCCTAGAAACAGTTTTTGGGTTTTTGTTTTGTTTTGTTTTTTGTCTATGCTTTCTTTTACTACATGACTATTAATGGAAATGTTTTGCATGACTGTACATGTATAATCTATATCAAATTGCTTGCCTTCTCAATGGACGGGGGAGGAAGGGAGAGAATTTGGAACTCAGAGTTTTAAAAATAAATGTCAAAAATTGTTTTTGTATGTAATTTGGGAAAAATAAAATACTAAATAAGAGAAATGTAAATTAAAACAACTCTGGAGTACCACCTCACACCTATAAGAAACGACAATGCTGGTGGGATGAGGGAAAATGGGTACATTAATAAACTGTTGGTGCAACTGTGAACTGGTCAAAACACTGAGATAACAATTTGGGACTATACCTAAAGGGCTATCAAACTGTGCATCTTTTGGTCTTGCAATAACACAACTAGGTCTGTACCCCAAAGAGATCATTAAGAAAAGAGAAAGGACTTATATGAACAAAAATATTTATAGCAGTTCTTTTCATAGTGGCAAAGAATTGGAAATTGAGAGGGTGTTTATCAAGTGGAATGACTAAAGTTGTGGGATATGTATTGATGGATTAGTGTTGTGCTATATCATGAGTGATGAGGGGGTGGTTTCAAAAAATATGGCAAGATCTCTATGAATAATATTGCAAAGTGGATCGACAAGAACCAGGAGATCATTGTGCACAGCAATGTTGTAATTATGATAAACTGTGAAAGACTTAGCTACTCTAATGAATACAATGATCCAGGACAATTTCGAAGGAATCATGAAAAAATATTATATACTTCCAGGGAGAGAGAGTTCAAATTGAAGTATAACTTTCTTACTTTCTTTCCCTTTTTTGGTGATATGGCTAATATGGAAATATGTTTTGCATGGTTTCACATGTATAATTGATACCATGTGACTGCCTTCTTGGTGGGTGGGGGAGGGGTGGGAGAGAAAGAGAATTTGAACTCAAAATTTAAAAAGACTGTTTAAAATAAATAATATACTTATTTTTTAAATGTTCTTTTTTTTGTTTATAACAGAGCTAATGTGGAAATGTGATGCATAACTATACATATATATAACAGGTTTTCTTTTTCTCGCCATCTCCTTGGTGGGGGAGGAGAAGGGGAGAATGTGGAACTGGAAAAAAAAAAGAATCTTTTTAAAGAAAGAAAATTGACTTATAGCACTAAGAAGTTAAGTCACTTGTTTAGGGTCACATAGCCAGTATGTCAGACTTAAATCCAAGTTTTCCAGGCAACAAAGTCAGTCCTCTATTCACTATTCCACACTGCCTTTTGGTATTCAACACCACAACGATGTCTCCTTACTATTTAACCTACGCTCCTCAGTTCCAATGTGGCTAATTGGATCTGACTATCCCCTGAATAGCCCTTACTTGCTGCTACTTTTGTTTATAAAATATTCCTTACCTAGACTGTCCTCTCTTCTCCCCCCCATTCAAATGCATTAGTCCTGCATCTTCTATAAAAACTCTCACCCATAAATCTTCCCACTTTGAAATCCTGCCTAATACTGACCTAGATTACTGGTCTCTTCATCTATATATTTTGTATTGCAAATGAATTTTGCAATGTCTGCTATAAACTACAGACAACAGACTAAGAGCTGAAGGGCAGGAACCTGTTATATCTTTGCAATATATAGTATCAAAGCAGATATTCAGTTTGTCAAATAAAACCATCTTCTATGCTTTTCACGTATCCATGAGTGTTCTATCTTGCTAAGCAGACTCCAAGCTTCTCATAAAGCAATGACCTGGTATCCTAATTCTTTTGTTTGTTTGTTTTTTTGCTTTTGGGAATGGGCAGGGCATTTGGGGTTAAGTGTCTTGCCCAAGGTCACATGGCTAGTATGTGTTAAGTAAGTGTCTGAGGTCAAATTTGAACTCAGGTCCTCCTGACTCCCAGGCTAGTGCTCTGTTCACTGTGCCACCTAGCAGCCCCCTGGTATCCTAATTCTTTTTTTTAAATCCTCCAAGAGTGAATTACCCTACCTGCTCTGGAACATACCCTCTAGCATTTGTCAATTTCCTCCCTCCCCCCCCCCACGTTTCCCCTCCCCAACCTGGCCATCTTAGCCAATCTGAAAGATGCGAGATAATACCTGAAAATTGCTTTAATGTGCATCTATCTTATTATTAGTGTTTTGGGGCATTTTTTCATAGGACTACTGATACCTTTGATTTCTTCCTCTGAATACCACCTATTCATATCCTTGTCCATTTTTCAATTTGAGATTTCCTAGTGTTTAGCACAGTATTCTGAATAAGAGGCAGGTGGATGGAGCCACGGATAGATGGCTAGGCCTGGAGTCAGAAGAATGAGTTCAAGGCAGTTTACAGATGATAAAAGTAAAGCTATCTACAGTCACATGAAAAAATGCTCGAATCACTACTAATTAGAGAAATGCAAATTAAAACAACTCTGAGGTACCACCTGACACTGATCTAATTGACTAATGTGACAAAAAAGGAAAATGATAAATGTCGGAGAAGATGCAGGAAAATTAGAATACTAATGCATTGTTGGTAGAGTTGTGAAATGATCCAACCATTATGGAGAGTAATTTGGAACTATGCCCAAAGGGCTATAAAACTGCATACCCTTTGATCCAGCAATACCACTACTGGGTCTGTATCCCAAAGGGATCATAAAAATAAAGGGAAAAGGACCCATATGTACAAAAATATTTATAGCAGCTCTTTTTGTGGTGGCAAAGAATTGGAAATTAAGGGGATGCCCATCAATTGAGGAATGGTCGAACAAGTTGTGGTATATGAATGTAATGGAATACTATTGTTCAATAAGAAATAATGAGCAGACAGAGTTCAGAAAAACCTGGACTTACATGAACTGATGCTAAGTGAAGTCAGCGGAACCAAAAGAACATTTTTACACAGTAATAACACTGTGTAATGACCGACTTTGACAGACGTAGCTCTTCTCAGCAATGCAATGATCTACAACAATTCAATTCCAAGGGACTCATGATAGAAAATGCTGTCCACATCCAGAGAAAGAACTATGGCGTCTGAACAAAGACTGAAGCATATTATTTTCTCTTTTGGTTTTGTTTTGTCTTTCTAGTGCTTTTTTCACTTTTGTTCTGATTCTTCTTTCACAACATGACTAATGTGGAAATATGTGTAATGTGATTATACATGTGTAGCTTATATCAGACTGCATGCCATCTTGGGGAAGGGGGAGTGGAGGGAAGGAGAAAAAACTTGGAACTCAAAATCTTGTAAAAGTAAATGTTGAAAACTATCTTTGCATGTAATTGGAAAAAAAAAGGAGACTGAGTTAAAATCTGGCCTCAGATACTTACTAGCTGTATGAGCTCAGACAAGACACAACTTGTTTGCCTCGGTTTCCTCAACTGTAAAAATGGGCATGATAATAGTACCCACCCCCCAGTGGTGTGAAGATCAAATGAGATATCTGTAAAGCACATAGCACAACACTTAGAAAACAGAAAGTGCTATATAAATGTTAGGAATTATTATCATTGTTGTTGTTAGACTATCCAATAAGTATCTGCTGACTATTTCTGAACAGCCATTGTAGTCCACTTCCTAGAAGGGAAACTGTGGGACTCACATACAAGAGGAGGTTTCACTTGAGAATATTAGGTACACAGCAACCTGATTTATATGTTATTAATGTTCCCAAGGGGGTTGAAAACTAACCAAGTTAGGATAAAAATAAGATTTGGTCTGCAATTGAAGCAACTCCAACCTAACCTAAACAACCTATTGATGTCTAAAGATGTGAAATGAGTAGGAGAAAGATTCTAAGTTATCACCATTTCCTTAAAAAGCTTAATAAGTATAAATCAATAACCACAATGGGGAGGCCAGAGAAATCTGGAGATTGCCTCAGGCAGAGGAAGTTTGACTTCTTTGACAGCGTGAGGAAATATGACAGCCAATGGTAGCAACCAATTTAGAACATAAACTCATTGATAAAATCTTGCAAAGGAACATGATAAAAGTTTATAAGCAATACGTCTCCTCATAAAAAAAATCAAGGAGCAACAAAAGAAAATGAAATCTATAGATGGCTTGGTGAGAAAGATTGAGCTAACTTAACTCCAGAGAGAATGTGAGGGAGAAGAGTTGGGGAGGGGAAGACATATGAAGAAAAATGTAAAATATTTGCCAAAACTTCTCAAAAAAATTTTTTTCTCTATCAATGAAAGCGAAGCCACCACATTGGGGTTCTAACATCAACCCTGGTGGATTGCATAAGGAAGTAGAAATCATATTAAACAATTTTAGAGTTGGGTTTGGTTGTTTTTGCCTTCTCATTGTACGGGGGGAGAGAATTTGGAATTGAACAAAAAAGAATTTTAAAAGTTTCTGTTTCAAAAATGAACAAAAATTAAATTTTAAAAGATCACACTAAAGGAAGCTATGATGGGAAAAGCAACTGGACCAAAACAGGTCAATGGGGAGGTCCATACAGGAACTAACATAATTTAGGGATAATAATTTAGTAACACAAGGGAGGGATCAATTTCAGGATGGAAAGGAAAGGATATTGGTGCTTAGAAAAATCATGGAAATTGTTGCTAATAGGAAGTGACAAATGAGAAGATATCTGTGGCTGCCAACCTATATGCCTGATTACCTATCTCTGACTAATCTCTATAAGAGCAGTCTGCATATTTCAGGACATTCCTGATGGGGATGAACAGGAGTGAAACAGCTTTTTTTTTTTTTTAGTTGTGTTCTATAATGGACCTGGTGTGTGCAGTCACACGGCTAACTGAAGGGCTGAGATAAAACAAGATCTCATTGTGCTAGTTTGTTGACTACAGAAGGACATTTGATTCACTGGAGCAGAATTCTGCCTTAGGGACTCTCCTGCAATAGGGTGTCTCCCATTGTGTGTGGAAATTATACAGGACTTCTAGAGCAACACAGGTTGTAACACAACATGGATGGCTTGGTTTAAAGACCTTTCAAATACTATCAAGGCATAAAACAGGGAAGTATGAGTTCATTAAAGGTATTTACTATTATAATGGAGGATGTCCAGCACCGAGTTCAAATGGAAGGAGTTATTTTTTATTTATCTATAGATGAAGGGGTCCCTAATAATGCTCTTATATATTAATAATAAAGTTCTGATGACATCAAGCCCCCAACCACACATGCACACATGTGTGTGTAGATATATAATATGTGTATACATATCCATACATATAAAAGATGTATATAAATATAATACAAATACTACAGATAGTCCAAAACTGAAAAAGAAGGTAAGTCCTTTGGAAGAACTCTTGGAAGAAGAAATATAGTTTTAGAAAACTGTGTAGTACTTGTAATGATTCCAATCTCTTTCCAGATGCAAAAATAAATTTCTCTCTTTTTTTGATGAGGCAATTGGAGTTAAGTGACTTGTCTAGGGTCACGCAACTAAGTGTCAAGAGTATGAGACTGTAATTGAACTCAGGGCCTCCTAACTCCAGGGCTAGTGTTGTATCCACTATACCACCTAGCTGTTCCCCCAAAACCCATATTTTTAACAGCAATGTTTTTCTAGTGAGAGTGAATACAATGTAAAGGGGGGGGGGGCACATTGTCCTCACAATGAGGAAAACCTAAGTTTAAGTTCTGTGTTTAATGTATACTAGCTTTGTGACTGATGGGGTGCCTCTGAATATTTTGGAGTGATTTTTGTGGCATAGTTGTAACTTCAGTCTTGTGTATGTACCATCAGTTGTGAGATCAGTTTAACTCTATTCCCTCCCTCCCCTCAGCTGTGAAGCATTAACTATCTCTCCCCAGCATTAACTCTGTAGCTATGATAACAAGGATCTTTTCAAGGCACTACTAGTAACCGGCCAAAATAAGACCCATCCTTCCCAAACTAGATAAGGTACTTCTCCTTAGGAATTTGACCTCAAATCTGACCGTTGGTTGACTTTATGACGTTTCAGGGCTAAAACCATGCCTTTTGCTCACCCTTCCCTTGGAATTTCCCAGTGAATTGTGGGTAAAACACATGCTCAGTTGGTGTGAAGGGTACATGTCCCTTTAAGTACTGGCCACTCCCTGGCTCCTCCCAGGTCCCTCCCTAACTCCACCTCTGTAAACCTTACTAGCTTAATGAACTTATGACTGACAGTCTTGTATCTTTAAAAATGCCTCTCTGGCACTTAGAACTTTGCAGGTAGGCCTTTCTAGCAGGCCATCTGCCTGCTGCAGAGCATCACACTTCTAGGCTTTCTCTGACCCCTCCTTTTGCACCTTGCCAGCTTTTCCTAGCCAGGTTTCCTCACCCTATCCCTTTTTGCCCTGTGAATCAATAAACTTTTATAAATCTGCCAAAGGACAGCTGAGCCTGTAATTCTTTTCAGACGTGAACCTAGGAAGGATTTCTCATTAGAAATCCCCCAAAACCTGTCCCTCATCATGACCATGGGCAATTTTTTACCTTTGTTATCTTAAGTAGTTACCACATTGCCTAGAACACAGAAAATTACCGAAAAAAGCTGTTTGATGGATTAATACTAACAGTTAATTGTTGGTATATTAAAATACAAGGCATTACAAAAAGTCTTGGGTCATTTTTAAGCTTTAATAATTCAAAACTATTTTTTAAAATGTAAGCTTTAATAGCCTAAACTGCATTAAGTCTTTTGGGGCATTTATTTAAGCACCACAAAGCACAGAACAATTTAATGCATTTTAGAAGATACAATAAAGTTTAAGACATATTCCTTACCCTTAATGAGTTTATAATTTGATTGGGGAGGCAAGACACATTCACATCTAATGGGATAGACAATAACGAGGTAAACAACTAGGTATATATAAGGCAAGTACATTGTAGCTGGAAGACGTAATCTCAGAATGGAAGGCAGTTGGGGGGATTGAACAGGCCTTCTGCAGAAGACTGGATCTGAACTGGGATTTGAAGGAGGCCAAGAAAACCAAGAGGCAGAAGTAAGGAAGGATTGTGTGTGAGGAACAGTAAATAAGCCAGGACAGATGAATTAAAGAGTGTGTGGAAAAAAGTACAGGCAAACTGGGAAGATAGGAAGAGGCTAAGTTATGAAGACAACTTTTTATGTGATCCTGAAGTTGGTAAAGAGTCCTTGCAATACTTTGTATAAAAGGAGTCCTTAATAAAAATTGAGTGACTTCTGTTCCAATGAGGTGGGGTTCTGGGAACCCCCTTGAGCTCTCCTAGAATCTTCCCAAGTAAGGCATTTGCCTGAGGCCATGGGCCTTAATTTGTGGCTCTGCCCAAGTCTTTTGCCCTTCTTTGTCCAGTAATTTCTCACCCCCGATCCTCCTGTTCCACCCTAGAGGGTAGTTTGTCTTCTCCAGTTAGCCTCCAGCAACTTTCTACCCTAAATCACTCATTACTGGAGTCTGACCTCATCTGACTCCTGAAGACCCTCCCTAAACTCCTCCTCTGGACCACCCCTAGATTCCTCACACAGACTTTCTATATACAAGACCACATCTTGCCTCCATGTGGTGTAAGAGCACCAAAGAATGACCTAGCACAGACTTGCTATGGCTTGTCACTGATACAGAGGCTCCTTAAGAGTCTACCCAATATGGTGAACTTTTAATAAACTTTGCTTTTCTTTGGCTGAGAGAATACTTGAGTTGAATTCATTTGGCAAGACCTGGCGTGTTGGTATTTTGGGGTCTATACCTCAACATTTTATGGCTACCCACAAGATTTTTATGGTTCCCTGATACCAGAAACACTGCTAATCTCAAGCTCTTCTCTAGCTTGGACTGGGAGGTACGGAAGCCTCTCTCTTTCCCTAGTACCTTGGAGGTGTGGTTTCTTTGTGGGGGGGTTTTGTGGGGTTTTTTGGGCCTGATCTCTCAGGTCCCATTAGGTCAGACAATTAGGAGGCTATCTAGTACTCAATCTGACCTCTCCGGTTCTTGGTCCTGTTTGGTTATGTTGGAGAACATGGCCATGGGCGCAGCTTCTGAAGAATGGAGGACAAGGACAGATGCCCCATCAGGAAGTATAAGCCAGATTCTTTCAATCTCTCAGTGCTAGGGAACTGGGAAAACTTCAGGTACTTTTTTTTGTGGGGGGGATTTTTTGTTTGTTTTTCGAGGCTTACTCCCAAACTTTTATGGAGGAAGGGACTTCCAGGCCCTACTCCTGTAGCTCCCAAAAGTTCACCTTTGGGTTGTCCTTTAGAAAACTGGGAAAAATTTGGTTTTTCTGGAGAACTTAAAGAGGAAAAGTTGGTGTTTTTTTAAACGCTGTTTGGCCTAAGTATCACCTAGAAGACCATGAATCATGGCCTGCTTGGGGGACTTTAAAAGATATACTCTCTTGCAGCTAGACTTATACTGTCACAGAAAAGGATGATGGATCAACACTACTTAATGGCCTTTGTTGAACTTTCTCAGCTCAGGAAAGAGTGTGAGATGCGTGAAGCTAGAGCCCCTCCACAAAGGAGCAACAGGGACCAATTAAACGATCCCCTTCCTATGGCTTGGGCCCAACCACCTGGTCTTGAGGAGGCACCTCCCTCTGCAGCCCCTCTCCCACAGCTGACACTATAGAAGGGGCAGCAATCCTTAACCTGTCTGTATTTTATTCATCAGTTTGCTTCAGATGTTAGGAGAAAACTGGTTCAAGGAGTGCCCCTCCAGAGCGCCCCCCAGAGGGAGCCCCAGGAACCGACACCTCTAGAGCAGTGCCCATCTGACCAGGAGGGACATTGGAGAAAGGATTGTCCTCTAGTCTTCTCAAGCCTCAGAGTGACAGGAAGCCTGGAGCTTGGCAGTGCTCCCACCTTCTCCATCTCTCACTGAGCTCTGGGCAAGCGTCGCAGCTGAAGGTAAGGTTACCCACTTTATTATGGCTAAGTTCTCTGTTCTGCCCTCCCCTTGACCAGCCAGGTCAGGGACATGGATGGGGAGTCTAAGGGATGTCTCCAGAGACACCCAGTCCCTGCCTACTTGAGGATATCTTGTGTGAACACTCCTTCCTTATGCTCTCTTCTTATCCTGTCCCCTTATTGGGAAGGGACCTGCTGGTGAAATTGGGAAGCCAATTTTCTCTAGTTAAGCCTCCCTGATCTTCCCATGCTCCCTCAGGAGTGTGGGAGATAGCTGAGTCAATTATTTGGGATCAGGAAATTCCTGGGTGAGCTACTTCTGCCATCCCAACATTTGTTTTTGACTCTTAGATCCTAAAGTGTTGTGTTTCCCCCCCCCTCCCGCCATGGTCTACATCCAATTAGACCCAATGCCTGGGAGGGCCTGCAGCCATTAATTGCTACACAAGGCCCTGACTCTTCTGTCTAGAGTGGAGCCCAGACCACCAGGTACTGTGGCTGCTACTGCTTTCCATGTGCTAAATGTCCCACCATTGTCTGTCAGACCCCAGTAATGAATGATTAAGGGTGGGAAGTTGCTGGACAAAGGAGGGCTAAAGACTTGGGGCAGAGCCACAACTAAAGGCCCATAGCCTCAGGCAAATGTCTTACTTGGGAAGATTCTAGGAGAGCTCAAGGGGGCTCCCAGAGGCTGCACCTCATCACCATTTTATTACTCTAAAACACAAAACTGTAGTTTAAATACAGTCTTTAGTCCCAATTCAGAGCTTCCCTTTATATGCTATCAAAGTTAGGATTTGTAGGTCATCTATCATATTAATATGAGTATTTCATTCAGTGAAATGCATTCACACCTTATCCTGTATATATTTTGGCAGTTTTCCTCTACCTCTAACTGCCCCACAGAGCAGGGAGGTCAGACTCCTCAGTGTGTAGGGAGCTGTGCTCTTCTGGCTCTCATTCCCTCCAGGAGCATTCTCCCCCAACTATGCCTCTTTCTTTTTCCATTTCCCCTTCCCAACTGCCTACAAACTTAAAGAAGTCAGACCCAGCCCTGAAAAACAAACACAGCAAAATAAACAACACTTTGCTTGATCCTTCCAATCACTTAAGCAATAGTGCTATACCATCTCTCTTTTTTACTGCTAAGCTCCTAGAGTTGTCCAAAATCACTGTCTCCATTCCCAAACCCACCACTCACTTATCAATCCCCTGTAATCTCACTCGGGATGACTCAATTCACATAACTCAGCAGATGCCACAGCTCTCTACAAAATTACCAGTGATGTCTTAACTGCTGAATTCAACATCGTTGGCCCTTCCCTCCCCACAGGACACACTCTAGTCCCTTGACTACTGTGGGCATTGCTCACTTGGTTTTTCTCTTGTCTGGTCACTCCAACTTGGTCTCCTTTGCTTGTCAACCTCCTCTTCTCACCCACTAAGCACAGGCTTTCCCAAAGAGTCTGTCTAGGTTCCTCTTTTCGGGATTGATCTACACTTTCTCCTCCCAAGAAGTAAGCACTTCCCAAGGGTTCCATTAACATCTCTATACAGTTGACACTCGGGCAATCAACAAGTGTTTATCAAGTTCCTTTCTTTGGCTGCTACTCAGGGATAGTAGGTTGAAAACTGTTTATGCTTTCTCCATTGCCCTTTGGCAATACAGACACCATAAATAAATTAGTTTGAGGGATAAAGAAAAAGTACAAAATACTATACTCAATTCCATGCTTTGGAAAAGATAAAAAGTAAAAGATTTAAACAACAAAACAAGAAAACAGAGATGTCAAGAGGCAGTGCCTAATTGATAAATTACATAGAAAATAACTACAACACCAATTTAGAAAGAAAATGAAGAAGTTTACCATATATTTAAGAAAATTTTCCAATATTAAGGCAATAGAGAAGCCAACAGTATTTACAAAGTCCTTGGCTCCAGCACCCAAAACATGATAAATTACTTAAATTACTAATACTATATCCATTTAAAATGCAAGGTAGATGATAGATCTTTGGATAAACAAATAGCGACATCTTAATAATTTAAACTATATAGTAATGACTAAGTATCATCCCTGAAAAACAGTAACTTTTGACTAATCTAGTGATCCCCTTTTAGAATCCACATTAGTAGAAAGTAAGTAGGTCATGGAGAAAATGAACATTTAAAGCCTCCAGCTATAAACAAAGATTAAAAAACATTTGGAGAAAGCTGTTTCCTTTTAAAAATTCTGGTTTTTAGAAGTATATTTTAGTTCATACATTAAACAGAATAGTGATACATTGCAGCTGCACACTATTAAAAAATCAAAATAAAAAGGATGTGCATTGGTATTTTTCCTGGCATTTTTTTTCTGGAAAATGTTACTTTCAACAAAACACAACACAAATAAACATTTTTGATTACATTTATTTGTCGATTTATCCAGGAAACCTTAACTCAAACAGAACATCTGTTTTTCAGGGTAGTTCTACACTTACCCAATTTTATAGCTGCTTTAGCTATAGAACAGGATAGTGCTATAGTTTCTTCATACCTCAGGTAATCCAGCTGCAAAATTTACTTGAAGATTGTGGGAGCCTCCTTTATAAAAAAAGAATAGGAATTTTTCACCCAATTTCACTAAAAGGTAAAGTATTGAAGTAGTTCATTGGGCCCTATTGTCCCATTAAATTTCGTGTTAAATACATACATACATACATATATTATATAAATGATGAGTGTTATGGGAATCTGAAGATCTTCCCTGCCCCTAGGCCCTTTGCTAAAGTGGCTACGTGACTCTGAGGACCCTTGGATATTTGAAAGTATACTCTGTTCCCTAATAGGCTGAATGTGGTCACGTGGAGCCTGTGGCGCCAG
>CM053585.1:320407928-320445491 GCA_028646515.1 Pseudochirops corinnae | reverse complement strand
ATGACACAGACAGGAAACAGGCCCACGGGGGATGGGGGGATCCACAGGTTGGGGGAGCTAGAAATACGGTGGGGGGAGGGAAGAGAAGGCACCGAGAGACAGACGTGGGGAGGAGGGGTGGAGACAGACACACCGCGACGGGGGGAGGAGGTGGGGGGGAGACAGGCCGACACGGTGACGGGGGTGGGGGCAGATATAGGGGTCATGTGGGGGCCGTCACGGGGGGGGGGGGAAGCCGAAGGGGGAGAGGAAATAGCCCGACGAGGTGACGGAGGAAGAGCAGCACACGCCGTGACGTGGGGACAGACACATGGTGACAGAGCCGGGGGCTCAGCCACAGGGAAGGGGAACGAGGCTTTCTTCGTCTTCCCCTCAACCCCCCTCCCCAGGAGCAGTCGGAGCGGCCGGAGCCGAGCGGCCATTTCCCCACCCCCCCCACCCCCCCACTGCCCGTCTCTGAGGGCAGGGGACGCGGGGACCCGAGCCCGGGGGCAGCGCCCTCCCCGCTCAGCCCGAGAGAAGACAGGCCGGGGGAGGCCGGAGGGCAGGGTGGCGCGGGATGGACCGAATCCCGGCTCCGGGGGCCG
This sequence comes from Pseudochirops corinnae, assembly GCA_028646515.1. Taxonomy (NCBI): domain Eukaryota; kingdom Metazoa; phylum Chordata; class Mammalia; order Diprotodontia; family Pseudocheiridae; genus Pseudochirops; species Pseudochirops corinnae. The sequence goes on along the minus strand of CM053585.1, from coordinate 320,444,904 downwards.
AGCGGGGCTTCCCTCCTTCACTCGTGGGGCGGGGGCGGCGACCAGACGCTGCCGCCCCCACCGCTCACCTTTCGTCTTCTCTCCTTTCCGCGGCGGCGGCGGTAGCAGCGGTGGCAGCAACGGCGGCGGCGGCGCCTCCACTTCAGTCAGCACCCCACAGTCCGCCTCAACCAACCCCGCGGACGCGGCGGCGGCCCGGGAGGCGGGGGAGGCCGGGGGCGGAGGCAGCCGTGAGAGCGCCGCAGCCACACACCCAACCCCGCTCCTCCAGCCCCCCGGGAGCCCCACCCCCTGACCACCACCCCCGCCGCTCATTGGTCGGCGAAGCTTCCCCCAACACCCCCCCCCCCCCCCGCGAGGCGCGGGAGCGGCCCCGGCTGGAGCTCATTGGTCGGTTGCACCTCCCTATTCCCCCACGCCATTCAGCTGTCACTCCAACCGTTCTCTCTCCAGCCCTCGGAGCGGGTAGGCTCCCAGAGGCCCGGAGAGCCGGCTAAGCCCTCGTCAACTCCATAAGAGAGATTGGAGGAAGGGCATCCTTGCACCGGCCCCTTCGGCCATTTAATTGGTGAACTGCCGCGCCTGATCACGCCCCTGACGCTCGGGTTCCGTTAGCAGGCTAGGTTGGTCTCGAAATCGCATTTTCCAAGAGGGGGGCGGGGCCGTTAACCTTTCTTACTCCTCCTCCTCTAGCACTACCCAACCCACTTAGCATCGCCCCGCCCCCAGCCTCGACTCTTTCCTTTTTAAGCCTTCTTCTCCCTTGTGATTGGGTAAAAGGCGTGCTCTTCGCCCTGCCCCTCTGTCCCAGCCCTTTCCGCCTCCTCTTCCTATGCCTCCTCCGCTTTTCACGTTTCCCTAAAAGAGGACGCCGCGTAATGACGTATGCTCCCTAGCACCCCGCGTCCAAGATGGCCGCCGTCAGCGGTGAGAGACGTCGCTAAGTAGGACTCGGTGAGGTGGCAGGTGAGTGCGGCTCGTAGAGAGAGTCGCGCGGGACTTGGCGCCCGCGTGCCCGGGTGTTAGGGGCCGTAGTGAGGGCCTTCCCCCGTTCGGCAACGGCAGAGCCCCGATAACAGTTAACGGGGACGACGCGGGCTCGGCCTGATCGGCGCCGCTCAGTTGGTAAAAAGAGCGGGCCTCGGGTGTGGGCTCGGGGCGCGCCGACACCGCAGAGAGAGGAAAGGGGCCGGAGTGGGCCGTGGCGCCGGGCTCGCCTTCCCGAGGTCCCCTTGCAGCCGGGGGCACCTCCTTTCCCTGAAGAGGAAGAGCGGCCGCGGCGGGGGGAGGGGGGAGGGGGGCGTCCCGCCGGAGGCGCGGTCCAGGGGCAGCCCCGAGGCGGCTGGGATCGGCTTCGGGGCGGGATCTCCCCACGCCTGCCCCCGCTCTCACCGAGCCCCGGGCTAGGTCCAGGACCGAGTAAGGGTGCGGAAGCGGGCCGAGGCTCCGTGCAGCCCCGCGGGCAGCGGAGACTCCCAACGAGACGAAACGTTTGGGGTTTGGTTTTGTTTCCCCTAGAAGAACAGTTTGTCTGAACGGCAGGGAGGGGCTTCCAGCATTGCCTTACGTAACTCAGTCAGAGGCCGGGGCAGCCCGGCCCGAGCTGGCCGTGGGCCTGAGAGGGGCTCCGTGTACCCGCCGCTCTGGAAGGAGCGAGTCACTGTGTGCTGCTGGCGTAGAGTGGGGTCCTGCCTCCCCTCGTGTAAAGTGCGGGTGTCGGGCCCCCCCGATCCCGGAAAAACCTTGAGTGTGCCGCCTTTGTTGGTGGAGACTCGGACTTGTCACCCGGCGTGCCACACACACGCACACATGTACACCTCCTCCGGGGGCTCACAGTCTGATCGCACGTGTGCGGGGCGGCCGTGTGTGTGTGTGTGTGTGTGTGTGTGTGTGTGTGTGTGTGACACGCGTGAGTGAGGCAGCTTCGGAGGACGAGACGAGACGAGAGGAGCAGCCCTTGAAAAGTACGGAATGGGAGGCGGACGGTGAGGGGCGGCGAGAGAGCCCGGGGGGCCGGACGGGAGCGGGGTGCAAGAATGCCGGAAAGAGAGGAGGAACTTTAACCACTCAATGCCAGGTGTGTGTTTGGAGTCGTAGCGAGCCCGGGGAGTTTACTGAAGTTGTCAGACCCGTGCTCCAGCAGAAATGTCCTTGGCAGCTGGAAGGAGAGCGGAGGCATTAGAGGAGGGACAATTAGGAGGCTGTTAGTAACCTCCTGTTCAGGGTCAAGGCCGATGAGGGTCACCCGTGTGAGTCGTGGTGCTGATGGAAATGACGAGGTTTAGTAGCGCATTGAATGTACGGGTCCAGTCAGTAGCTAAGCATTTATTAAGCGCCTCATTACTCTCTGGCAAGCGCAAATAATAAATGCCAGAGACAGTGTTTAAGCAAGTATATGCAGAGCATGCATAGACAGGACGATTTGGAGGTCTTCAGCAGAGCAAAAGGACTTATATTAGGGGAATCAGGAAAGGTTTTTCCTAGAAGGTGAGATTTTAGCTGAGACCTGAAGTCAAGAAGTAGAGAAGTTGGGAGAGAATCCAGGCATGGGGGACAGCAGATGAGAATGACCAGAGTGTGTCTTGTTCTTTTGGCTCTGTATCACGTATGTCTTCTATATTAGTCGTTACCTACAGTGTAATAATCATTAAATTCATTCTTTAATTATTGCACACATAATTCCTAATATTTTGCCATTACCAAGAATGCCACCTATGTGAATAAATTTTTGTCAATAAGGTAGCACCAAGTTGTATTACAAGCATCAGTTGTGTTACCCATGGATTTTTGTTTCATGTTCCCTTCGTTGACATAGTCACTACTTATTCTCTTCATTTGGCTTTTTAATCTTCACATTTGGCTTTTAAGCACAGTATTATTCTGCTATATTCATACACCATAATTATGTTTAGTCTTTCCCTCAATCATTGGTCACTTAGTTTCACTACCTTGTAATAATCATTATTAATAGGCCACAATTTTATTGTTTCTGTATTTTAGAAATACATTTTATAGTAGCATGTATATTACTGTATATTATAACTGTGGGCTTTCGTGAGACTGCTTTCTACGGATTTGCCTTATACCTTTATGGAGACTCAGTTTCCTTTGCTGGATCATCATTCACATCCCCTCTCCTGACTAGGTATTCCCCAAGGCTCTGCCCTAGGCCCTCTTTACTTCTCACTTTTATACGATCTCACTTGATAACTTTATACAGGCCCATGGGCTTAACTGTGACCTCTGTATAGATAACTCCCAGAGCTACATAGGATTCCTTGATAGGTACAATAAAATAGGAAATTATTCAAATCCTCTGATTATCAGCATCAGTTGAGGCAGAAAAACAAGAACCACTGTCATAAAATGATATCTACTACAAAGTCCTTCTTCCAGATGCCTTAGTTTGTATATGATACTGTGCTGTGTTGCTTACTTCAAGTTGAAGACTATTACAGAGCTTTCTAAGGGTTGCCAGACTCTTCAGAAGACTTAGGATTATTGGTTCACACAGTAGGACTCGTGTAATAATACAGATTTGAAGTGGTACTGTGTAGACTGGCTTGAGAGGGAAAATAAGTGGAAGTAATGAATCTGAGAGACATTTAAAAAAAATTTTTTTTTAATTAACCTGCACCTTCCTTCCTCTCCCACCTCTTGAGCAAATCTATTAAAGAAAAAATAAAGGCCTCGAAATCTAAAGTATGGCATGGTCTGGAAAAACATGTTCCCACACTGGCTATGTCAGAAAACATGTCTCTTTCTGCATATTAGTTTATCACCTTTCCCTCAAGTGGTGAGCAATGTGTTTTATCTGTATTCTTTTGGATTTATAATTTATCATTACATTGATCGTAGTTCTAAAGTCTTTTAAAGTTGTTTCTCATTGTATGGATTGTTTCAGTGTTACTTCACTGTGTCATTTTATAAAGATCTTTGCAGTTTCTTCTGAAATCTTCCTTTGATTTCTTGTGGTATCATATTCATCTACAACAGTTTTTTTAGCCATTCCCTAAAGGAAAATACTTCCTTTCTTTCAAATTTTTGACTACCGTGAAAAGAGCTGCTATAAATATTTTTGTACGTATAGTTCCTTTTCCTCTTTTAATTTTTTTTAAGATATAGGCTTATTAGTGGTATGACTCAGTCAAAGAGTATGCAAAATTTAGTAATTTGGGGGGCATAGTTCCACATTGCCATCTTAGAAAATGGTTTCATGAGTTGCTGTAGGCAAAAATATTCATCATTTGCCTAACTTTCCAGTGATGAAGCTCTCCAGTCAAATTTAGGCTAGTCCTCAAGCTAGTCCATTGACGTTGCCTGGCCACTAGTTGATGGAATCAGAGAGCTCATTGTGCCCTTAGAGATCATCTTATGTCTTACAAATGAGTTTGATTAATCTTGTTCCCTGTCTGAAATCACTTTTGAGGGAAAGAGGGTTTCATTTTTTGTTTTTGAAATGGGATAGTATGAAAGCCAGGATACGAGTTAGGAGATTACAATAATCCAGGTTTGGGGGTATATGTTCAGTAGTTTCTGTCATATCTGACTTTCTGTGACCCGATTTGGTGTTTTCTTGGCAAAGACACTGGAGTGGTTTTTGCCATTTTCTTCTCTAGCTCATTTTACAGATGAGAAAACTGAGGCAACCAGGGTAAGTGATTTGCCCACGGTCATACAGCTAATAAGTGTCTGAGACCAGATTTGAACTCAAGAAGATCAGTCTTCCTGATTCCAAACCCAATGTTCTATCTATTGTGCCACCCAGAAGCCCCTGTAGGGTATATAGTTTGGTATAAAGTCTAGGGAAAATAAAGTGGATATAGCAGATCTTTTTTTTTTTTTTACTTTTTCCTGAATTTAAAGTATACACCAAGAAAAGTTTTACATATTCAAGGAAGAGGGAGAAAAGGATAATATGTAAAATGATGAATGGCATTGCACATAGCTTACTTTCTTAAAAGTATATAATAAATTCAGATGTTCCTTTCAGTGCTGTGCTGCTTATGTGAACTGCTGTTCTCTGTGCATTTTTAAAAATGTTTCATTGAACCTCTGGTTTCTCTTTCAAAAGTAGAACATGTGAGAAGTGGTAATGTGTTGAATGAAAAAAAGGAATCTTATTTTTCTAATCTCAGAAAATGGTAAAAAAAAAAAATAATGGTATCCTCCACAGAAGTCACAGATTCCAAGAATTGGAAGGGACCTCAGAGCTCAGTTATCTAATCCAAAAACTGATTTTTCTGTCTGAGCTCTCTTGTAAAATCACTCCTTTCAAGACTTCGCTATGAAGCCTTCCCTGCTTCCCCCAGAACTGCTAGTTCCTTTCCTCTGAAGCTACCTTTTAGTATTTAACTATTTTTTCAGTTTTTCTATCAGCACTTGCTTTGTAATTTTGAAATTGTTCCAGTGGGCTCAGTATCATTAGGGAGCAGTTTGAGCATAACCGGAATTCTTTGTTTGCTTATTAGGGATTTTGTCATCAAGGAAAACTGCGCCATGGTGTCAGAGTATGAATCGGTGGGGGTAATGACCTCCATAGACAGAAAATGGGGTGCTGCTGGCATGTTGTGGAGCCTGTGGAAGGAGGAGATATCTTGCTCCAGTTGGGGAAAGTGATGAAGCAGTCTTCTTCCTTGACCCAGGATACAGTGAGAGTTACTGAGGGGGAGAGGAAAGGTGAATACCTGGAGAGGCAGGCAGGAAGGGAAAACAGGGAGACATCCAGTATGCTCCCCTGAAGAATAGATGCAGTGATGACCAGGTCCCAGCCCCTGCAAGGAGACCAGAGGTTGGGTCAAGGCATAGTGCCTCAGTGGAAGTGGGTCCAGCACCAGGCAGATGCAGGGGAGTCAGAAATCCTTGCTCGGCACCTCACAGAAATGCCAAGACAAACATCTTGTCATCCCAGTCATAGGGTGGTCTCACCCATACCCCTCCCAGGCAGCAGCTGGCATTGTTGGTGAAGCAGTTCCCACACTGTGGTTCCTCATCTTGAGGCTGTTGTGCCCCCTGGGACTGATTTTGAATACTGTGCTCCTAACCTTGTTTCCCCCATAAGCCCTATGGTTTTTATTTTGCATAAATTGTTAATTTTTAGGAACACATAAGGTGTATTATAGCAGAATTGCCTGTACTTATCTCCACCTTTAAAATTAAGTTTCTTGGTAGTAGAGATTGTTTTCATAATAAATGTTTGTTTAGTGACTGTATATACCCCCAAGTAGTGATTATCTGATTATTGCTTTAAAAACCTCTGATGACAGGGAACCTATAGCCTCTGAGAAGAGAAATTTCCATTTTTCTAGATCTGTGATCAGGAAGTTTTTCCTTAAATCATATTAAAATCTGCTTCTTCGTAACTTCCATTCTCATGTTCCTAGTTCTGTCTTCTGTATGCAAGTTGGCTAAGTTTAATATTTCTTCTAGGTTAGAGTCCTTTAAGTAATACCAAACAGCTATCATATTCTCTTTACATATTTTTCAGGGTAAATATACCCTTTTCCTTCAACCAGTATTTATTCATATAGTATAATCTCTAGATTTTTCACCGTTTTGGTCATTATCAGTACTCTCTGTATTCCAGTTTATTTTTATCCTTGGTAAAATTAATGCTGAAACTGGGAAATAAGTTATAGGGGTATAGAAATCCACCTTGCCCTACTAGAAAGTTGGGGGGGGATGGGGAGGATATAAGAGAGAACAGATTGGGGAAAGGGGTATTCAGTAGTCTTGCTATCTTCGGGTGGGGGGTAGGGGAAAGACGGAGAAAATTTGTAACTCAGAATCTTGTGGAAATGAATGTTGAAAACTAAAAATAAAAGATTAATTTAAAAAAATTAACGTTGAAGTAAACTCAACACTTGGGATATTGCCTGACTTGTAGATCTGACAAGACTTTCCCTACTCCTAGACATTTGAACTCTGCTAAGACAGCCTTTGATCACTGTCATATCACATACCGCTGATTCGTATTGTTTGTAGTGTCAATGAACCACTTCCTAACAATAACTTACCTGTTTTACTTTTGAAGATGAATTTTGGAACCTATTTATCCCTAGTCCATTTAATATAATTTGATTTGATTCAGTGTTCTAGCGTATAAAGATTTTTGGGGGGTTTTGACTCAGTCATCTAGCATATTAGTTATCCCTCACAGCTTTGGGTCATCTGCAGATTTATAAGCATTCCAGCTGTGCATTTATATCTAAGTTATTGATAGAAATATTAAATAGCATAGGGCCACTTGTAGGTCCCTGGTCTCTTCTTCCAAGTAGATAACCATTAATCACTGTTCTTTGGGTCTGACCATTCAGCCAGCTTTTAATTACCTTAGCGTCCTGTTGTCTAGTTCACTTACTCCATCTTGTCCACAAGAATAATGTAAGACCTTCCAAAATTCTTTAGGCAAATTGTAGTTTTAGTACTCCCCAATCTATCCGTCCAATAATCCTTCCAGAAGGAAAAGAAGATTAGTCTAACTGGGGTGGGAAACCTGAGACCACGTGAGGCCTTCTAGATCCTTGAGTGCAGACTTTGGAGAGAATCCAAGTTTTACAGAATAAATCAGTCAAAAGGCTGCACTTGAAGACCTAGAGAGGCACATGTGGCCTTGAGGCTACAGGTTCCCCACCCCTGGGATGAACTGTTCTTGGTTCAGCTACGCTCATTATCTTTGACAGCACTATTTCTTTTTTCTAGATTTTAATTAACCATCCTTTTAAGAAATACAAATCAGAATTTTGCCAGAAATCAAGGTCAAACCCACTGGTCCATGGTTTTCAGATTTTTTTTTCCCTTTTTTCAAAATTAGTACATTTACCTCTCTCTAGGCCTGCAACTCTCCTCCACTTTTCTTTGAAAATCACGCAACAGTGGAGCTACCATATCTGCTGTTCTTTTTTATTTCCCTGAAATGTTCACGTGGGCCTGGTGATCTGAATTTATCAAAAGCAGGTAGGAATTCTTTTTCTGTTTCTTTACTTACAATGAATACTGTTGTTAGCAATTTTTCTTTCCTAGCCAAGATGGTTCTCCTTGGCAAAGCCAAAGAGTAGAGCAGATGTGTTTTTTTCTTCATTATGTTCATTGTCATTTCACCTACTCCAAACAGCAATTTCTGTCTTTTCTTGATCCTTCTCTGGATTAAAAAAAAAAAATTAACTACCTTTCTTGTTGTATCTTTCCTGTGTTTCTTGCTTCCTTATTCTCTGTTACTGTTTAAAAATTCATGGATGTGTGTGTATGTATCATCTGTCTTTTGAGACCATATCCGTTACTCCCTTATTTGATTTTCTTTGAAATTCTTTCCAGAATTTCATTTTTGACACTTCCCCATGCCCTTCTGGGCTGAATTTTCCTGTAGAATTTGTTCACCTGGTATGCTGCCTATTTTTTTAGGCTTCATAGATCTAAAGGTGGAAGGTTCCTCACAGTGTGTTGAATCCAACCTTATTTTACAGGTGAAAAAATGAGACCTACGGACTGCCCAACATCGTTTAGGTAGTAAGAAATAAATGTGGGTTTTCACCCTAGATTCTTTGACTCTAGGCCCAATGTTCTTTCCATTATACCATGCCACTTTCCTGTGAAACCTTTGAAATTTGGACGGTAGGTCAAACTATGCCCACCTTCTTCCAAATTTCCCAACATTTCTGCCCCCAGAAATTTTATTGGTGTCAATCAAATCCATGATAGAATTTCCCCTTGTTGATTGCTTGAATGTTTGAAGGATAAAATTATCATTAAAGCAATCAGGTGACTCAGTGGATAGAGTGCTGACTCTGGAATCAAGAAGACCCCAGTTCAGACATGGCCTGAGACACTAACCAGCCCTGGGCAAGTCACTTAACCCTGTTTGCCTTGGTGTCTTCATCTGGTAAATGAGCTGGAGAAGGAAATAGCAAACTGTTCGAGTACCTTTGCCAAGAAAACTGTGCATAGGAATCATAGTTGGCCACAACCGAACAACAAAGCTCAAAAATTATTAGTACTCCATCTTTGGGGAAAGATAGTTCCAGCAAATATCCGTATGATTGAAGTTGTCCACCTCTGCTCTGTCATTCCTCTGTCTCAGGCAGGACTTTGGATCCATTTCCTGATATCCACATATATTTATTTCCCTTCTTTCTGCATTGAGCTTGTATTTACTAGATAACTATCACTTTTGCTTCTGCCTCCACTGGTATTCACCCAAATGTGCTCCTCTCCCCCCAATTCCTTCTTGATTTCCTTATATTAGTGTTTCTTCTTAGTATATAATGATTCTGAGAACTGCTTCCCTTTTTTCTTAACATATCTTGTACTCTTCCAGAATCATATTCCGGTCAAGGATCCCAGGATATTTGGTAAGAGGAAATGATTTGTGAAGAATAATGACTTCAGTTTAAGTTGAACTTGAGGTGTAAGGTTGCTCCTGAATTAGATATATATTGTAGGCAGTTGGACTTCAGCTTAAACATAACTTAAAAGAATATTAAAATTGTGCTTTTTTTTAGAAAGAAAAATGAATTTATTTTCTGTTTCAATATCAAACAAGGAAGTAGTTACTTTTTTGTAGCTAGGAGCCCTACCTTGTAACTTTTTTTTATAGTCAATTATATAAATTATTTTTTAAAAAATAGTAGTGCTGTCAAATAAATGAGCAGCTGGACTGCACAGTGGATAGACTGCTAGGCCTGGAGTCAGGAAGACTCATCTTCCTGAGTCCAAATCAGCTTCAGACACTTTCTGCCTGCATGACCTTGGGCAAGTCACTTAACCCTGTTTGCCTTAGTTTCCTTGTAGCTGTAAAATGAGCTGGAGAAAGAAATGCCAAACTACTCCAATATCTTTGCCCAGAAAACCCCAAATGGGATCACAAAGAGTCAGACACAACTGAAAACAACATCATAACAGCATTAAATATAATTTTATTATATTATATATGTTATATAATACAATATATATTATTATAATAAATATATTTCACTTGCAAAATAGACTAAGCAGTACAACTAAGTCTTTGATACTTTACTAGGGTATTTACTTGGTCTCTTGGGGGCAGTCTTTTTACATATCAAAAGTATACACATGACTTGCAAAATTCTAGAGAAATTTGTCAAGATAAAATCAGTTTGGACTATATGAATGATGTCTTGAAGGGGTCTTACCACTCTTAACTTTCTGTGATTTTGGCATCTTCAGTAATTATATCCACACTAAATTTTGAAAAAGATTTTATAATAACCTACACAGAAAATGAGACATCCAAACATGACAAGATAAACATGATCTCCCTCCTTCTGTGCTTCGCCAAGATTCCTGCCGACTTTGATATCTAACTCTTGACCAAGTTTCTGCTCATCCAAAAAGACAACCTGTTCCATCAGAGGTTAGACCATAGCTTTGTATTACAGCTGTGCTTTTCATTCCCTCTAGCAGGAAAAAGGTTCAGAATGGGTAGGACGTCTCAGAAGAGCAACTATAGCAGTGAGATGTGGAACTTTCAGTAACAAGAAATTCTGGCTCTTAGGAACGAATTGTGATGGAATAATCATGTAGGTGGTACTCTCCTTTCCTCACAGTATTTTAGAACTGGAAGAGACCTTAGAGATAGATCATATTGCCCATCCTTTACAGAAGAGAAAATTTAGACTCAGGGATTTATATCTAAGTTCATTCAGCTAATTAGTGATTGAACCTGAATTATATTTCCTGGCTTAGAACCCGAGACTTTTTCTACAAGAACATATTGTGTGTTGTAATGGAGAAAACATTAGAGAGGAAGTCAGTAAGTATACTTGTACCAAGCTAGGTAGGTGGCTTTAAGAATCATTCTATGCAGTTTGATCCTTATATGCAAAATGAGGTTCATGATACCTGTCCTAATAATCCATATCAAAGAATTTTGAAAAGTTAAAAGCCTTATATAAATCTAAAATACTTCTCTGCTGCTGAGGAATTAACATCACTGGGAAATGGAAGATTAAATTATTCTGCATTGGAGCTCTTTGTATTTAATTGATTCTTCTTACCCATAGTAAGTAGAATGCCAGGAGGTATGGAGTAGAATTGGATCTAGCCTCTCTTTAGGAGAAAGCCATTTTTAAAATTTCCTCAAAACCCTCTGATTCTTGTTGGGACAAGGGAGAAATATGAGAAAGCCTGTAAATGGGGTAGATGAAATGACTAACAAGTGTTTAAGGCCATTCCCTACTGCTCCTCCCCAAGTCTTCCCTGCCCCTAATCTGAACTACTATCAGTTAGATTCATCTTTGTTGAATGGTTTGGAACAAATAGCACACTTTGATAACTAATGTTGAATTATAGTATTTGTGACTTTTCCCCCCCAGGATTCTGACTTTCTCAGGAAACCTTTTGAATAAGAACAAGTTTATTTCAATAAATGAAGGAGAATAAAGAAAATTCCAGCCCTTCAGTAACTTCAGCAAACCTGGACCACACAAAACCATGCTGGTACTGGGATAAAAAAGACTTGGCTCATACACCTTCCCAGTTAGAAGGACTGGATCCAGCTACCGAAGCCCGGTACCGCCGAGAGGGTGCCAGGTTCATCTTTGATGTAGGAACACGTTTGGGACTGTATCCTATTTGTCAAGAGTGTTTTATAGGAGTAGATTCCTCCCACACACACACCCACACCCATACACACACCCACACACACACACACACTCACACCCACACACACACACACACCACACACACACACACACACCCTCTTCCTAGAACTAAATTAGAAACTGTAGACAAGGTTGCATGGTGACTTCTTGGATATGTTCTCAAAAAAATCTCTAAAGTCTACTTCAAATTTTATTGCAGTAAAATACTTAGATTAATTCGTTGTTTTCTTTACTCTATGCAGATTCTTCCTTTAACTCCAGGTTTATCAATTAAATCTGTAGACTTAACTTTTGAGCACAATGATTACATAAATAGGAAGGTGACCTAGAATTAAAATCATAGTCGATTTATTCCTAAAGGAATCATAAGCCTACCTCTTGTCAAAAGCTTATACCTTTGTAATTCTCATTTTATAATTCTAATATTTAATTATAGCTCCTGTTTGTGTTAACTTTTGCTGGGAAAAGTATTTATTTTCCAGGTTGACTATTTAAGTGAAGTCTTGATTTGGAAAGATTCTTCACTAATGTCCTTAACTAGAACACCAGACACTATGATACCCTGGCTACTGGAATAATTTATTTTCATCGCTTCTATATGTTTCATTCCTTTAAACAATTCCCAAGATATGTAAGTGTCCGTGTTACTTTAATTTGATATTTCTTGTATTATTTTCTTTCAATATTTGCTTGATGAATAATTCTGTCTTTGTAGCTTTGTTTTCCTAATAGTAAGAATAAAAACACTTATGATGTAGATTCTAGTGGCATTTTAATCCTCCTTCCCCTAGCAGATCATTATTATACTGTAAGATACCTTTTTATTGATGCTTCCTTAAACATCATAAACAGAAGCCAAGTAAATAGTATCCTTACTTTATCTATCCTTACTTTAAATTTTAGTGTGATTAGGATATAGACTAAAATGGATGCCTTTTTGTTGATAGCCAACAAATGCCAAAATGAAAGTAAAATTTAGATTTTACTTTAGGTTATATAAAAGCTATCACAACTTGTCTACCTTTTGGGTTTGTGCATGAAACCCAGAAAATAATTAAGAAAATTATGGTAACTGGGTTTTCTAAATCACCTTTTTTTGCCAAACAATACATTTTTGTTTTATTGTATTGCTTTTTTAAATAAAGCCAAGAACTAATGAGTCTTTAATAAAACCATCCTTTCGGTTAGTATAAGGGGAAAAAAATTGTTTCTATAGTTATATTTGGCATTTATTTAAACAGATTAGTCTAATAAAGGTCATCCACAAATTTGAAACTAATCTGCATGTGAGGGACATGTAAAATATTATTTACATCTTTGTTCTCTGAGAGATAGGTCTAGAATAAACCATTTGCTTTTGTTCCCATAATTAATTACAATGTAATAGTCTTACACTTGGTTTTTTTGTTTGTGTGTTTTTTGGTGTGTGTACATGTGTGTGTTTTGTCTATAGGTGACAGGAGCGTGCTGTCTCTTTTTGGCAGGGAAAGTTGAAGAAACTCCTAAAAAATGTAAAGATATTATTAAAACAGCTCGTAGCTTATTAAATGATGTACAGTTTGGTCAGTTTGGAGATGACCCAAAGGTAAGGTTAATATAATCTCATCCTCTCTCCTTTAGCCCTTCAGTAATTAACAAGTGTTGTAATTATATTAGTGTCATCACACCTTCCACTGACATAGACTGCTACTCTTAGAGCTTTAGTGAATATCAGTTTCTTAAGTTACCTTGATCAAAAAATTCATTAGCTGAGTGCCCAATCTGGTGATAAGCCTGTCAGCCTTACCTAGGGAGGTCCTTAGATCACAATTCCAACTATCCCTAGGTCTGTATTGGACCCATTTTAGTTATTTTCCATAATTCCACTGAATTTCCCCTTTGCAAATTAGCACCATACCAATTAAACCAAAACTTAACAGTCTTTTTCTCTGATCAAAATTGAAGCTTCTATGATTTTGGAGATCTCAACAGTTGTATAAATAGAGACCGTCCTTAGTATATGTGTTACTTAACAACAGAATGGACTACTAATCATCTTGAAGGAAATCTCCACTGTCTTTTCCTTTGTAGTTAAATTGAATATTTATATTATTCAGAATAACTTGGTTTTTTTACAGTTCTTTAGATAATAGCACCATTATTATATACAACATTATCTTGATTCTGTTCATTTCATTCTTCATTATTTTGTGCAAGCCTTTCCATGTTTTTCTAAAATCACTTAGCTCAGCATTTCTTATAGCATAGTAGTATTCCATCACAATCATGTACCAAAACTTGTTTAGCCATTCCCCAATTGATGGGCATACCCTTGATTTCCAGCTATTTGCCACCACAAAGAGAGTTGCTATAAATATTTTAGAACATATAGAAACAGACCATATAGTGGTATTGCTGAGTCAAAAGGTATGTACAGCTTTATAACTCTTGCTTAATTATAGATTGTTCTCTAGAATGGTTGTATCCGCTCACAGTTCCAATACCAGTGTATTCGTGTCCCAATTTTTCCACATCTCTTCCAGCGTTTTTCATTTTCCCCTTCTATCATTTTAGCGAATCTGATAGGTATGAGGTGATATCTCAGATTTGAATTTTTGTAATCAATAATGTCTTAGAGCATTTTTTCACATGACTAAATATAGTTTTGATTTCTTTATTGAAAAACTGCTTGTTCATATCCTTTGCCTACTTGTCAATTAGGGATGTCTCCTTTTCTTCTAAATTTGACAGGGTTCTTTATGTATTTGAGATATGAAACTTTTATCCAAGAAATAGTCTATAAAATTTTTTATCCAATTTTCTACTTGTAATCTTGGCCATATTGGTTTGACTTGTATAAAACTTTTTGATTTAATGTAATCAAGATTATTCATTTTACATTTCACAGTACTCTCTCTTATTTATTGATAAATTCTTCTCCTGTCCATAAGTCTTAATAGGTAATATGTTCCATGTTGTAATTTTCTTATAATATCTCCCTTTATACCTAGGCCATGTATACATTTTGATCACATCTTGGTAAATGGTGTAAGATGTTGGTCTATTCCTGATTTCTGCCAGACTGCTTTCCAGTTTTCCCAGAAATTTTTACCAAATAGTGAATTCTTATCCCTAAAACCTATGTCTTTACATCTGTCGAGCATACAGTTAATAACTATAATCATTTACTATTATGTATTGTGTGTCTACTTTTCCACTGATCCACCAGATTGCCACTATTTCTTATTTCCTGCCCTACGTGAATATTATAATGAATTAACTAAAGGCCTCCTGTCCTAAGTCTTTACAACTTCTTAGAAATTTTTCCACGTAAATCCATTCTAATTCCTTTTAAGTGACTTTACTTCTAATTTACCTAGATATTGTAATTCTTTTAATTCATTTACAGAAAGAAAAAGTGGTAAAGCAAAATTCTTCTCTTTATAATTAAATTTTGTGTTTACTTTCTGATTTGAGATGATCTTAAGTACCAGATAACAGATTATTTCTCTACTCTCTCCTACCGCCCTGTCTCTTTAGAGCAGCGGTTCTCAACCTATGGGTCGCAACCCCTTTGGGGGTCAAACGGGGTCACCTAAGACCGTCGGAAAATATATTTCTGATGGTCTTAGGAACCGAGACACCGCTCCTATATCCATCTCCAGGCAGGTCCGCCCACATGCAGATACGCCCACATACAAGTATGAAAGGGTCGTGGCATTAGGAACATTGAGAACCACTGCTTTAGAGTCTTCTAGAAAAATTATCTACTAAAGTCTCTCAAGATTGGCTTCAGGTTTGTTTAAGAACTGAGCATTTTCTCTCACTCTCCAGGGAATAAAGAGGAGTGACAATGGGATGTTTTGTGCACCAGAAAGTCTCCTTATCCTAAAAACCCACAAGGATATTTCATGTTTTCAAACCACATTTTCTTGAGTATTTAATGCATAGTAAACAAATTCCCTTTGCTTTAATTTGTGCAAAGGGGAAACCTTTCTCTTACCTTATTTCTCTCTTCATACTCCCAGCCTGGACAGAATTAGGATCATAAAGATGAGAAAAGGTTTTCCCATCTTTTTCCTGCAGATTCTTGAAACTTTTTTCCCATTAAAAGTTAAACAAAAAGGTCAATGGGAGTCCCTTTTTTGCAAGAAAGTGAAGTCAGCCTTAGAATTGCAGTAACCACAGATACTTAGAGGTGAAGTTGAACTTAAACATAAGCAATATTTCAATTTCAGATTCGCCCCAGAGTCAAGGATGTTATATTTAGGCCATTTCTACAGTTGATATGTATTGCTTTTCAGAATTTAACCATACTAGAGCTCCTTCATCAGGAGGAGATTCGACCAGGAGTAATTTTGCTTCTGAATCTACAGGCAATTGCCAAAAACCAGAATTGTTGGGATTTGACCAGTTAACCTGAGGGGTCCTGTAATGATCACTGACCACTTAAGGCAGAACTGAGATTTATATCAGTAGTGACAGAGACCCTTCCTTCCACATGAAGTTTACATCAGAACAAATCAAGACTACCCAGTAATCAAGACGGTGCCTTGTTTAAATGACACCCAATCAGTCAAGTCAACCTGACAGATTCACCCAAAATGATTTCTGACCCTCCCCCCCATATAGAATTGAGGTTTATTTCAGATTTGTATTCTTTAACCAGGCCAGACCGTAAGAGACCCCAGAATTGGTATCTGACTACTCAAGACAGAGATAAGATTTATGTCAGATTTTTACCCAGACCTAACCAGAACTACTTATGAATTTAGTCAAGAAAGTTGAGCCAAGACAGTACAGTATTAACAAATGACAATCAGACAGTCTGTTGCTTACTTGCCTGTGAGTAACTAAGATGAATGGTCACAGGACTTGGAAAATTTCCTAGCCCTAGCCCAGATAATCGCCAAAAAAAAGAATTGAGAGTAAGCTCAGAATTTCTGTGTAGCCCTTATTTTCAACTCCTTAATCACAGTGCCCTGTTCATCAGAGAAATTGATGTGGCTGCCAGTTTGAGCATTCCAGAACTGAACAGTTTATGTCTGACAGATTATTCAGGAACAAGAGAGAAACACAGAATACTAACTTGTCTCTAAATTTCTTAGAAGGAACAGCAACTTTGCCAGATGGTCAATTTTTCCTGCCCAGAAATCTCCCTAGGTAAATTTTACCTTGTGCATACTAGATGGCATCAGGGTTGGAAAATTCATTCTTGATCTAATCTATCTGTCCCTTTACATGGTCACCATTTTGACATTAAAAAGATCCAAAGACCATAAGTATTGCTGCCAGTCATGCTTCTCGAAACAGAAGTATTTTAGTTAACTGGTTTGTTATATGCTTGGATTCATGATAGTGATATGAGCCTTGAGCCTCAGTTTCAGCAACGTCATATAGACCTTAGTTACATAAGCAACTCATATACAATGGAATTGTACAGGGGGCAGAAGGTACATATATACATGTAATATACACATCAAAGAAGAGATAGCAGAAGGGGAAGCTCTTCATCAGTTACAATCATGAACTGGTTAGTAAACATTGGGAATATAACTGGAATTTGCAGACTGACCATTAACTGTTATAACTATGCCTAATTATTTGGCATGCTTATCTTAAGTAAAATGAAGTAATAAAGCTGAATGAGAAATTCTGTCACTAACCAGTTAATCATTGGAATAAAAAGTTTGATGTCAAGCTAGATTCTTCATGCTCTAGCTAGTGATGTTCCTTGCTGTCTCCAGCAAATGGTGGCCATAGAGGCAAACCAGAAGAATACTCTTATCATACCAGTATATCTGTGTGTTGGGGCAGAGTCCGCTGCTTCTCCTTGAGACAGAAGCTAGGAATGTAGAGTCACATATCTGGGGTTTTCATCATCCGTAGGTGATTTTCAGAATTGGCAGGAAGCAGAGCCATATGTGGTTAACTTCTGAGATCAGGCTGACAAACTTAGCTGACAGAAGGTGATTCTCCTACAGATAATCAAGTAGCATTGGATATGGCAGTTCTTCTGTCTCCCAGATTAACATGGATCACTTAGCTTTTGTAAGTGATTTAAACGTAGTTATAGATATTTGTTCTGACCTGAGACACTCTCTGCTCTTGGCATATTGACTTAGAAAATCATAAATGTAGGGCTGCGAGGTGGCACCTGCCTTGGAGTCAGGAGAACCTGAGTTCAAATCCAGCCTCAGAAACTTAACTCTTACTAGCCATGTGACCTTGGGCAAGTCACTTAACCCCAACTGCCCTGCCTTCCCCACTCCAAAAAGTAAAACAAAAAAAGAAAATCACAAATTTACATTATCTCTGTTGTATTATTTTTATTTATTTTTTTAAATATTTCTCAGTTACATTTTAATCTGCTTTTTTGGATTGCTGAGTTTGCATCTCTGCTCTAAGGGCCTACTAAGAGGTGAGACTTGGAAGTATTCCATTTTAAGAATGTCTTATCTAGAGTGTGAGTTTCAGTCTTGTGACTTTGGGTGAATCAAACTGACCTCTCTGCCTACTTCTTTAAATGACCTTTAAATGACAGTACTATGTCCTCACTAAGCTGTTAATGCCTCACTAAGTATTGGGTAACGTGGATTTAATTTAAAACATGGGAAACTAGAGATCCACCCCAAACAGACAGAAAAAATTCAAGCTCTTACAGACACAAAAATGTTTGTAGTAGCTCTTTTCATGCTGTCCCCAAAATGGAAGCCAGAAGACTGCCCCACTTTGAGGAAATGACTAAACAAATGATGGCATATTAATATAACAGAATATTACGCATGTATATGTACAATATGTGGTACAGTAGTGTCTGAAGACATGATGGAATGGACAGTTTCAGAGAAAACTCCAAAGACCTTTATGAAATGATGCAGAACAAGGAGAACAATTTATTTGTGCAGTGATAAACCACAAGTCCAGTGAACTGATGAGGAGGAGCACCACCTGCTTCTGTCAAGACTGGAAGTGCAGAATGAGATGTTTGCATTTGGGGACATGGCCGGTGCAGGAATTGCTGGATTATGCCCAATTATTAGAAGGTTTTTCAGTAGATGCTGCTGTTGTTTTTAATTGTGTTGGGGGACGGGGTTCAAATAGGAAAGGGTAAGAAAAAATCCACTAAATGCTTTGAACTACAGGGATGTTAGAAAACAACATAATAGTAGTTTTTGTAGTTATCCAGTAATTATGTAGATATACTTTGAAAATAACCAAAGGTGACTAAGTTCCTTGCTCATCTGTTAATTATAAACAAATAGTCAACTCTGCATTTATCCTTTTTTGGTCGAAGGGTAATAATGAGTATACAGTTTTATCAGGACGATTTTAAGCTTTAGAAACATGGCGTATGTGACTGATTTTTAAAGACGCATAGAACACTGGATACTTTGCCAGTTAGAGGCAAAATGTTACACCTGCTACCATTCCTAACATAAAAAGAAGTCGAACACTATCACCTTGTAATTCTCTCTAGTTTGCAGCTGGCTGACACTAGATTAGAAGATTAGGACACTTAGAAATAGGAGGCAGTTTCTAAATTTAGAAGAATTTTGAAGCCACTGGAAACAAGTGGTAACAAAGCAATAAAATCAAATCTTAGCATAACATTTTGATACCATACAAGTATTTTTGGAGCTTCTCATTTTTTTAAGCTTTAAATGGGAACTTGCAGCATGGGCTTCTTACTTACTGTTTGAAATAATTTAAATAAATAACTGCAGTCTAGATGTATTTCTTTCCACCTGTTAATGATGTATGAAAAAAATAATCTGCAGTTTAACTGAGCTTATAGATAGAAATCGTGGTAAATTACTGATCCTTACACTTAGAAATCATGACGTTTATTTGATATATCTTAAAAATGTCTTTCACATATGTATGTACACACATGTGTCCCATGTGCTCAAGAAATACTTGCTTATTGCCTGTTCTTTATCTGAAACGCTTAATTTTTCATCACTGTTAGTAATGGCCAATTCTAATAGGCTATGTCTATAAAATCAGAAAAAGAAATCAAGAATTTTAGAAAAACTTATGATATAGCATTCACTCTAATGCTTTGCCCTCTGTAGTACATGTTCTTGCTTGTTTAAAAATATATCATGCAAAGCATGTTTTTATACATTATTCAGAGGAGATTGAATTATTTTCATCAGTTACAGTACTGTGCACACGTGTACATGCATGCACAGACAGACACATAGAGCAGCTATACGACAGCAATATCCTTCCCGGTGAGCTTATTTCATAGGTAAAATCACTTTATGGCAATGGCCCCCCTTGATGTGTCCCCACAGTCCTACTCAGTTTAGGTCTATGATTTCTAGGGATGTCTTTTTCTTTTTATACATATATATAATATATTCCAAGTGATATTCCTTGTCTTGCAGAATTTAGAAGTTAAATAATTGATAAAATTGGATATTACCCAAAGCCTGTGAAATTTAGGAGTTTTGAGGCATAAATCCTGCTTAGCGGTGTCTTGTTACTGAATTACGATGTTGCTGCTGTTACATCTCATAAAAATAGCTCTCTTTATCATTGATGCTATGAGATTCAGAGCAGTCTAGGTCTCTTGAAATGCAAAAAATTTCCTTTGTGTAGTACGAGAGAGAGAGAGAGAGAGAGAGAGAGAGAGAGAGAGAGAGAGAGAGAGAATTAGAAAGAAAATGAATTGTCAGTGGAAGAGCTTGGGTGCTTGAGTCTGTAAAATTGCAAAATACTGTGGGTTGCGAAAGTCTGAAAGCAAATGTAAACTAGAAACTTGATATTAATGTTGAGAGGATCAGAGATTTAGAGCATTAAAGGACTTTAGGGGCCATCTAATCCAAATCCCTCATTTTACAGATGTGGAAGGGAGGCTTAGGGAGAGAAAACGACCTGCCCAAAATCACTCAGCAAATAACAGGATGAGATTGAAGTCCTGGGTTCCAAATCCGACTGTGCCATACCCTCGCTGTAGATGCTTAAACATTCTTTATGTGTGAGGCGAAATATTTTCACATTGCCTTCATTACCACAGGTTTTCAGTTGCATAGGATAGATCTCTGATTAGAAAGAATGACATGTTTGAAATTTTAGAGGTTATGGGGCGGCTAGGTGGCACAGTGAATAGAGCACCAGTCCTGGAGTTGGGAGGACCTGAGTTCAAATTTGGCCTCAGACACTTAACACAAAAAAACTAGCCGTGTTACCTTGGAAAAGTCACTTAATCCCAATTGCCCTACCTTCCCCCCTCAAAAAAAAAAACAACCAATATTAGAGGGTGTTCGACTTTATAGTCCAATATATAAGCTAACTTATTCAGTGTTTGTATTTCCCTATCCAGTTCTTCAGGAGGCACATAAATTATTTGTGGTCAAAATTCAGATGTTAAAAGCATGACTAGAGATAAATAAGCTTGTTAAAATGTGCATGGAGCCTAATTATACAGAAAACTTCATTTTCAAGCTATATTGAGATGTGATTGTAAAGAGCATCATAATGTCCTGGGGTTTTTTGTGTGTTTTGTCTTAGGAAGAAGTTATGGTTCTGGAGAGGATCTTATTACAGACCATAAAGTTTGATTTGCAAGTGGAACATCCCTACCAATTTCTCCTCAAATATGCCAAACAACTCAAAGGTAATAGAATCAGTGTTTTTGCTAAATAGAATTTTATAATTCAAAATTCACGTACAGCCCCTTTTGACTTTGTGGGCATAATTGGATTAGCACTTGGTGACATGATTTCATTTTCTGTTTCTCAGAAATAAAAACCAGACGTCAAGGTAATGGGATATGGTAGAAAGAGTTGTGGATTTGGAGTTGAGTTAAACCACTTCTGTTCTCAGCTTTCTCCCTAACTATCTGAACAACTATGACTCGATGACTTCCTCTGTTTCGTTGTTTGTAAAATAGAGGTGATATTTGCCTTATTGACTTCATAGGTTATAAGAGATGAAATGGACTAATAGGTGTGAGATACTTTGTGCTATCATAGTAATGGATCACAGTTAGACAGTCTGAAGTTTATATTGTTTTTCTCATAACAATTACCTTTTTTTAAATACAGACTTGTGATTTTGTTGGTGTGGAAGTCCCCTACAACTTAGAGTTTTAGAGAGTTGCCCGGTGCACTCAAAGATTAATTGACTTTCCTAGATTACTCAGACACTATTTGTGAGGGGTAGCACTTGAGAATTAATCCTTGGGGGCCAGCTTTCACCATTTTCACTGTACATTCTGCTTCCTACTTTAAAGTTTACAAAGGGGTTTCCTAAAGTAAATTTTGAAGGACTGTAGTTGATTCAGATCATCATTTTAGTGCTTTTACTATGTGCCAGGTTAAGTGGTGGGCAAGCAAACAAGGAGAAAGCAGGCCCTACCCTCGGGGGGCTTACTTTTTAGTGGGGGAGACAACACACAAACAGCTATATCTGTGCAAGATATAGAGTGTCGACAGGAAAGCCCTAACATTGAGGACAGGAAAGGCTTCTCACAGGTGGCAGGACTCGAGCTGGGACTTGAAGGCAGAGACAAGCAGGCAGAGCATCTCAAGCATGGAGCGCACTCAGTAACAAGGCACAGTCAGGAGGTAGAGAGTCATATGCTGCTGATTATGGAGGATTTGGAGGATAGTGAAATGTAAGAAGACTGGAAAGGTAGGGAAGGAGTCAGGTTGTGAAATAGTCTTAAAAAACAAGCAGGATTTTGTCATTTGATCTTGTAGATAATAGGGAACCACTGAGCTTTACTGAAAAATAAATATGATGAGACCTGTGCTTTAGGGAGATAATTTTTCCAGGTGACTAGAGGACAGACTGAATTGAAGAGAGATAGTATTAAAAATGAGACAACTCAGACTTTTGGAAGAAAGGCCTTCTAACCGGAAATCCACTAGTCTTTCTGCTGCATCATATAAATGAAATTTGTTTCTGTTTTATGGTAATGCTAAAGACAGGTTATCTGCCTGCCCCCAGATATGGCGGTTGCTCTGCAAATTCCCTGATAGTACCTTGAATTTACAGAGGCTCCATTTCTTTCATAAAATTCATTGGAGATTTTTTAGTGGCAAGGAATATGAGAAAATAGTATGCCATAATTACATTACCTAAGTACATTAGTCTTCCATGAGGATTGTTTGGTTTTTTTTTAATATGTTCAATATGGTGAGAGGAAAGAATGAAAACAAACAGGAATTGATCCTGTTTTAATTTTTAATTATTCCTTGCCTATCTGGCAGTTAGGGATTTTTTGCTCTCTTGATATGCTATTTTCTATTTGAATAATACTTCACTTTTGTTAAGATACTCACTGAGCACTTAGAACTTTTTTTCCCATATTTTTATTAACTTATTCCTTTTCTTTTATTAGGTGATAAGAACAAAATTCAAAAATTGGTTCAAATGGCATGGACATTTGTAAATGACAGGTAAATTTTACCAGTATATTAAAAAATATGGTACAGATATGATATATAGTCTTAAGTTTTTAATAATTGGTCTGAATAGTCTAGTTCATGACATCTAGAACTACGTATTTAAGAACTCTTAGCAACTAGATCATGGTTTTTTTTTTTTTTGCTTTTTTTGGAGGGCAATTTGGGTTAAGTGACTTGCCCAAGGTCACACAACTAGTTTTTTGTGTTAAGTATCTGAGACCGGATTTGAACTTGGGTCCTCCTGACGCCAAGGCCGGTGCTCTATTCACTGTGCCACCTACCCACGCCCAGCTAGATCATTCTTGATAGTGGTTTTAGAGCAAGGGTTCTTAACTTGGCTTCCATAAAGCAGGATGTCAGTGACACCAAATAGGTCAAAAGCTCCTGTTTTAGAGCCACAGTAGGTTAAAAACTCACTCTGTTTGTCTTTTCATAAAAGGACATTTTTTTAAAATGTTAGCTCTGTTGTATTAGGATTACTCAAAGGAGTATATTGATAAATTTGGGAAGCTAAAAGGTGGCTCTAAAATCAGGCTTTTTTTCCCCTTATGCTTGTCTCACTTTCTGTAATTTTTCTTGGTTTCACATTTGTTTTAGTAAGACAACATGGATGGTTTCTGTACTGTTGCATACGCTGTCACACATAGTTGATGTACTGCTTGGTTTTGATGAGTGACTTTTTTTCTCTTTTAATCTTTATCATTAGGATTTACTGAAAGGATGGCCACAGAGTCGGGGTCTATTGGGAAATGAATGCAATATAAAAACAATTCAGTGATAAAAATAAGACAAAATGTTTTTTTAAAAATTAATGAATAGAATTAATTGCTTCCTAAGTGGTTAGCCAGGTTTTACCATTGGAGGTATCCAGTGAACTTTGGATATAGTTATGTGACTAACTGCATTTAAAATGGCTCTGTTTCTTTATTATTCTAGCTTATGTACCACGTTATCACTACAGTGGGAACCAGAAATCATAGCGGTAGCAGTCATGTACTTGGCAGGCCGTTTATGCAAATTTGAGATACAGGAATGGACATCAAAACCAATGTACAGGAGATGGTGGGAACAATTTGTTCAAGATGTGCCTGTGGATGTACTAGAAGGTACCGTAAACGTGGCTGTATTTGATAGTGGTCTCAGTCAAACTTGACAGAACCTTAACTTTTCTCTTAAACGCTTAAGTTGAATTAAACTTGTTTTTATCTCTTTCCCTTTCTGTCTCTTTTTCTCTCTGAAATACACACACATGCACATGCATACACGCACATATAAATTTCTAGGAATTTCAGAGGAAGCTAGAACTAGATAATGTTAGAACTGGAAGGCAGCTTCAATATTTAATCCAGCCCCCTCAGTGTCCAGATGAGGTCCAGGCAGGTTCCTTGCCTCCCTGTTCGTGAACAGTTGTATGGGGAGTTGAGAAGAATATGAAATCTCTTAGTTGTTAAAAGTCACACCAAAAAAATTGTCTAGGTTTTATATCTTTAAACATGAATTTTATTTGCAATATCAGTTTGAGATAAACTTAATCTTTGTACTTTATTTAGACATTTGCCACCAGATCCTGGATCTCTATTCACAAGGAAAACAGCAAATGCCTCATCATACTCCTCATCAATTGCAGCAGCCACCATCTCTTCAGTCAACACCTCAAGTGCCCTCAGTACAACAGTCACAGCAATCTCAAAGTTCTGAACAGTCACAGCCACAACAGAAAGAGGCCCAGCAGACAGCGCAGCAGCAGCAGCAGCAGCAGCAAGCACAACAATCTAAGAAACCATCTCCTCAGCCTAGCCCGCCCAGGCAGGTTAAACGATCAGTGGTAAGTTCTTTGGGATATTTTGGAAATGGAGAGATCCTCTTGCCTTTCCTATTCCCCCAAATCCATCTTTGTTGGCATTTAAATTTTTTAACGTATACTAAAATGGTGGTAACAGTCTGAAAATCATTGTCTTACTCAGTGTTAAAGATATTAGGATTATAGACTTAAGAGTTGTAAGGGACCTTAAAAGCTATGTAATCCAAGCCTCTTATGTAAACAAATGATGAGTAAACAAATCCAGAAAAGGTTAGGTAACATACCCAAGGTCACATAGATAGTGACAGAGACACAACTTGAACCCAAATTCCAGATCCATTGTTCTTTCCATTGTAAAAGAGTACCTAACCATTCAAAAGCCATTCAGGTTTGTTTCCCTGCCCAGACAGACTACTTGCCTCCTAGGGTACTAACTGATGTGAATGAAAAAACATTATCATTCTTTAAGAAACCCAGAAGAGAGAGAAACCACAACACTATAGACAGTCAGTAGGTTGACTTTATTTTCAGAATTGAGAAAGGAGAAATGGGAACAGTGCTGAAAACTAGATTCTAATATCTTTAAATGGATAATAAAACAGCTTATGAACATTCACAAAAGAAAGAGGTGATTGCTAGAAATTAACATGACAATAGCTCCTTCATATTAAGCCAAACATATTTCTTTCAAGAATTTCCAGTCGGAGGGATCAAGTTTAGGCTACATGTATTTTATATTTGTATTTCAGCAAGCCATTTAACAGTCTCTTAGGGTGGTTTTGTGAACAGAAAAGGAAAAATGGTTGCATTCCTGTAGTTTGCAGTTTTCCCATTGAGGTCTGAGAAAAAAAATGTAATCTGACAGCTGTTTTCTGTGGCTACTTCTGGAGATTAAAAGTTCTAATGCCAGTCCTTTTAGAGATTATAAGCCAGGGAAAAGTAAACATTACACAGGTGATACTTACCCTGGTTCTTCTTTATAGCTGATGTATATGCAATCAGATTTGCTGCATTTATAAAGCTAGACAAACTGACAACTCACCTACAGTTGTCACATTTTTGTGACTATTTAAGTAAATGTTTTCTCCTGTTACTTGTAGAAGCACTTGCTGAATTAGGAAGAAGGGTGGACTAAAGAATTAATTCCTTTTATATGATACCAGGCGGTTTACTGAATGCTTTACTTACTGCATTCTCATGAGAATATTGGCAAGTATTATCGCTGTTTTGCAGATGAAAAAAGTAAGGCTCAGAGAAGTTAAATGATTTGTTCGGAGCCAAAACTCATATCCGAGTCTCCTGACTCCAAGAGTGATGCTTTTTCCGTTGGGCCACACTGTATTTGCTGGTCTTCAGAAGTCCCTACCAGATTTTCTGACACTAATTCATCATACTAATTCCAAAAATGGTAGTAGTATATACCTTCTAGTGCAGAAATCTATATAATTTGATACTTAAAATAATATTAAATCTATTTAATAGAGCTTCTAAAATAATTACCAGTAAACTGTCATTGAGCATCATGTAGGTGAGTATATTGGGTAAGAGTTGAACTAAATTTTGTTCTTAGGAAAATTAGTAAATTTGGTCTAATATCCAAATTGAGATGGAAGAACAAAATAGGAAAGAATACACTGTTATCTGCTGGAATCCTCAGCCCGATGTTAGTCTTTACATAAATCACGGTAGGTTTTTCTAAATAGACTAGTCTGGGGAAAAAATTGTATCTATGATCTCATCTCTTTGGTTTTTATTTTGTTTACTACTATTTTGTTACCTTACTAGTAACAGTTAAATATCTTTTTCCCCCATCAATAAACCAAGTTCTTAGTTAACATTTTAAAACTTTATTTTATTAGGTTGTTTCTCCTAAAGAAGACAACAAGACAACAGGTAATCTCATTTGTTTTAATATTTAATTTTTACTTTAATCAAAATGCCTATCTCAAATATGTTGCTTCTTTTAGAAAAAAATTTTTTTTCCAGGACAGTGGTAGTCCTAAACTTTGAATACTAGGGGCCTGAAGTTATTTCTTTTTCCCTTCCTTTGAGTTGCATTCTGTTAGTGAAGACATATAATAAGCCCTAGGGTCCTGTAATGGGGGCAGGATAAATGTGTACTTAGTAATAAACTAGCCGATAAAAGTCACATTAAAAATGCTTAAACATTTTTGTACCCAAATTTTGTGTGTGTGAACTAAGTCAGTATTCTCTAGTCTCAGTTATGCCATTTCATTAGCTAATGAAAGACAAGTTAAGGGCTTCAAAGTATTAAAAGTACAGCAGCTAAATCTCAGAGATAGGGTGAATTAGGATACTAGGATGTATATACAATAAATAGGAGTATTGCTCAACAGAATGTGTAACAATCCTCCCACTATGAGCTCAACAAGAGGCAGGCCTTTTATTAGACTCTTGATTCCAACTCTAATTTTCTTAGGATGTGAAATTTTTGTTAAGAATTCATAGAGGAAACTCAAAAAGTTAAGAAAGGACTGAAAAGTGTTTGAAGTAATTTATTCCTCATTTGTTCCACTTTGTCATGGAATGAAGTACTCCATAATGAGTAAAAATTTGAGAGACCTGTACTCTTTGGCTTCAGAACTATTAAAAACCTTTGCTATATTGGTTGAAAATCTTTCTAAAATAAATAATATACTTCTTAACAGTCATAAACAAGGCTTTTAAAACTTAGCTCAGTGACATAGGGCTGTCATTATTAAATAGCCGGATACTTTCACTGTATGTACAATAACTGGTGTGCTTGCTCTGATATCCTAGGGGTAGTTAAAGCAGAACCTCTCTCTTTCATACTAAATGACCCTGGACTACTGTGCTTGTTTTAGTTCTCAAGTCTACTTTTTCTGTCTCTTCTCTTCCTGAGAATAATCATTTCCTGCTATCATCAGGGTGCCTGTCCCCCAGGTACCAACCTCCATCTCTCCCTCCCACATTATTTTGATATGTTATGTTGTGACTTGAAAATAAAATATCGTTGAATGCACTGTGGCAAAAATAAGAGTAATTTGGTTCTGAGTGAGAACTTTGAGGATTATCTCTCCTTTGAACAGAAATGTATTAGCTTTAGTTGAATGGACTTTGAAATTTCTTTTGGATGTTCAGGACCTTATTTACTTACCTGTTCTCAGCTGTGTGCCAAATAGTTGAAGTGGCTTTATAAATGAACTCTGGATTTTTTTGAGGTGTTAATGGTATGTTCCAAAAATGATTTGAAGGGGTTTTCTCACATAGGTTTATTTGTGATTTTTTTTTCATCTCAATTAAAATTTAAAAATAGCTGTTTGAGGAAAATTAGGAAGAACTTTTTGACAAGAAATAATTTGTCTTTTTAACTAAAAGATAAATGTGTAATGGTTTAAATGGATTGTTTCTAAAGTTTCCTTGAAATCCATATTTGGTTACTTTTCAGTTATTTTTCCTAAAAGCCCAATATAAAAAAAAATTTTTTTATTCTCATACAGAAGTATGGGTGGCTTTTTAATACAGTTTTTCTTTTTAGAACCACCACCATCTAAAATCCCCAAAATTGAGACCACACACCCACCAATACTACCTGTACATCCACCTCCAGGTAAGTTTTCCTTTGAGATTAGCTCATTGGCAACCAGGTTTTTTGTTTATCTTATTAAGAAAGATTTGGACAGGTTGGTTACTCTGAAGAGAGTACTGGATTTGGAATCAAAGGACCTGGATTCAAATCCCACCTCTATCACTACCTGTGCAATCCTGGGCAAGTCACTTAATCTTTCTAGGCTCCTATTTCTTCATTTTAAAAATGAGATTGGATTAATTGACCTCTATGGTCACCTCCAGATCTTTGAATCATTGTGGATCAGAAAGAAGAAAGGGATAGTAGTTACATTAATTTCATGATTATTTTCAAGGACAATTGTAATGAAAACCAGCCCATAGGTGAAGTTCCAAGTTAAAATAATCTTTTAGTTCTTATTGATGGGCTTACCTAGTAACTGTGTAGAGCACAAGGCCTCACAATAATAACCACCAATTTACTCCTCAGATTCTCTCATTCTGAAATTTCAGACAATAATGAAGTGATTATTAGGGTAAATTTTATAGAGAAATCCTTACAGAACTCATGGCACATTTTCCCAAATCACCATGAGGTAGCTGTCATTTTTAGATTTCTTTATTAGGGAAACTTCTTGATTTGCATTGAGGTAACATTAGATTCAGTGTTAAACTTGAGACAGAAATCTGTAGTTTTTTAAAAAGACAGTAGGAGCCATGTTGGGGCTGGAGAAGAATCATTGCCAGTGTTGGACTTCTTTCAGTGTATGTGTGACAAACCTCTTTAATTTTTTAATGACACTCACTACTTCCATCTGCTGTGTTGCATGGTTCATTTGTGCATTTGTCCATTGCCTGTTTGCATATAGTATATATTTAAAATTTACATCAGACATGTAATATATATGCTGCTTCTAATTTCTCCTACTGGGGCTTGTAATAAGTTCTTGGAGGCAGAATCCACTTTTTTACTTTACTTATAAATTCTCGTGGTTACTCTAATATAAGTTAACTTTATGATTTAAAAAGATAATCTCCGTAGTTGAGAAAGAAGCATGGATTGTGCATCTACTACGTGCCTAACTTTGTATTATAGAGAAAGAAAGCTTGTTGCTTGTTGGAGCTCATTGAAAGAAGCTTAAAACAGCCCACGCCCCCACAGAACCCATCACTGTAGTTAGAAAAATGCAACCAGTGATAAGTGTGATGTGAACTGCAAGTGTTAATGGAATTCAAAGAGAAGTAACTAGTATGTTCTGTAGTCATCAGAAAGAACTTACTGGAGAACATGATACCTCATCTGGGCTTTGGAGCATTAGTGGAACCCGGATAGTTAGAATGGAGAGTGCATTCTTAGGTAGGGGATAGAAGCCGTGCTGTATGTTAGGAAAATAGAATGCTAGAAATGTAAGAGTAGAGGGTAACCTTGAGAGGGCGTCTAGACCGACCTCCTTCTAATATAGGAATGTCAGCCATAGGACCCCTGACAAGTAATCCAACAGCCTTTAAACAGTTCTGTGTAAAAGGCCAGCTTTAGGTAGTAAAACCAGGCTGTGAATAACCTTGGAAGGCAGGCAACAGGACGGAAACCGTGCTATACTTCATTTGGGCAATCTGATGCGGCCCATGCTGGTATCCTGGAATCTTTTCTACGGCATACCTAGCAAATGGTCATCTGATTGCAGTTTTTAGGTTAAGGGGGAAACACCACTAGCCCCCTAGACTTTCTGTAGTTCCTGTTGTTAAGGAAGTGTTTCCTGACATTGGGCTCAGATTGTTCAGGGGGGCTCTCTCTTCACCCAACCACTGTTCCATGTGAAGACTAACAGTTACCATATTCCCCTAAATATTGCTTCAGGCTAAACATCCCTAGTTCTTCAAGCATTCCTCATAAGGTATTAGCCTTTATCATACTATTTGGCTATTTCTGACATTTTATCACTTTCTAAAACATGACACCACAAATTGAATATGGCCTGATCTGACTGTGGCAGAGTATAATGAGAAAGTTCCCAAGCCCTTAGGGTGGCTTAAGATCACAGCAGCTATTTGGGGAATCTGTAGATGATTGTGCCTACTGTGTGCCAAGAGTGGGTCTATAATAACCAAAAAGAAAAAATCTGCCCCCCAAAGAGTTGACACTCTTTTAGAGTGTATCTGCACTTATATAAGTAAACATAGAAGAAACACAAGGTAGCTAGGGAAGTTACAGGGAATCAGGAGTAACAGGAAAGACCTGTGATGGGGGAGGGATTTGGTGAAACAGAAACAGAGCTTGGGAAGAGAATGCACTCTAGGTCTGGAGGAGAGTGAGCATGAAGCCGTAGTGACAGGAGATGGAAGGTTGTGTGAAGAACTGAACCTGCTGGAGAGTGCAGGGAAAGGAAAGAATGAGCTTGGAAAGATGGCTTGGGACCAAGCTCTGGAGGCTTTTAACCAGACAGGAGTTTCTGTTTTATCTGTAGCCAATAAGCAGTCTCTGGAATTGAAATACTGTAGTAACATGATCAGATCTGGACTTAAGGAAAACATGTGGAGAGTACAGTGGAGTGATGAGGAAACTTGAGAATGGGAGACCACAGTCTGACTGTATAAGTACAGTAGAAAGCAGGAATCATGAGAGGGATGTAGGGGAGGTAGAAACAACAAGATAGAGAAACTCATTGGATATGTGGAGTGAGGAGTTGAGGATAACACTGAAGTGACAAATGTTGCAGACTTGAAAAATGGGGCCGTGATGACCATTAGACTCATGGGAGTTACTGAGGTCAGCAAGAGATAGAGTGGGAAAAGGAAAGAGAATAGGCCTTTATGGTGTACCTACAGTTAAGGGTCAGAATATAAATGATGAGTAGGCTGTTGTTTTAAACCACACAAAGAGGATATGGTTTACAGAAGGAGAGGGTGATTAGCAGTCTCAGATGCTATGGAGACGTCGAGAATGATTGAAAAAATAACATAGATTTGTCAGTCAAGATCATTAGTAATTTTGGAGAGAACGGTTTCGTTTGAGTTATGTCAGAAGCCAGACTACGAAGACTTAAGGAAAGAGGAAGTAGTAATCAGTGTAAACATTTTTTTCTAGCAGTTTGACTGAGAAGGGATGAGGGATAATAGCATGAGAGTATGGTAGGATCTTGTGAAGATGTTTGGTTTGGTTTGGTTTGGTTTTTTTAGTGCGAGTGCACGTCAGCCTGTTTGAAGACAGTAGGGAAGGAACCATTACATAAAGGAATGTTGAAGATAGGCTGGAGAATGTGGAGGGCAGGGAGGATTTAATCCAGGGCATAATGTAGAGACTTTGGCTTTGGCAAGAAGATGGGCAGCCTCATTTTCAAATGCTGGAAGAGAAGAGGGCATTCTATGCAGCTTGATGCTTCAGCACACATTCTGTGTTTCTTTCTAACATTGCATGGAAAGCAAGCCCTCTGTACACTCTATAGATGTACGTTAGTGGCTCCATGATCTGAGTCTTGTGAATACTCCTAATAATATAGGTAGCAAGCCACCCTATCCCTTCTCATGCTATATAACTCTTATTCATGTCCCCTTATTCATGTTCCCTTCCATGAGGAACCCACTCAATGAGGTGGAGACTGTGTTCTAGGTCTTGTAATAGAATAACACTTGACTGTAGGAGTGTTGCAGTGTTCTCAGTTCTTCTTACATGACTATTTCATTTCCTTTCCTCATCATACATCATCTATATAAGATCTTTTACACCTTAGTGATGTGCTGTTTATATATGCCATATATTTCATTCACAATTTTGATTCTTGAGAGAGGGAGAGGCAGATACCTGTTGTCTGTCCAGTTGAATATCACAGTGTCTTGACATCAATCCTTCTTTGTCCATTGGCAGGGAACTTATTTATAGACTTGCCTTATTTGAGTTGTCATGTCCTCTTATGTTATGGAACTTGATGGCATGCTGATTGCATCTGCATTTAGGAGCACCTGGAGGACCTTATCATCTATAGGGAATTCCTGTTCCATTTGAACTGTGTGTTAGACATTCAGCATGCCAGTGAGAGATGTCAGCAAGCTTGTGTCTCCCTCTTTTATTCTTCTTTGATATTCAGGATTGTTGAACAGTTGTCCATTGTTTAGTTTTTCTGAGATCTGAATGTATAAATGGAAAGATTTGTTGGAGGAAAGGAAAGTCCCTTAAGGATGTATTTCACTCAACCAAATCTTAGGCTTTTAAATAATTGACAAACAGTGCAGTTTTGTATTCACTGTACTTCTTAAGTCAGTTGTTACTGTGAAGATGGTCTACTATAGAATATTTCTTGTGAAAATCTGCCTGATCTCTTCTCATATTTTCTTTAGATACCTCTGATTCCTGCATAGATCATTCTTTGAGAGAATTTTATAGAAATGGGAAAATAGGCAAAGAGAGAGTACTTAGCTGTGTTCTCTTGACCCTTTCTTTTTTTTTTTTCCATTAAGAATTATTATCTGGTCTTAAGTGCCCTCAAAATCATGTTGCCTACAGCATGGGTTTCCTCTGCATTTTCTTTTGTCTGATCCAGTTGCTTCACCTGTTTACCACATTTAATGCCATTTCTATTTTCTTGTATGGCACATCTGGGGACCGAACTATCAAGAGTCCAGATTCAGTAGTCCCACTTAAATTGATAAAGAAAAAAATGTGTTATAGAAATTGTCGTGTTGTGCTACATCTCACACCATGCTTTCTCCCATCTCATTTTCCCTTTCACCATTTCTTTCTGTTTTATGAGGTGATATTGCTTATGATTTTCTGTCATCCTCTGGAAAGATTTGTACAACAATTGATACTATAAAATGGTATGATCCTTGTACAGATCTCTCATATGTCAAGGTCAGGACATTTTGAATGGTTTCTGAGCTCCCTTGTCCTCATTCTAATTGTTAACATCAATCAAAGTTTTATAAGGGATGGTGAATAGTCTGTGGTACTCTTGTTTATTCATATTCCATTTTTCAGCATCAGTAACTTATTTGAATAGGTCACCTTCCAGATATTGGTGAGTAAAACTCTGTTATACTGAGGGGATTGTATGATGTTAAGATGACCCAGTCTCTTTGTCTGGAATTTTTCACCAATATAAATATTTTGGTTGAAAGTTTTTGGGTTTTTTTTTTTTTTAACGTTTTATGAATGCTTCTTGTTTTTATGTCAAAGTCATTTCTAGAAATACTTTCTCCCCACCCTCTCCTACTGAACTTGAACCTTTCTTTGTAACTCACACCATTAAATAAAAACACCAGATTACTCCATCTAATATATACAGCATTCTGCCAGAGTGGTCCCCCTTCAGCCATATAGGAGGCATAGTAGGCATAACATCATTATCTGTTCTCTGGAACCATTCTTGATGAAAAATTATTCTTTAAACGGCTTTTTAGAAACACTTCTATTTTGTTGAGTGAGGGATAGATAGTATTTTAATAGAACTAATAGTAGAGTTGAGATTTCTATTGTACTTTATTATTTACAAAGCCTTTTACATGAAATATCTCATTTGATCCTCCCCATTCTACAGATTCTTAACAGAATTAAAGTCCAGTGATATTTCCAAATTCCTCTACCTTTCCTCAGTATATTGCCATCATTTTCCCGTGTTATTAGATTGCTGGAATGTGAGGTATGTTATAAGGCTTGAATGTTGTTAGGAGCAGTGAGAAAGAAGCCTTTTTCTCTTCATAAAGTAATCTTAGTTGTAAACTATATATATGCAGACCTCCAAATCAGAGCCTTTGGGTAGTATTCACATCGTTTTGGTAACTAGTTTCTTTGAGTAGAAAACTAGGAATGTAGCAGAAAATAGAAATGTAAGTAATTGAGCAGCAGATTCATAGCTATTCCCTTCACTTTTTTGTTTTGATCCCACTTTCACACAAAACTGAGCCTCCATGAGAGTTCTGGAGAAGACTGCATGTGTCCTTTGTCAATGATTTAGCCTTTAAGGAGAATCTATCCAGTGACTAAATTTTTTAAAAAATAGACCCTGAGTGGAATGATTATGATCATTCCCACCAGCCTGTCTCATGGGAGAGTTCTGGAACTTTTTACCTAGAGTGAAAAAGCATAAGAAAAACTTACTAATCATTGGAGTGATGTAAAAGCAGAATGGGCAGCCTCAGGAGGTGGCTGCTTCTCTCTCCACATGAAGTCTGTAAGCAGTGCTGGGTGACCATTTTTTAGGAATTCACAGCCACGTATGGATTGGAATAAATGGCCCCAGAGAGTCACTCTAAGTAGAGTAGATCTATCATGTAGTGTAAATGAAGTGGGTAGGAAGCACTCCATTCCACTGCCATGGCTCAATCTCAGGGTATAAGGTGATCCTTTAACGCCTTAATCGATGAAGCACTGTACTGCTTGTTTTTTCAAGGGTAACAAGATTTCTGTTTTCTGTTTATTAGAAAATAATAAATATTAGAAAAACTGTACTAGGAAGTCTTGTTTCATGTAACCTTAGCTACATGAAGGCTTCAGTTTTCATGACACTGAAGTAGATATTTCATGTAGAGATTTTATTTCTAAAGGGTTGCCTTCCATAAATGTTACTTAGGCTTGGCCGTTACCTGTCATTTCACAGTGGCCTGGCTTGTGATCTTCTAAGTACAGTGAATTCTAGACAGAAATTTGAGTTCTAAAGAAAAGATACTTTAAGCGGCAGAATTAACCCTCAGAAATTTCTCAGTGGCCTGGAGGGGGAAAAGTGCACTTTGCATTTGGTAGCATTGGAGCCTTAGACTTCTAATCTTTATTGCCACCTACATTTCCCAGTGTATCTTTTCTCTCTTCCCCAGGGAGCCATACCTTATAATAACGATTAGGAAAAAAAGTCCAGCAAAACTAACCAGCAATCCCAGATGTCTAATTGGGTTTGCACCCCTTCTCTACAGATGACTAGCTCTTTAAGACTTTGAGCATATTGCTTTAACTTTTGTGAGTTTTTCCCCTCTATAAAATGGAATGATAATGTTAATGCTATCTATCTTCACAAGTTGGATCAGAGAGAAATACATAAAGCGCGTGGTTATTATAAGACATTACAAGTGTCAGTTCCATGAGGGTAAACTCATCATCGTCACACTCTCCACCTCTCACTGGGTCTGGCACATAGCTCAGTAAATGTCTAAATGAATTCAGTTTCATTGTGAATCCATAAACGTTTTAAAACATGCTAGAGAAAAAGACAAAAACAGTCTTCACCTTCAAAAGTGTATCTTCTATTGATGTGGCATATTTACATACATATCCGTACATACACACGGATACATATGCACACCAATCTGGATAATTTGGAGGATGCACACTGACTGTGAGTCTGAAAAGGCTTCTTAAAAGGAGGTGGTATGCTGAGGCCTGGAGGGGACTGGGAATTCCAGGGTAAAACAGCACAGTAGGCATTATTAGCACGTGCTGGGTGGGCTGTGCCAAGGCCCACAAGCAGAAAAGCTGGACCGTCACGTACAGGGAACAGCACGTAAGCCAGTGAGTCTGCAGTGAGCAAGCGGAAGTGATGTATATTCACCTTGGAAATGAGAGTTGTCGCCACTTGCGAAGGGCTTTAAGTGACAATTTTAGAGTTTGTATCTTTTCCTAGAAGAGACATATGAGTGTGGGTATATACTCCTTTTACATGACAGACTGGGAGAAGTGTTGCACTGATTGATTTTAGGGATCAGAACATGGCCTTGAATTCCACTTACGATCTTTACTGATTTGTTTACATTTGGGCAAGTCATGTAATCTCCAAATCTTACAGAAAAAAATAATTTGCCTCATAGGATTTTTAGGAGGAAAGCACTTAGGGGGCCTTAGAGCAACAAAGAAATGAAAGTTTTTTATGATTACTATTTCACATAATAATTTGTAAATTATTAAAAAATAAGTTGCCTAAACAAGCTAATTTACAAAGTCATTGTCAACCTGTACATAAGTCTAAATTCCATCCTGTTTGTAATAACTGGCATTTTATTTTTAGCTGTTTGTTGACTTTAATAAAAAAAATAAGATAATGTTCAAAGAAACCAGAAAAAGTATAGATTTTTTTTCTTTTTTGCCATGTGATTATGACTTTTGGTAATTCACATTTAGCTAATGTTGTAACTTTTGACAAAGCACTTCCTGAATATAGCACTTGTATTTCTCGTTTGTATAGTGATCCCTGTTTTGGCTTTTTCTCTCCTCTTTAGAACGTAAGCCAGCCCTCACAGCTGCAGTTTCAATGGGAGAAGGCGAGCAGACTGGCACAGTGGAGGCTGGAGATCTACCAAAAGTCCAGATTCCTCCTCCCAGTCATCCTGCCCCTGTACATCAGCCACCTCCTCTTCCTCACCGCCCCCCACCACCACCACCTTCCAGCTACATTACTGGAATGTCAACTACAAATTCCTACATGTCAGGCGAGGGTTATCAGAGTCTGCAATCCATGATGAAGACAGAAGGACCAGCCTACGGGGCTCTGCCTCCAGCATATGGACCACCCACTCACTTGCCATACCATCCTCACGTATATCCTCCTAACCCTCCACCGCCTGTCCCACCTCCTCCAGCATCATTTCCACCACCCAACATTCCCCCACCAACTCCTGGATAT
>CM053585.1:320377011-320407428 GCA_028646515.1 Pseudochirops corinnae | reverse complement strand
TCTGCAATCCATGATGAAGACAGAAGGACCAGCCTACGGGGCTCTGCCTCCAGCATATGGACCACCCACTCACTTGCCATACCATCCTCACGTATATCCTCCTAACCCTCCACCGCCTGTCCCACCTCCTCCAGCATCATTTCCACCACCCAACATTCCCCCACCAACTCCTGGATATCCTCCCCCACCAACATACAACCCCAACTTTCCACCTCCACGATTGCCTCCAACTCATGCTGTTCCTCCCCACCCTCCTCCAGGGCTTGGGATGCCACCTGCCAGTTACCCTCCTCCAGCTGTGCCCCCAGGTGGGCAGCCCCCAGTTCCACCTCCCATCCCCCCACCTGGCATGCCTCCTGTGGGAGGATTGGGACGGGCAGCTTGGATGAGATAACATGATGCCTCTTCTCCCCCTCACCCCTTTTTTTAAAACTCAAAAACCAATTTTTTTCGTTGTTTTTTTTTTTTTTTAATCACTTACCTTTGAAGTATAGTTTAAATGGCAAAAAAATAGTTGAACAGCAGGATACTTTATGTATAATGCCACACAGCTGTAGTCCAGAAAGGGAATGGAATGGTGAACTTGAACTCCAGTGAGCCTTCTACACTATGGCTTCTCGTATAGCTATTGCAAAGCCAATTAGAATCTAACTTGAGACACTTGATTAATTTCAAATCAGTTGTTACTGCACTGGATTACTTTATACTAGTGAACATGTTAACCAGCCATATTGGCTCAATAGTTATCTGTAAGGAGTCAATTTCCTTTTAAAATCAGTGCCTACTTTTACTGAAAAATAAGTTTTAAATAATTCAATATCATCTAAAGTCAAAACTCCGTTTTCCTTCAGTAATACTCTCCAGTGATACATGATGCTGTTGTCAGAGTTTATTGGTTTAACTGGTATTATCAGTCCTTTAATTTTAAAATTGTTTTGGACAGGTTGGCTTTGCCGAATTTGGGGCTGTTTTTTTTGTTTGTTTTTTTGATGGGGGGAGACAAGGGAATGGAAAACCGGACCTTGGAAAGTAATGTATGTTTACATCTATTTACAAATTCCTGTACATACAGATATATTTTTAAAGTGTGAATGTAACATCATACTGTGAATTCCATCTTGGTTACAAATGAGACTCCCTCAGTCAGTTACCTACCCAAATAAAATCAGTTCTGAAAATAAAAGAATGGTTTCTTGGCAGGGGAGGGGGGGGAAAGTGGAGAATATATGACTTAAAACCTCAGTTGCACCCTCTCCCTACTCATGCTTCTGGGGTTCTTCCTTTTTGCAACCCAAATCAGTCATCTACTGACTGAATGAATCCCACCCCACTGAATTTTACGAGATTCAGGGAGCTTGTAGGGATTAAGCTGCCACTGTTTTTATGAGAAGATCCTTAACTGACTAAATTTGAAGGGGGGAAAATCCATTGGTAAAGTTAGACTACCTAACTTTAACATCTTCATATTTCTGTTCTCTGAATCACTTGAAGTACTTTCCAGGACCTGTAGGGGAGGTTTTCTAACTGAAGATCTTAATTAGAACACTCTAATGGAAAGCAAATGTTTGCTTCCCAGAAGAACCTTTAGGCATATATGGGGGAGATGTATGGGTAAGGGGACTCCTGATATCTGCTCAGGTGCAGAGGCAATTTAAAACCAACAGTGAGGCCAGTCTTAATCACAAAGTTTGGAGTCATCGCAGCTTGCTTACAAAGAAGTTACTTTATTTTTTTAACTGCAAGTATACACTATCACAATCATCTCTTACTTCATTTTACTAAAATATTTCAAATAAATGTTTTAACCACACATTATCCAAAAAATCTATTTTCCTCCCAAGAAAATCAAAGTGGTTTCGGTAAAAGGTAAAAATTCGTGCTAAAGTCTAAAAGGGCTTTTTGCTCTGTACACAAACAGCAGGAACATACTTGTTCCAGTTCTCATGTAAATCACAGTCTACGGAGAATGGGGGGGTAGGGGGGCAAGGGGGGCACTGTCAGTCACAGGCTATACAGAAATCATACACTTTCCAGCAGATTTCCACAGAGCAGCACAAAGAGACGCCCCGCTTGATGAGAAATACACAGTTTTACCACTTTGTAGTCACGCACTTTGTTTCTTCAAAAGATCAGTAGTAGTATTCTTGCCCTCCCCTGTTCAAAAAAGATGAAAGGTCACTTTCCTTTTGATTAAACACTGACATAATGCTAATGACATTTGAATTCAAATGTGCCTTGTGTTCAAATGATTTGGATTCTGAGATACAGTGGGTCACCCCAGCACAGCTTGGTAGTCAACGTTGCAGTACAGCTATTTCAGTGAAACTTCAGAAATGCTGTTCATTTGCTCTGGAAGACAGCAAAGATTTAGGCTTAAGGATT
The DNA here is from genome assembly GCA_028646515.1 of Pseudochirops corinnae. Classification (NCBI taxonomy): domain Eukaryota; kingdom Metazoa; phylum Chordata; class Mammalia; order Diprotodontia; family Pseudocheiridae; genus Pseudochirops; species Pseudochirops corinnae. The sequence continues at coordinate 320,405,046 of CM053585.1, read as the reverse complement.
CTAAAGTTAGCATCCAGGTGTTTCCATATCTAGATAAGATCATACCACTATACTTTGGTAGAGGTATATCTTATTAGGTACTTCTCATTAAAGTTTCCTGTGTCCCCCAGATACAACTTGACACTCAAAAGTCCCTAGAGAAAACACTAGGCTCTATTTCACTTGGGAACATTATTGGGTGCCATCTTCAACCTGGAAGCTATCTGTTTCTGATTTGGCTCTGGCAGAGAAATAAAAATTAACTTTAAAATTATTTACATACTAAGGTACTGCCAAAAAGTCAGGTATGAGTCTATGGGAAAATTGTTTCATACCTTATACCCAGTTTGGAAGCAGTAAAAAAAGTCTTAACAGCTTAAAGACCAAAGCAAAGGTCACTCTATTCCTCATTGGTGGATTAACGGGTCAAATCAGTGTTGCTTATTGCTTCTTTGTGGAGTTGTCTTAGCCAATGCATTTCTAAATAGACATCGAGATGTCTGTTGTCTCTTTTCAAAGTGAATTTGTAATCTCATTTACAGGTTTGCAGTGTTAAGAGAAAAACTGTGCCTCTGTGTTCAGAAGTTCTTGCTTATAATGATATGATATCTGCCTCCTGGTACTTTGACGACTGTTACAAAAATGTATTCCATACTCGCAAACTCTTATTTGCATCTCAAGATGGAATTGATAGAGTAAGTCATTACCACTCAAAAGCTCCAAGATGACTGAGATAAGTCAGCAGTAGTGTCATACAAATGAGGGAAATCACTGAGCCTGTATTTCATGAACAAATGAGGTCTAGGTTCAGCATTTTAAAAATGTTAACTTTTTAAATACAGTATAGGAACAAGACCTCTGATTTCTTTGGTATAGGAAACTCCCTCTACCAACTTAAGACTTCTCTGCAACTTTTATAGCCTTAGGAAATTGCCTAGAACGGTGGGAAGTTAAGGGGGTTGTCCAGGATTACATCTTGCTGGCTTTTAAGGGCAAATCCAGCCACCACACCATGCTGCCTCAATTTTTAAGGAAGGGAATTCGAATCACCATAATATGTCAGAAGGGAAAAGTGACTCAGGAGAGCTCTATTTCCTCTTTACCTTAAGTAAACTAACAAAAGGAGACAAAGAAGCTAAGAGGGCAAGAAAATAGACAATGTCACTTGTCTATCTACAATTTATTGGAAATGACGTTGTGACCTCAAAAACACCGGTAGACCATCAGTGAATCAGGACTTTAGATTTAGAAATGCAGAATATTAGAGCTGAGAGACAGTCTAATCCCCTTGTACAGATGAGGAAACTGAGTTGACATGTACCTTCCAGAAAAATAGTAATGTTTCTCACTTTGTACAACCTTCAGTTTTGCCAAACCCTTTTAAGTCCATTATCTCACTTGATCCTAGTGACACCCACATGCAGGACCCAGATTTTTTCATGACGAAATAGCCCTAGAAAGAAGTAACTTAGCTAAGGCCACGTAATAAATGAGGGAAGGCTAGAACATAGGTTTATGGATTCCCAATTCAGTGCTCTTTTCACCAAACTTCACTAGAAGGTCAGGCCTGGTATCCCAATAGTTAAGTGCTGGGCTGCCTATCCAGTCCCTTCTTGGGCAGTGCCTTAATTCTCTGACTTTGGAAAATTCCTTCCTGGCTGCTAGTCAGCTCAGGTCAGCTTTGGCTCTGCTTACACATCCATTAATTCCTATTTACTGAGTAAAAGAATTGGAAATAGCGCAAGAGCCCATATGCAGCCCCAGCTAAGGTGCTGAGAGGGAGGGCTTCCAGTTATCCTCTGGGTCTCTAAATAGAGCTTGGAGGGAACTGGTTCCAAACAAAATTCATTCCTAATTAAGAGGTCAAGAATAAGCCATTCCAGACTAAACTTTTTCTGTTTTTCAACATAAGTTATTAAATGTTAAATCAGGGAAATATACAGTTTCCCTAGACTTTAGAAAGCAACATAACATATCTCTGGAGAAATGTTGAATAGAGGATAGTACAATTAAATTGATTTCAGAACTGGTTCATGGTCAGTGTGTCATTAATAGTTCCATATGAATTTCATAGTGGGAGTGGGAGTGTGTGGGAGTGCTTTGGGGGTATGTGCTTGGACTAGGAAGTTTTTATCAAAGATTTAGATAAATGAAGAGATGGCATCCTTAGCACCTTTGCAAGCCAAGCCCAGGAGACGCTAGATGACACAAAATGTTGATAGGTTACAAAATCGGGCCGAATCTAACAAGATGCTATTTATTAAGGATAAATGGTAAAGGCTTACACAAGTTCCCCAAAGTCGCAAATACAAGACAGGGTTAGACAGCAGTTCATCAGAAAAGGTCTGGGGATTTTATTAAAATCCAAGCTCAATATGAGTCAACGGTATATGCCAGCAGAGAAAAGCTGTTTTCTTGAGCTGTGTCTTAAGAGAGGCATAGCTTTGTGGGAATAAAGTGATAGTTTCGTTGTATCTGACCCTTGTTAGACCATACCTGAAGAATGATGTTCAATTCTGTTTACTGCATTTGAGAAAGGACATGGATAAACTGGGAAGGGGGCGAAAAGGGGAAGGAGGCAACTAGAATAGTAAAAGTCCTTATGTCCATTCCATATGAGGATGGGTCTAAGGGGCTGGGAGAGGAGATATGTTATGTCAGCTGCCTTCAAATACTTGAAAGGTTATGTAATGTAAAAGAGAAATTAGATTCATTATGTTTGGCCACAGAGAACATTACTGGGAGCAATGGGCAGAAATTGCAAATATAGGTAAATTTAAGCTCGACATGAGGGGGAATCTTCCTAATAATTAGGGCTATCTACTTGTCCCAAAATGGATATGGGTTGCCTTGAGAATCAGTGGGTTCCCCTTCCCCCCCTTACTGGAGGTCTTTAAGCAGAGGCCAAATGACCATTGGTCAGGTGGTGGGGATAGATGGCTTCTCAGGTATGGGTTGGACTAGTTGGCAATTCCAACTCTAAAATTTAACGTGTGTGTGTGTGTGTGTAAGCAGAGGATACTTTCTGAGATGGCTGTGTCAGCTTTCTGCAGATTCCTTTTTTTCTCCTTCTTTCAATTAAATTGGACTAAAACATCCCTGAATTGGAAAGAGGGCAGCCTGTATTGCAAGATCATCAAGAAGCCTAGCAAGAAGCAATTCCATGGAGGAAATAAAAACCCTTGAGATTTTATAAACATCCATTTATGACCCACTGATAAGAAACTCAGCAGAGTACGAGACTTGCCCGATTCTTTCAAGCTAGAAAAGTTTCCACTAAGGGCCCAACAAAGGAATTTTATTTCATCTGAAGATCATCCACTGTCTAGAGAGACTCATCACCAGGAACAATGCACAGTAAACAAAAGAACTCCTGTGGTGGAAAGGGAAGGAAGGAGAAAAATCTACACTTACAGAATCCTAGATCTGAAGTTCTCAACCAAGACTTAGTAGGGAGATAAAGGAAGCTATAGAAAAAGGGTAGACTCATCTTTATCTTTCAACTAACTAATACTAATGGCCAGCTGGGGACCAGTTCCCCAGTGTTTCCACAGAGCACTCCAGGCCCTGATGGGAGAGGTTGTTTACTTGGCTACCAAGACTCAACCTCAGAGTTCAAAGGAAACTTCACCTGGCAAAAAGGACTTGGTCTACGAAAAGGAAGCTGGTAGATTGTGGGGCCTGGCTACCATTGAGATACTCTATCAGATTTATCAAGACATAAATGAACTCATGTTCTGATCCATGGTATTATGAGGGAAGTTATTCACATGAGGAAAAAAAAACTACACGGTAGCCTTTGTTCTGGGCTAAGTAAACAAAAGAAGTCCGGCATCTCATTAGGCTCTTTCTGGGATGGATTAAGTATGAGACAGGATGAGATGAATCTTCAGACATCTCAAGGGTCTTTTCCCCTAGTGCAAAAACTAGACTTATCAGAAATTGCCACCACCACCACCCATACCACCATGAACCCAGAAACTATATGGCTGACAACCCCAAAAAAGGAAAGCAGAACTTCTGGGCTGAGTTTTGAACAACCCAAAAGGAACTTGAACTGCATTCTAACTCACTCTTGAAAAAGCCATTTCAGTATCAAAGATGGGAAAAGCTGTAGGTGAGAGGAGCTCCACTGGGTCACCCAAAATTCTCCAACTGGGTATTTCTGAAAGAGGATGATCAGAACTCCATTTGCAGTATATGGAAAATGATTGCTTCCCCAGTGAAGAGCCATCCCAGGACCTCAAGAGTACCCTAGGTCAAAGCTGCCATATTTACAAAGAACACCACAAAAATAATTCTGGCAGCCAGAGAGTGAGAGGTCCCTCCCTCTTGTGCATCTCCCATTGTCCCATTCTTAAGAAGTCATTCTCCTATACACACTCATCCCCAGTCTTCAGAGTAAAGCTCCTACAAGGGCCCCTTGAACTGGTTTCCTGAAAGGTGCTGTCGGATGGAAGGTTTGGAACTTGCTGCATCTCCAAGTTTTCTCCAGACAACCTGTGGGAGACAGAGACAAGTCTATGAATAAAGGCCCATCCCTACTGACCTAGTGCAATCTGCTAATCAGTGGTCCTAAACCACCCTAGTTGCTTTCTCATTAGTTGACCACACAATCACTAGTATAGTTTTCTAACTGCCTAGTATTGCTTCCTTGGATATAATACAATCACTTGTACTGTTTTCTAATTGTCTCATATAGTAATAGAATAGCAGAGCTGTAAAAAAAAAAAAACAAAAACCCAAAACCTTGGAGATCATCGAAGTCTAGCTCCCTTGTTTTAAAGAGGAGGAAGCTGAACTCCAGAGAGAGGAACTTGCCCAGGTGATGCAGAGTGGGGACTTGAGTTGGGGGGCAACCACAGTGCACCGAGTCTTAGTCTTCATCTTTTCACATTGACTTAATAAGATTTAGCAGAGGATGTTAGAGCAAAAAGGAGCCTTAGGAACCCTGGTTCTCTGTCCTCCCCCTTCATTTTTTCAGATGGGGAAACAGGCCTGGAGAAGGAATATAACTTTATGGTCTCATCCACCTCAAAATTCTGTGGTTTTGTGTCTCTCAGAAGACATCCCCCCACCCCAGAGATGGGCACTTAGCAGTTGGCCTTATGCTGATGGTTGCTAATTTCTACGTTCTGAGTTGAGGACTCTGCCTGTACTGTTAGCAAAGGTCACTAGATGGCAACACTGGTCCAAAATTCAAACTAAGGAAACGAGCTTTCTGGCTTTACTAATTTCAAGCCTAGGAATCAATCTGGCTAAGGAATAATGGAAGCACAGGCTGAGGAGGATGCTTGGGGTGGGGGGTGGGGGTCAGGGAGAGAGTGGAGGTGAATGGGCAAGGAGAAGCTGATAGACTCAGCAGAGCCAAACACCAAGGTCTCCCTCCAGATCTAGGCATCCACTGGTGAAGTCTTTAGGAATGAAGCCCTGTAGTATTTCCCTACATATAGGTTACCGGAGAGGCCTCCTCCTTAAATACCAATTTCTCTGGATTGTTGTCCTCAGACAAGGAGACAGTAGGATCAAAAGGGCAAAACAATCAACAGGTCGGTGGAGTAGACTGAGCTCTAGCCTAGCAGTCAGATTCCAATGGCCAAAGGCAAATTTCCTGCCTCTACTAATTCCCTGTGTGATTCTGGACAAGTTGCTTTCCCCTTCTCCTCAGTTTCCCCTATAATCATCAAAATTTGTAAAGCACCTCAGAATTTACAAAGCATTCGTTGTCATGTCCTCTGGTCCTCACAATAATCCTGAGAGGGAAATACAGTAGCAATGATTATCCTCACTTTTCAGAAGAAGGAATCGAGACTCAAAGGGTTAAAACAGCCCGGTGAGTTACAGGTGAGACTCAAATCCAAGTCTTCTAGGCAAGGGGTCTTTCAAATATACACTTTGCTCCTAATTCCCTCTGTCCCTCTATGGACCCCTCCATGTACCCCATGACGCATGCTGTAAGTTCCCAAGAGCAGGAAACACAGAACGTCAGAGCCCAAAGAAAGTGGAGACCATCTACTTCCAGTGGAAGAGGGATTTCATCAAGGTCACATCACTCAAAAGCTGTGCCTATATAGCTTAGCACAAACGTAGAAAATTAAACTAGAATATCCCTTGGGGGTGAAGATGCTGGTATTATGATGGTCACTGTGAGCAGCGGCCACACTTACTCTTATGCACAGAAAGGCGCTACCTGATAAAAGCCCACTGGACTTGGGAGTCTGGGTACCTAAGTGTCCATCTTAGTCCTACCATTTACTAAATGTGTGGCCTTGGGTAAGTCACTTAACTTTTAGGCCTCAGTTTGCTCACCTGTAAAACAGAGGCAATGATCCTTATGCTACTGACCTCATTGGTTTGCTTTACGATAAGAATGAATGTGAAGGTCTTTATAAACTAGAAAACACAATTCAAGGTTAGCTAGGTGATACAATGGTGTAGCATGCCACGCCTGGAGTCAGGACCAAAGTTTAAATATGTCCTCAGGCGCTTACTTGCTGTGTGACCCTGGGTAAGTCATTTAATCCTCTGGCTCAGTTTCCTCATCTGTAAAATGAGCTGTAGAAGGAAATGGCAAACCACTCCAGTACCATGGCCAAGAAAACCCCAAATAGGGTCGTGAAGTGTCAGACATGACCAAAAACAATTAATGACAATGATAAAGCACCAAACAAAGGAAACTTGTTTCAAATGGGGCAACCGTGGCCTGGAAAGGTGAAATGCTTTGCCCTGGGTCACAGAGCCCAAGGTGCATGGCTAAACAGTGGAGGTGAAAGTCCGAGAGCAACAGTCCTGTTCTAGGCACTGGTCGGCAGAGGGCAGCACTCACCTGGTTACAGCAGGCATCTGAGCCCAGGGATCAGATCAATTCAGCTTTTTTAAATCAGCTTAGCACATTTTCAGTTTAAAACAACAGCAACCTTTAGAAATGGAGATTTGCGCCTCCCAGCAACTGCCCCAAGTCACTACCACAGTCACCGTGGTCAGGTCTTCTTTCTTATATCTCACCACCTGCCTTTCCCCTTAAGAAGATGGTGGCCCCAAATTTCCCTGGACAGCAGAGGAATTGATCTTTGGATACATAGTAGGAGCCACAGACCCTGGGACACAGAAATTCCCTCCTCCCAAAGGAGATGAGACCAATGCTGCCTGTGGGTGCAGGTAACCAAGGGGCTATGGGGCAGGGCACAGGCAGAGGTCAGCAGACTACAATCCAGAGGCTAAATCTGGCCCACTACCTGCAAGCTAAAGATGGTTTTCACATTATAAAATAAGTTTGTATTCTTAAAAATAAAAAAATTATTCTTAGCTCCTAGGCCATACAGAAGCAAATGGTCATTTGCCAACCCTTGTTATAGTGGAAAGAGTTAAGAGATCTCAGTCTAAGCCTACATGTATGACCTTAGGCAAGCCACTTTCCTACATCATTGCCCACAAGAAGAAGGCAGTGGGATCATTCAGTCAGTGGGCACCTGGAAACCAATCAGATCTGAATTCTGGCTCTGTTTTCTGTATTAATTCAGAAGCAAGATGGTACAAGGGAAAGAACACTGGCTTTTGAGTCAGAGGACCTGGATTCAAATCATGCCTTTTTCTCACACACCTATGTGGCCTTGGCAAGTCACTTAATCTCACTGGGCCTAAATTTCCTCATCTATAAAATGAAGGAGTTAGACTATATGGCCTCTCAAATCTCTTCCACCTCTAGAACCATATATAATCCTATGAAGTTGCTGTGCTTTTTGAGAACAGGAGCTGTCACAAAGCGGCTAGCTTACAAGGCATTTAAAAGGCGTGTTGCCATTATTGTTGGTCTTTAGTTCACTTCTCTGTAAATTGAGACTCTGAATCCAGAAGACAATCTCTAAGGCCTTTAGCAATGTCAACATTCTAAAAACCTATGAATGTTTCCAACCTCCCAGAAAAAAAATCATTTCTCAATCAATCTTTCACTTGTCAAAATCCATTCCAATTCATTATTAACAATCTTGCAAGGGAGTCAAGACAAGAATTTTTCATCCTCATTTCATTTTTGAGGAAACTGAGGCCCAGAGTGGTCAGGAGACATGTCCACAACTGGCAGATGGCAGAGCTGGGACTGGAAGGCAGGTTTCCCCCATCCTGCCTATCACATGAAGACCTGAGGACACATCCAAGTGCCCTTTGGTGACTGGAACACAAACTTTATTCATTCTAGAGAGAAGGGCAAGAGCCATCAGAACAATTTCTCCAAGATCCCATAGAATTTAAGGTCATTACATTGCACATTTCACGGACGATTGCTTTCTCCTTTTCGCTCAGGTCCTCCTCGTAACTGTCCTGTATCTGCCTGTCCAGGTTTTCATGAACTTCCAAGACCTAGAGGCAAATGGATGCACAAAGGTTATTAGGGCATATTTTTTTCCTCCAGTAGAGGTTTACACTTAAACTGGTTTAAACTCAGTCTTCCAGCCCTGGATTTTGTTGCAACTGCTAGATAAACTGAAAATATCTTTCTTCCCTCCTTGTCTCATAATTAGATACATGAGCCCTTAAGGATTGAGTGATCTGCATTTGAAGGACACGTAGTAATGTCCAGTCACTGTTCTTTGACCAACTATAATCCAGAATTCACCATGAGACTCTACATTTTTTCAATATAAAGTCTAAGCTTGCTAGTCTAGCATTCCAGACCCTCCTGATGCTGACCCCCTACTTTCCCTTCATATCCCATCTACACTTGCTGCTCAACATTTAAACAATGATCTGCTCTATGAGAGATCTTTTAGTCTCCACCACTTCTTAGGTATGTGACCACGGACAAGTGATTTCTCTCCTCTATGGGTCTGTCTCACCATGTATCAAATGAGGGGGTAGGATTTGATGATTCCTAAGATTTCTTTTCTAATATACATTTTACATAATAAACATTTCATAATATATACTTATGTAATATACATTCAGCTCTAATATACATTTTATGACTCTTCAGCCCCTTTTGGTTTTAACATTCTATGATTTATGATTCTAATGGCCACTACCGTTTATCCAACACCTGCACATTTCCAAAATGACTTTGGGTTCTTATGAGGGAGGCTCTTTTAAACCTTAAAAGACCACATAAAGATGAGTTATTGTTATCAATATTCTCATTGCTTTGCATAATTTTCCTGCAAGGAAGGGGAAGAGGCACTTCAGTCTTCCTGTTAAGTGATTTGTCCGAAGTTGTAGAGTGGAAGAACCAGTTCTGGGACTAGGGACCCTTGCCTACTCCTTCCAGGAGGCTACATTGCTGCATATATTCTGGAACTACAGAAATATGGCACAAAGGAAGACAGCACAAAAAAAAAGTCCTACTCTTAAAAGCTCTGACACTGTTATCTGAAGCTCTTTAGAAAATTCACTCTGAGCAAATATATAAATATATATGTGCGTGCATGTGTGTATGCATATATATGTATGTATTTTTATATATTATATTAAAATTATGTAAATAATATAAACCACTATCTTACATGTATGTATATATACCTATTTGGACATACATATATGCATGTGTGTATACAGATGGACATGTGTGTGTGTACACACACACACACACACACACACACACACACACACACACACGTCCATACATATATCCATGATAACCAAAGGTAGACTCTTAGGTTCCTCATAGGTTTGTAGGTAGTCCTGTCTGGAAGCAAGGAAATGGGACTCAAAGAATATTACATCCAAGACTTTTAAAAGTCTGTTTCTATTATCATTACACACATAAGCACATGCACACACACACATTCTCTCACTGTCTGTTTCTCTGTTTCTTCTCTACCCCACCCCCCCATCCCCACAAAAAAAGGACAAGAAATTTTTCAAGGGATGAAAAATCAAAAGGAGTTACACATTCAGACAGTCAGCGGCATGTCAGGGACATAGAGTTCTAGGCTACTGTGGTCTAGAGTGCTCTCTGAGTATGTATGTATGTGTATGTAATGGTAAAGAAATTTGAAGCTCTTCCCTGCCCCTTAACAGGCCTGGGGAATTTGAAGATCTTCCCTGCCCCTTAATGGGCTTCACTTGGAGCCCAAAAAGAGAAGCTTGCTTAGGGGAAGCTTGTTTTTCAGGAAGACCCACATCTTTTGTTACTTTGTTTTGGGGCTCACTTATAGGAAGAGTTGTGTGATTTGGCCAGATGAGACTGGACAGTTGTTGAGCCCCCAGGCCTTGAAAACTCAGAGGTTGGTGCTTCTCTCTCTGGTGACTAACTATGTATGTATGTAATGGTCAGACAGCTAGAAGCCCTGTCTGTTGATCTGTTGAATTGTGTCATTTTCTCTGTCTGTATTTTTTTGTCTGCTTGAAATTTCTGTTTGTATTTTTTGGAGGTTCAGGGTGCTGACTTTTCCCTGAACTAGTAAATGATATATATGTTTGATTAAACTAAGACTGTTAACCCTCTTTGAGTTGCTTTCCTTTAGAAAAACAGATCAAAGAACCTGTGCTAGCAGCCATCCTGGGTATGCTAGGGTGCTTGCTGCTACAGTGTACAGCAGAGAGAAGGGTAGGGAGTGGAGAAAAGGACACAGAGACGTACCTTCATGGCATGCACTACTGCCTCAGGTTTCTGTCCCATAGGGACATACCCCACTGCAGGGGAGGAAGAAAGCTCGGCTGTCATGTGAGCAGGACCCTGTGGAGAAGTAATTATACCTTTTAGCTTGGCTTTGATTTCTCAGTGCAAGTTTGAATCATCCAAGTGTCTCTGCTGGGCAGTATAGAACCCAAGACAGGCAGGTCAAGGCAACAATTATGGAGACTTGGACCCTGAGAACTGGAAGAGGTCTTAGAATCACAGAATCTTACAGTGAGAACTATCTGTTAAAGATGTTATCAACAGGATTCATGATATGGGTAAGTAAAGGTTGGACTAGATGACCTCTGTGGACTTTCCAACTCTGGTTCTATGGGATCATGGCATCATGATCTTATGAGGTGGCAGTTCCACCTCTAGAGGTGGAAGGAACCTTGGAAGCCAATGTGCTATCAGTATCTGATTCTATGTGGTTATGGGCAGGAAGAAGATGGGGGTTAGGACTACAGCTGAAGAAAAAGAGGATAATGAGAAGATCTAAAGAGAAGCCAGGACAACTGAAGTCCAAAGAGAATCTCTAAGACTGAATTTCACTCCCTTCAACTATCTCCTTTATAAAAGGAGGAGGCTGAACCATAAGTATTCTAAAATTTTTTCTCATTCTAATATCTCTCCTTTCTTTGCTCCTGAAACATCTCTCCCAAGTGATGTTGCCACAGGAAAGCAAAAAAGAGACAACTTTTGGCCAAGATGGCTACCTAAACAGAGTCCAACCAGGCCAGTCCCCCCACATACCTACTTGAGAAAAATTAAAAATCATACCAGATCTACTAATGAGCAAGTAAACCAATGAGAAACTATACTAAATGCATCTTCCACCACAGCAGGACTGCCCAAGAGCAAGCCAGAAACCTACAGGAAACAGGAAAGGGAGTCACTCAATAGGCAAAGCAGTAATGCTGGCCCAGGAAACCACTCTGAGGAGCCTTAAAGTGTACCCTAAATGAGCAAGAAACACATGTGACCTACAACATTCTGTGTTGAGAGCAAAGGGCTCCCCAAAAAAGCCCTAAGGTAGAGACCTTGGAAGTTTCAACAAGCTACAGCAAACAGTAAGGCATGCCAGCATTTAAACCAACATATCCCAGGCCCAGGGTCTCGGAGGTTCTCACTACTCTTTCTTGAGAAGTCACAAAGGGACCAACATCTGGCACTTTGAACAAAGATCCAGAGACACTAGCCCCAGGAGATTTAAGTTAGCACAGTAACCCAAGGGACCCAGAGTCAATAAGCAGAACCAACCACCCTACCCAAGAGTGTTGTGGGGCAGAGACTAGCTCTGGCACAAAGCCCCAATTCAAGGGTTAAATCTAGATACGTCAGTAAATGAAAAAAGTCCTTAAAACAGTATAAAAATTTACCATAAATCTAGAAATCTCTTCCAAAGGAACTTAACAACAACTGGGAACAGAAACTCAACAGAAAAATGGATTTTCCACAAGGACTACAAGACCATTTGGAAGAAATAAAGCAAGAGATTTAAGTTCGAGGAATGAATTAGAAGAAGAATAAATACTTGGAACAGAAAGTATTCATCTGTACCCAAGTAATAGCCTTTCTGAAAATTAGAATATACTAAACAGAAATTAGTGAGTAATTCCATGAGATAACGTTAGAACAAATTTAAATGGCTGAAAAACTGAAAAAGGTAACAGATAAAAAAACAACTTGGAAATAAGTTAAATAAATCTAGAAAATAAAAGAAATAAAAATAAAGAGAAAGAATTTAAGTCACTGGACTTCCTAACATTAAAAAAAAAAAAAGGTCTGGACATTATATTTCAAGAAATATAAGTGAAAACTTCCTAGATCTATTAGAAGAAGGCAAACTAAAAATAAAAGCAAAGTGTACCCCACTTTGAAAGTCCCTTCCTGAAAGAAATCCCAAAAGGAAAAGTCCTAGGAATGTCACAGCCAAAATCTAACCCTTCCAAATACTGAAAAATAGTATTGAAAATCCTGGGGAAAATATACTGAAAGAAGCAGTTCAAGGACCTGGGAACCAGTCAGGATCACATGAACCCGGCAGCTTCTCCTATAAATGAGGAGAGATCTTGGAAAATATTTCAAAAGGCAAAAGGGATAGGTTTGCCACCAAGAATAATTTACCCCTCAAAGCCACAGACAATCTTTCAGAAAGAAAAATGGTCATTTACTGAAAAAGGATACTTTCAAACATTTCTGATAAAACAAAAACACAACCCAGAACTGAGCAGGAACTTGAAAATATACAGTCAAGAGTCCAGAGAAATCTAATAACAGTAAATTCATTTGAGCAGTTGGAATGATCTATTTGATGATATAGTGCTAACACTGTAATGGTGGAGAAGCAGGTGTCCCTTAGAACCATAATATCTCCAAAGGATATTGAGGAAGTTAAATAAGAAAATGGAATGACTAAGGGATGGATTGTTCTGTCCTGAGGGTTCTAAAAAGAGGAATGTGATGGAAGATTAAGAAGAATACACTGGTATAGAAAAGAAGAAAGAAGCAGAAGTTCACACACACATACACACACACACACACACACACACACACACGCGCGCGCACACGGAATTCAGTGTAGAGACATATTAACACAAGAGGAAGGCGAGAAGGGAAAGGGAAATGTGAAGAGGGAAGATAATACCAGGCAGGAAATAAGAACCAACAAAACAAACTTCCTGACCCTACAGTGGGGACTAAGGGGGGGGGGGGGGGGGGGGGCGGGGGGGCAGATCAAAGAACTAGACTTATAGGGATGCCTCAGTTTTTTTTGTTAAGATAATTGGGAATGGCTAAACAAAACGTGGCATCCAAACATAACAGAATATTACTGCACCTCAAAGAAAAGACAAAAGATCAGGGAATCTTGGGAACTCTCAACTGAGGCAGAGTGAAAAGCAGAAGAATCAAAGGAACGATCTGAAGAAGTACCAAGTAAGGAACAACGATTTTGAAAGACCCAGAAAAGCTGATCGATGCAAGGATCAACCAGGGGGCTAGAGGGTCTCTGGTGAAGCTCCTTGTCACCCACCTCCTGCTAGAGGGGTGGTGGATCCTGGACACAGAAAAAGACAGCCCTTTTTGATGTGGCCACTGTGTGATTTCACTGTGTTTGCCCAGTGCTTATCTCTGCAAGAATTTATTAAGCACTTATTTATTATATGCCTACTTATCAGGGATAAAAACAAAAACAAAACCACAATTACAGGACCCAGGCCCTCAAGGAACTCACATTCTAACAAAGGAGGCCTCATGCAAATAACCGCCTCCCTACAGGACAAAGACAGTCCTGTCTATCAGGACCTGGGCTCCAGAAGCTAAGCTGAACAAGTCTAAGTCCCTGTTATACAAGCAGAGAAGAGACCAAAGGAGTAGGGATCCAGAGTTGGAAGGAGCCTTAATGGCCTAGGCCAACCTCTCCACTTTTTAGATAGGGTAACTGAGGCAGGTTAAGTGACTTGACTTACCCACGGGGTTACCCAGATAATAGACAGCAGCAGAATCAAGATTCAAACTTCAAGTTCAGCATTTTTTTTACTTCTTCACTAACCTTTCCTCAAGCAATGACTTATTAAATACTTTTAATAAAGGAATCATAGCTTCCCTAATCCTTCTCATCTCCAGGCAGAACATTCCCACTTCCTCTGACCGATTCTCACATGGCTCAAGCTCCAGCCCCCTGCCCAGCATCCTACTTGAAACCACTGCATCATTTGTCCCTACCCAGACTCAGCTTATCACGCTGTGTCCACAACTCTGCTTCTTTTACTCCCATTCTAAACAAACTCCTTTATGGAGCTGCATGATTGTACACTTCCAGGAGTCATTTCCTCTCATAGCAAGCTTGCCTGAATGCTGCTCCTAGCTCCTCAGGGGAGAACAGTGAGAAGTAAAGCCAGGATGACTGCCACTCAGACCAACTTTCTTCCCCCAAAGAAGAGGATGGACAATTCAAATAGAGCTTTGTCCTAGGAATCAAGCAAGGAGACTGTCCACCTCATTCCAGGACTGCAAGAAAGCAGTTCACGACCAGAGACTTCAGCTGAAGTTTGTTGAAGATCCTAGAATTCACTCTCCTTGACAGGGACCATACTCTGGTTCTGCAAAGCTGGGGAGTTAAGAAGAATCCCAGCTCCATCACCTATTGGAGTAGGTCTCTTCTTCCTTCTGGGCCTCTGTGTCTCATCAGTCAAATGGAATGATCATACCTCCTCTAGCAACATTTGTAAAGATCAAATGGGGATAACAGATTAGAAAGTTCTTGGAAAATTAGAAAGTGATGTTAAGTCATGTCACCCCATTTGGGGTTTTCTTGGAAAAGTTACTGGAGTGGTTTGTCATTTCCTTCTCCAGCTCATTTTATAGAGGAGGAACTGAGGCAAACAAGGTTAAGTGACATATCCAGGGTCACACAGCTAGGAAGTGTCTGAGGCCAGACTTGAATTCAGGTCCAGGCCCAGTGCTCTCTCCATTGCAATACCTAACTGCCCCTAAGTGATGAAAAGTAATGGAGAAGGTAAAATCCTGGAAATACTAGCAGCAGCAGTGGTAATAACAATTATAATGGTATAGAGCGGATCTATGATTTCACTGACATAGACAGACATCCCAGAAGAAGAAACTCCCTCCCTAATGGAAGTCGGCACTTTATAGGCAAATTATAGTGCTAGAAAATTTCCTAAAGCAAAAGTGTCAAACTTGACCTCTCCCTTGACCAGATTAAAATGTAACTGAGAATTTTTTTAAAAAATAAATAAAAATACAACACAATATAGATAATTTTAATGAGTCAATATGCAGCTGATTCAGTTCTATTTGAATCTGATACCACTGGCCCAGAGGACTGAGATGTTATTAGCCAATATTGTGTCAGGGGCAGAATTTGAATCCAGTTTCTTTTGGCCTACTCTCTATCTACGACATATCACACGCTGCATCTTCAACATTGTCCTCATCACATTTTCTCATATTCCCATCAGAAAAGTTACTAGGGGCAGCTAGGTGGCCCTGGAGTCAGAACCTGAGTTCAAATCTGGCCTACAACACTTACTACTTGTGTGACCCCGGGCAAGTCCCTTCACCCCACTGCCTCCCAAAGTAAAAAGAAAAAAAAGAAAAGAAAGGAAAAGAAAAGTTACTGCTTCCTTAAATTGAATGAGAAGGGCTTGCCCTTGAGGCCTTCCAAGTACCACTGGGGAGATTGTTCCAACAGTGCAGATTATAATGCAGGTGACCAATGGGTCAGAAGTTAAGGATATCTGTAGCAGCCTATCTGCGGGAAAACACTGCCCAGACCCCATTTGTCACTTGCAGCCATGCTACCCCTCACCCCAGTCACCTGCCATATGTCACAAGTAGCAGACGGTTTATTTAAATGCACATCCACCCCCATTATCACCAGCCACAGCGCATCCCATCCAAAAGGATGGGAAATCTTTGTCTCGCTCGTCAAAAAACTGAGATCAATTGAAATAAGAAGCTTTCCCCAAAATGGATTTCTAAGTGACATGAAGCAGCCCATGTCAATCACAGCTTCTATTTTAGAGGCATCACTTAGACTCACAAATGTAAGCAAAGGGAGGAACTGTAGAATCATGAAAGTTAGAATACAGAACAAAGAAAGCTGGAAGGCGCCTTAGAGATTGCCTGACCTCGCC
The DNA here is from genome assembly GCA_028646515.1 of Pseudochirops corinnae. Lineage (NCBI taxonomy): Eukaryota > Metazoa > Chordata > Mammalia > Diprotodontia > Pseudocheiridae > Pseudochirops > Pseudochirops corinnae. The sequence continues at coordinate 320,388,798 of CM053585.1, read as the reverse complement.
CCTTGTTTATGGACCCCAAGAGCAGCTGGCCCCAGACTGTACAGAGCACTATGACAGATAGATTATCTTGATTCTCTGGCCACTGAGAGATTATGTCAGGCTCCTTCCACTGTACCTTGTTTCTCCAACCGTGCACCACAGGCTAAGTGGGGACAGCATGGGAAAAGGCTAGGCCCTCAGTTCTGGGGCTTGGGTTCCGGAGGGTCTAGGCAAGGTGCCCCAGAGTCAGCTCCTTAAATGTACTTGTGTTGGTGCCAAAGTGGCTTGTGCTCTTTAGACAGTCTGGATGGGGTCTCCATGTGTGGGGCCACACAAGGCTTTGGAAATATTGGGTCTGACATTTGTGAAATACAGGGCGGGGGGGGCCAGTCTTGGGCTGTGCTGGGAAGGAGAAAAAAAAGTTTGTCTTCAGTTCCTTCCACCTCCGTCTCTTTCATATATACATAGACTATTAGAGCTGGGAAGGGATCTTACAGGTCGCTGAGTCCAAATCTTTCATTTTACAGATGAGGAACCAAGGCTCAGAGAGGGGGAAGTAAGGAACCCCAGGCTGCACAGCTTATTAGGGACAGAGCCAAGGCAGGGACTCAGACTTTGCCAGATGTTGTTCCCTAGACACAAGATTCCAGCTCCTGCCTTTGAACAAGTGATGCACAGTGTCTGAAAAGAATTCTCCCTTCACCTCTGACTCAAAGAATCTCCAGTGCCCTTTCAAAGCACAGCTCGGGGGGGCATTTCCTGATCCCTCCAGTTACAAGCACTAACTTCCTCTTTGGATCATTTTCTATGTTCTTGGCATTTACTTGCATACACAATCTCCTATACCTACTAGCAAGACTATAAGTCCCTTAAGGGCAGAAATTGTGTTATTCCTATGCCTTCCACATGGAAGTACTTTAAAAATGCTTGAAGTGAATTAAACCCAGGCCTCCTCACTCCTTATCCAGGGCTTTTTCCAATACCTTGTTCCTTTTTATCTGTCCAGTGCTCACCATACCCTCCCTTCTGCAACGCTGCAGCATTCTCCAGACTCTCTCCTCCACCCTTGCCAAATGTTCAACCCCACCTTCTGCTACCCCCCAACCCAGAGGCAACATGTGTCCTCTCACAGATGAGTGACCTGACATGCTCATTAACATGGGAGGGTTTGGAACGCTCTTGTGCTATTAGTCCCAGTTCCCTGGCTATTTCAGGTTTAAGGCTGGTCTTCCCCAACCAGAGAAAGTCATTGGCTTGAGCCAAGCAGGGGCTATGTGCCCAGCACCTGGAGTTCCCTAGAGTAGGGTTAGGCAATTGGATGTAGCAGGAGGCAGGGGCCCTATAGAGGAGGCCTTCCTCCTGCTACTCACCAGCTGTATCCATCGCCATCTGCAAATCCCATCACCCCAGTTTCCATTTGCTCAACTATAAAGTGAGGACAACACAGCCCTACAGACCTCACTGGGGCATTACAGGGATCAAATGAGAGAATGTCTGCAAAATGCTTTAGAATTACACATTGTTCTACAGGCACAAGTTGCTGCTACTGTGGTTGCTAGTCTTCTAACTTTTTGTATTCTTCTAATTTTGAAAAAGGCCTCCAAACCGCTGAATGGATCCTTTCGGGGAAATCTGTTATCCTTTGCAATTCTTATTGACAGGTGTTGTTTAAACACATTGTGCAGATCCCCAGAGTACTCCCAGGTGTGTTGACTAAGTGTACAACCCTCCAAAAAATTAACAGCGTATATGAGCAATTGCCTCCAATCGTTTCCATCCCTTTGGAAACTAGAAATCCTCTCTGGCTCTAATAGGCAAATGTTTGCCTTTTCCAGCTGGGAACCAGCCACCATACCACTACCTACAGCCTAGCACCATGGCCTGTCATGGACACCCATTCTGTCTGCCCTCCTTCCTGCTCTTCCCTGACCCTTCGGCACCTCTTTATAAGTATTCCCTTCTCCCGTTAGAAAGTGAATCCCTTAAGGGCAGGGATCACCTTGTTTGCATGTGTGTGCATGCATGTGTTACAACATGTGTGTACCAGTATGTATGCGTAATGTAAACATGTGTGTACATGCAAAGCACCATGTGCCTGCCGCATGTGAACAAGACAATCCCTACTCTACATCTGTTATATATGTATGTGTCTATATAACACATCTGTAACATGCATGTTTGTAGATGTAGACATATATGCATGTACACACTAACAAGACCGTTCCTGTCTATGTGTGTATACACACACATGTATGCACACATATGAACACACACACGTTCATGCCGCTCTGGGGAAGAGTTTGGACTCAGTGACCCGTAAGATCCCTGCCAGGCCTCACACTCCATACACGCATGAAGAGCAAGACAAGCAAGAAGCTGAAAACAAGCCCTGTTCTCTTTCCTAGCACAGGAATACACCTACACATAAAGTACGCACACACACACACACACACACACACACACATGTTCCTATACATACACATGTTTATACACATATGTGTACGTGCACACCCACACCCACAGCTTAGTACGATGCCCAGCACCCAGCAGGCATTTATAATAAGTGTTCTGCCACAGCTGAGAAGAGGACACACTCCCCAACCTCGGGGCTGCTGTTCTTCAGCTACTTTTCAGCTATAACTACCTCTGCGTGATCCCATTTGGGGCTTCCTTGGCAAGATGCTGAAGTGGCTGGCCATTTCCCACAGAGAAGGAAACTGAGGAAAACAGGACTAAGTGACTTGCCCAGGGTCACACAGCGAGTAACCCAGCTCTTCCTGATTCCAGGCCCAGTGTCCTGTCCACTGCACCACCCGACCACCCTTACCCCGAATATAGCAGTTCCTGAATGAGGGTTTACTGAATTGCAAGGGAAACTGGAAATCAACATCCAAGCTTCCACAGCCTTGCTTTATGGGAGAAAAAGAAGAGCCAGGAAGGGAAGTCATGAAAACCAATAAGAGGCAGAACCAAGACCTTCATCCTGCTCTCTTCAAGACAGCGCAGTACTCACTCTGCTGCACCCTCCCAGGGACCAATACATTATATCCTGAGTGTCTCTCGGTTTGTGGTAGCAGAAGTGATAGCTGTAATCACAGGAGTAGTAGCCAACACTCACTGAGCACTTCAGTGGCTGCTAAACACTTGATAAATATCTCATTTTCTCCTCACAAAAACCCTGAGAGGCAGGTACCATTATTATTCCCATTTTACAGATGGGAAAACTGGGGCAAACAGAGGCTAAGTGACTTGCCCAGGTTCACACAGCTAGGAAGTGTCTGAGGCTGCATTTGAACTCAGATCTTCCTGATTCCAGGTCCAGCACTCTGTCCTCTGGGCCACCTGGCTGCCTAGAGAATCCTACGCCTAATATAATAATAGAGCTGACATTTATATAAAATATAAGTATATAATTTATAAATATACATTATTTATATAAAATAAAATAGCTGACATTACATATTGCTTATTACGTGCCAGAAACTGTGCCAAGCACTTCACAATTATCTCATCCCAGGGAGGTAGGTGCTATTATCATCCCCATTTTACTGATGAGGAAACTGAGGCAAACAGGTTAAGTGACTTACCTGGGGCCACACAGGGAGTATCTGAGGTCAGATTTTAACTCAAAATCCAATGTATGAGTTGAACATTAAAAACGCCCTTAATTTGGAGAGGATGGAGGGAGAAGGGAGGGAAAGGAGCCAACCCTAAGTCTTTATGTCCCTAAACACACAGGAGGGGGTGCAAAAGGTCACGTCTGTCACATATAACAGGGGAGCTAGTGACACAGAATCTGACGCCTCCCCAGGCTAGCCCAAGACCCACTTTCCCCATCTCTTTTCCTCCAGCATGCAAGGCCTGTGTTTAACTAAGCTGGGCCTTCTTTATAGGAAAGTAAGCAAACAGACACTGGGCATTCATGTTTGGTACCAACAAGAAGAGAAACCTTCTTAAAGTGAAATATGGGGAGAGCCCCCAAAACTCAGAGTAAGGTCCTGTCATGGTCCAGAGGCGGGGAGCCTGTGGCCCTCTAGGTCCTCAGGTGTGGGCCTCTGATATGGGGATTTGTTTGTTCTGTGAAGTTTGGATTCAGTCAAAGACCCAAAGCCGAGGACCTAGAGGGCCACATGTGGCCTTCAAATCACAGGCTATGGAAGAACAACCTACGGAACTATGGAAAACAACAACCTGGGCCAGGCAGGTATATCACAACGTACTTACTACGTTTTGCTTCCCCAGCTAGATTACAACCTAGAGTACCTGAGGGAGAGATGACAGATGATGATGCTGAAGATGACAATTTTTGTTGTCATTTAGTGCTTTTCAGTTGTGTCCCCATTTTGTGGGCTTTTGTTGGCAAAGATACTGGAGTGGCTTGCCATTTCCTTCTCCAGCTCATCTTACAGATGAGGAAACTGAGACAAACAGGTTAAGTGACTTACCCAGAGTCAGACAGCTAGTCTGAGGCTAGATTTGAATTCAGGTCCTCCTGACTCCAGGCCCAGTGCTCTATCCACTGAGCCACCCAGCTGTCCCTTATGATAATATTTATATACGGCTTTAAGGTTTGCAAAGTGCTTTATAAATATTATCTCATTTTAGCCTTGCAACAAACCTAGGGAGCAGGGGGTACAAGAATTCCTGTTTCGTAGATGAGGAAACTGAGGCAGATAGAGGTTAAAGTGACACGACCAGAGTAAGTGTCTGAGGCTGGATTTGAACTCAGGTCTTATGCCACCTACCTGCCCCATAAACTCAGCCTGGAAGGGATCTTAGAGGTCATCTAGCTCAAGCCTCTCATTTTTCAGGTGATGAAAAGGAAGCTCATCGAGGTGATGTGACTTCCCTAAGGTTCCACAAGGATCTGAACCTCACAGGGAGCCTTGTGATCTAAAATCCAGAAATCATTTGAGTGTGTTGTGTCATGTGTTGTAATAACACCTCCTTGATTCAGAAGAAAGTGTTCTGTCCATCTGTGAAAAGTTTCCATTAGCCTGAGAGCACCATAATTCTCTCAGACCTTAGAGGTCCCCCAGCCCCCTCATAACAGAGGTAAACAAAATGAGACCCCGAGAAGTCACTTACCAATGGTCACATGGCAAGCATGTGGCAAACTGGGGAGATATAAAGATCCCAAAGTACTAAGCCACAGGGTGCATTTCCACTTCTCAGCTAAGCTTCACTCCCAGCCCACCCATCACCCCCTCCCAGATGGCCAGCACAGAGGGCTCTTACGTTCTGCAGGGCATCCTGGTACTGCGGCAACGATGAGAGCTGTGACTCTGAATGATACGGGGACAGTCCCTTCCGAAGAGTTCTGAAGTCCCCAGAACTGGTCTGCTACATGGGAAAGAAGAGAAAAGGAAGAATCACGTGAAGTGCATCATGGGCAATACCTCTCCATTTGTCTGGATTCTAGTTTAAATCTCACCATTAACTCAATGTTCCCTTAAGAAAGTTAATTCCCCCATGTGGAAAATGAGGTTGGACTAAGATAGTGCTTTCTAACCAGTGGCCCATGGAACTTGGGTGGGGTTGAGCAGAAGGACAGACAAAGATATATCACAAAGGGTCTACAAATCCATAAAAAGTAGCATTGGCTAGCAGAAAGGAGAATGAACTTGCAATCGGGAAAACACCTGGGTACAAACTCACCTCCAACACATTACAAACTCTTCGAGCCTCAGTTTGCAAAACATATAATAATCAGTATCTTCAAATACATGCAAATGCTGTTATGATTAATAAAATTTTTAAATGTCATGGAATTCTTAGTAACTTCTGGTCATCACCTATTATCTCAATCGATGGATATGAATGATACAACAAGTACCATGTTAGGATCCTTCTAATTTTTTCCCCTTTAAAAGGGATACCTATATACTTGAAAAGGATGTGCTAAGATCTCTCCCAGAACTAAAATTCTATGATTCTAGAAATAATCAATAAATTAAGTGTTTCCATCACACCCTGAAAGAGACTTAAAAAGAGATTTAAAAAAAAAAAAAAGATGACACAACCTCAGCCTTCCACGAGCTTACGGTCTACCTTAGGAGAAATATCCAATACCAGAGAAATAATTACTCCACTTCAAGGGTCATTGACTCCATCAGTGCTGCTGCTCCTCTCTCCTTCCCCTTCTGTGAAGGTTAACGATCCCTTCACGCCTTGAGTTGCTGCAGCTTGGAAAAAAGTACCCTGCTTGGTGGTCAACCCTATAGTGATGAGCTCCTCTCATGAGTTAAGGTGGTCCTCAGAAAACAGAGCAGCCAGTCCTCACCTGAAACTGTCCTAACCTGGTCTGACCTCCTGCTTGTTCTCTGCTGGCAAAGAACCTTAGGATCACCTCCACATACTTAAAGAAGACTTTAGGGGAGGTAACTGAGAATGGCTTAGTAAAGTGAGATATGCATGTAAGTGCTTTAACTAAATTGTAAATAAAGAGAACTTCAGCAGGAAGAACACTGACCTGGCAGAATAAGGAGACAAAGATCTTAGGCCCAGCTCTCCGATCTGTCCCTAGCAACTGCTTCCTTCTTTACTGCCTTCAAAAATTCCCTTAAGGAACCTTCATTAGACTCCCCCTTTTTTTGATGGGGGGGGGGGGTGTTAATTGGTTATTTCCAACCCCATTTGGGGTTTTCTTAGCAAAGACACTAGAATAATCTGGCATCTTCTTGTCCAGTTCATTTTTACAGATGAAGAAACTGAGGCAAACAGGGTTAAGTGACTTACCCAGGATAACACAACTAAAGTTGGATTTGAACTCAGGTCCTCTTGAGTCCAGGCCTGGCTCTCTATCCACAATGCCACTCATTAGCTGCCCCTCATTAGAGCCTACCATGCCCTACTATATACCCTGTCTCTCCTCTTGTCACTGCCTTGGTACAAGCTCCCAATAATTCACACCTGGGCTATTGTAATAGCCTGCTGGTTGGTAGCCCTGCCTCAAATCTTTCTCCACTCTGGTCCACCCTCTGCTCAAATGTCAAATTAATCTTCCTAAAACACAAAACTGACCATATCTCCTCCACTCTTCAATATACTCCAATGGCACTTTATTACCTCAAGGATCAAAAAAAAATTCTCTACTTGGCATTCAAAGCCCTTCACAGCTCAAGCCCTTCTTCCCTTGCCAGTCTTCTCAGACCTTCTTCCTCTCCACGTGCTGTGATGCCGGCCTCCTAGATGCTCCTTGCAAACAACACTTCTTCTCCAGACTCCTAGGATATGCACTGGCTGTGCCCCATGCCTGGAATGCACTCTGACTTCATGCAGACTTGCAAGCTTCCAAGTTACACTCCCACCTTTGTTGGGCCGGTACTCCTTCATCTTCCTTTCGAGACTTCACTTAGAGATGACCTCTCATTGATCCTGTACATGATCTTGTTTGCACAGCTGTTTGCAGGTTATCCCCACCGAGGGACCTGAGAGCAGACTGATTTCTACCTTTCTTTACACCTCCAGCTCTTAGCCCCAGGCCTGGTGCCTGTTGTTCTGTGTTTGTCAACTGATCATCTCACTATAAATGATTCACAGATCTGTATGTCCATTATGTTCTGGGCCCGCCCTAGCTCAGGTTTGGTCCATTAATTTGGAGAATTCAAGAAAACACTCAGGGACCTCAAAATTCAATTAAAATAAATTTACTAGCAAAAAGACTAAAAGGATGTAATTCATTACAAATAGACTCTGATCCTCTCTCCCCAGAGGGAAGATTCTCCTGGGCGTTTTCCAGGACAACAGGCTGAGTCAGAGTGAGCTCTGCAAGGAAGTAGGAATTCTGATCAATGCCAGGAATGCCATCTAGGGCTTTGTAAAGCCCTCATCCTCCTGATCAACCAAATCCAGAGGATAATCTCATTGCCCTCAAAGGAAGCAGTCAACCTGAAAAAGAAGCTGTTCCTCCCACAGGGCCCAATCTCTGTCCTCATCTCACATGCCTGTTGGACATTTCCAACTGGATAAGCTATACACAGGAGCAGCTAGGTGGTGCAGTGGTTAGAATACTGGACCTGGAGTCAGAAGCACCAGCCTTCAAATCTGACATCAGAAACTTACTAGCTGTGTTACCCTGGCCAAGTCACTTAATCCTGCTTGCATAAAACTGCACAGGGAAATGGCAAACCACTCCAGTATCATTGCCAAGAAAACCACATGGAGAGTTGGTCCTCGGGGTCAGGAAGAATCACATGTGACTGAATGAACAACAACATGCCATGGATATCTCAGACCTAACATATCCAAAACAAAAGTCCTCTTTCCCTTTAAACCCACGTCTTTACTCAACTCCCCAATTTATTGAAGGTACCATCATATTTCTAACGCTTCAGAAGGTTCATGACCTTGATATTATCTTCAAATGCTTACTTTTCCTCAACTTTCACATAGAAGATCATGGATTTGGAGCTGGAAGAGGCTATCTCATGCAACTCTTCTATTTTAATATGAGGAGACTACGGCACATACATAGAGGTTAAATGACTGCCCAGGATCATAAGTTGCTAAATGTCAGAGGCAGGAGTTGAACCCTGATCTTGCTGACTACAAGTCCACTACTCTATCCACTGTGACAGACCGCCTCTTGATAACCAATGTTTGCAAATTTTGCCATTTCTGTCCATACCATCTCTCCCTTTCGTCTCCACGCTACTCATACAGCCCCTGCTGAGGCCCTCATCACCACTTGTCTGGACTACGGCAATGGCCTCTAAGTGGTCTCTCAATCTCAAGCCTTTCTCCAATCAATTCTCTGCTCAGGAGATCTTCCTTAAATTTAGATGTGACCATGGCACTTCGCTATTCAATAAACTCCCTGCTGCCCCTGGGATAACTACTCTGGTTTCAAAGCCTTTCATGTTCTGTTCCTGCCCTATCTTTCCAGCTTCAGCATACTCTTTTCTCCTTCCCATGCTCTACAATCCAGCCAACGGCTTTCGTTCTGTTCATCCCATATAGAACTCAATCTCCCAACTCTGTACCTTTGCATCGGCCATCCTGCGTGTCTGGAATGCACTCCTTTCGCCACCTCCATCTCACAGAATCTTTCACTTATTTCAAGACACAGATGAAATATGACCTTCTATACAAAGCCTTTCCTGATCTCTTCTCCAGTTGTTAATTCCCTCCCTGCCACCCCACCTTGAAGTAACTGTGGTACTGGAGACTTTAAATATTGACCTTTCCATTTAGAGAGTCTTTGGAAATCTTGATGGGTCCTGTCTGGGTGAAAAATTGCAGTTTCTCCTTTGACCAAAGCTATATTCTCCATCTTTCTCTCCAAATCGTTCATCACCCCCCACCTCACAAAACAACAAACATTAGGCACTGTAGGGAATGATGTCTGAGCCTCAATATGCCACCAAAGACAAATACCCCAGATAAGAGTTTACTCTATATCCAAAGCAGGGTTAAGTGGCTTCCCTTACTCACTGACTACGTCCTGAGATATGACGCAGTCTCCTACTGAAAGGAGCCGGGGATGTTCAGTAAGTCTTTAGAGGATGAGAGAGGCTCATTTTAGAAGTGAACTCTCCCAGCATTATAGCCTCATGGTCCCAAAGCAAAAAAAAGAAAAGGCTGGGAAACTTTCCAGGAAGACAGTAGGGTTAGGGGAGAGGGAGAAGGAGGGTTATAGGGAAAGGATGGAAAAGATGGGGCTAGATGTTTAAGAAGAGAGCAAAGATCTGAGATATAAGAAGAAAAGCAGTGAAATCTCAATAAAACTCTTCATTAAGTTTCATTTTTCCTTCAGGGTACAGCAAGCACTGTCCTCAGAATTTGCCTGATATGAAACACATGACCTTTTCCATCTCTTTTGCTCCATTTCAATCTTTAAGCTGTCTTTCTGAATGAAATGCTATCTTACACTTCAAAGGAGCAGAGGGGAAAGCATCAGGGTAATAAAATTAAATGGAATGTTTCATAAATAGAGCTTGACTGTGTGTTTAAAAAAAAAAGTGAGACAAGGGAGCAGACCTGGGAGAGGAAGTGAAGGAGGGAATGCTGGGGTGACCAATCCTGAAGTACTTTTTTCACTGGTTTGTGGGGAAGAGGGAAGAAGGGAGAGAGAAGGATGGTCTCTTAGCTGGGAAGCTAGAAAGCATGAAAGGGAAAGTAATCCTAAACTCCTACGATTCAGAGCTGCCAATAGCTCCTGTCGAGAAGAGCAATTGTAAGTAACTAGTTCATTTGGAGATGGCAATGGCCCCCCTATATAGGACAAGCTAAGGCTAGAGGGCACCAGGAACACAGGTATTTGTCATATGTTGAGGCTGGAGCCTCAGGAAGTTAATACAGAGCTTTTGGCTGGAAAAAGATTTGGATCTCTAAATGAAGGAGCAGAGAGGGGGTCCGGAGGGTGAGGGAACCAGGATGGTGAGAGGGTTAGAAATCATGTCATAAAAGGAATAGCTGAAGAAATCAAGAAGGTTTAGCATGAAGCAAAGTAAACTTGAGTGAAACAAAATGACTATCTGCAAGTATGTGAAGGGTAGCCATGGAGTAAAGTGGTTAGATTTGCCCTCCATACCTCTGAAGTACTGAACTATAGCCCAGAAAAAGAAGTGACAAGAAGGCAGATTTCAAATCAATAGAGTAAGGAACTTCCTAACAATCAGAGCTAGGTTGATTCATAGAGTATTTAGTTCCCTCTCACTGGCTGGATGTGTTCAAGCAGAGGCTAGCTGTTCACCTGTCAGGAAAGGTTCGTGTTATCCATTTATACAGGAAGTGAGAGGCTGGATTAGATCCTTCTAAGATCACACAGACCTGTAGGTCTATTGAATGGTATAATATTAGAGTACATGCCCTCCACTTTATAGATAAGAAAATTGAGGCTCAGAAAGGAGCTTGTTGAAGGGTAGTTAATGGCAGATCTGTGAATGTTGTAGGGGATTCATGGACTGGACTAAATTAATCACAAAATCTTTCCCAACTCTTAAGATTTTATAATTCTACAAAAACTAGGTCTCCCAACTATCCATTAAAACAGGATTTTTTTCCCTCCTGAATGATCCTCATCTTAAAAGGCACAACATGAAAAAACACCCTACAGTAATAGGGTGCTGCCTGATGTTAGATTTATAAGAGGAATGATTGAGCTAGAAGGGACCCTAGATAATAGAACCTAACGAACACTAGAAACAGACTATTGCAGGTGGAAAGAATTTGGAGATCACTTAGTTCAATCCTTAGCTTAAGTACGAAAAATCTTCAACATTCTATTCACCATTCAGTTTCCAAATAAACATCCTCCCACTAACAGCAACCTCCCCATCTCCCAAGGTAGCACCTTTTCACTGACAAACTCTTTTAGGTATTTCTTAATAATCTGTCTCCCTGTGACTTTAACTTTAAAAGTACTTAGCACCTATGATATTCCCAGCTCTGTCTAAATGCTATCTAGCTTCCTGGGCTGCCTTCTCCATAAACAGGCCATCTAGAAGCATGGAAGAGAAAACAGTTGAGCTGTTCATTACTTAGGGGAGTTGATCCTCATTTCTTGGGTGTAAGTACTAACATCATTTTCTCCTTTGACATGCCAAGCCTCATTTTTTTCTTACTTGGATTCATCCCCCTTGACAGGACATTGTCAAGTCCTTAATGAAATGGCTTCATTAAGCAGCATTCGTGTGGTTAAATCTTGAAAACCTCCTATTTCCTTTATTGCAGCTCTCTCTGTGGTTGCAAAAAACTGGAAATATAGGGGATGCCCATCAATTGGGGAATGGCTGAACAAGCTATGGTATATGAATGTAATGGAATACTATTGTGCTATAAGAAATGGGAAGGAGATGGACTTCA
>CM053585.1:320327069-320376511 GCA_028646515.1 Pseudochirops corinnae | reverse complement strand
ACTCAGTCTTCTGGTATTTAAATGAATGCACTATCTATATTTCTTATGTAGAGAGCCTGTTCCATTTTGTGATTAATAACTATATCAGCATATTTATAGTTACTGTAGGCATTGTGAATACTGCATTGCTGATACAGGTATCATCTCCCTCTGGGATTCAGCAGTTCATCAACATCCTTCCCAAAATATGGTTCCCAGAACCAAACATATTACTCCTAAGATGATCTGAGAAAGAAAGAGCACTGCAGAATTATTACCTATGAATGCTGGATTTGGAGTCAGGAACTGGGTTCCAGGATTCCAGGCTCAGTTACTTAGAACCTGTTTGGCCTTGGACAAACTCTGCCCTAGTAGTTCTTCTCTGTAAAATGAGGAATTAAGCTATGTGGCCTCTAACATCCCTTCCAAGTCTAAATCTATGACTCTCTAACCTCCTTGGTCCTCTACTCTATGCTTCTCAATGGAACCTTAAGTCCTATTAGCTTTATTTGAATTAAATATCCCATTACTGACTCATAATGAGCTTCCTAGTACTACTCCCTATACTGTTTAATCCCTGGTCTTGACTTGTGATAGCTGTCAGAATCTTCCCGCCTAACCTTAGTCACCTGTCCTAGCATGCCCTGTGGCTACCTACACCCTTCCTTGCATGAAGTTAATATTCCCATTTTCCCATATTCCCATTTATCCCACAGGATACAGGGTATAGGGTATAGGGTAACTATTAACCAGAAGTTCCCATTCCCTGACTATATTGGTTTAACTGAGAAAATGGTACAAAATAATTTACAGGGATTGGGAGCAGATCTGAGATTTCATTGGCATAGGGAACTCCCAGATAAGCAAACTTCTATCAATGCAGTTTATCAGTCTTTCTGCAATTTATAATCTTAAAGAGTAGCCTGAGAAGTGAAGTAGATTGTCCAGAGTCACACAGGACAATGTGTCAGAGGCAAAACTTGAACCTATAAACTTGAACTTGAACTCACATTGATCTAGAATAATGGTTCTCAAATTCTTAGGTCTCAGGAGTCCTTTATACATTTAAAAGTTATCAAGAACCCCAAAGAACTTATGTTTATATAGGTCAACAGCTTTTAATATTTATCATATCAAAAATTAGAACATATTAGTATTATTATAAAGATGGTTTTGACCTTCTGAACTCATGATAAGGTCTCAGGGACTCCCAGGGGTATCCAGACCATACTTGGTGATGATAAAGGATATAATAGGGTGGATCCCACTGCCTAATGGATAAAGTTCAAACTCCTTACTTAATCCGGCAGTCAGGGTTTTCCACCATCTGAATCTAATCTAGCCTTCCTGCCTCATCTCATACACTCCCTTAATGTAGCCTATTCTCCAACCAACAGAGCAAATAGCCTCCCTTGCGTCCCCCTCACCACACCAAATGTTTTCCCACTTCCATACTTATGTGTTAATCTCTTCTACAAAGACTGTCTCTGGCCCCAATTCGAGAAAAATCCTGTATAGAGGCCTAGTTTAATTACTATCTCCTCCATGAAATTCCCTTTTCTTTCCCATCAAAATCTCCCTGGTGGGAAATTATCTAGCTTAGCTGAGAATTCTCAAATAATATTGTTCAAGTTGCTCACCACATTCTATTTTATATTAACTATTTGTTTCTTGTTATCACTATTAGGAAGCAGGTATCTTTGCATTTTGCCTACTACCTAGAACATGTACTCACATATGGTAAGTAAGAACATCACTTGTTTTTAGAGCATCTGATCCCTTCTCATCACATTGAAGGGAGTAGGAACTTGGTCTCTGGACAGGCATTAACTGGTCCAGTGCCATACTCTAGTAACAATATCTTGTCCTTTTCCACTCTCTAGTTTCAAGTGAGTGACATAATACTTCTCACTTCCCTCTCCAAGGACCCATCTGGGAAGCAATGCTTCATGAAACGTATCCTAGAAACTGTTCAAACTTCAAGTCGTATAAGGAAAGGCAGGAGAGTGACTTAATCTTAGATACCACATCCAAGGAAGTTCAGAAACCAGCCACATCTCTGCAGGATATCCCCTCATCTCTATTTCCTCTTCCTCCTCCTCAAGCAACCAGAGAAGGAGGGTTTCAGCCAGCAGGTAGATCAGTTTCTCCCTTTTGGCCAGCTGATTTTGGGGGTTGAAGATAGAAAATGTGAACCCAGTTTCTAGGTGACAAGAATTGGTGAGTTATCACTAGGGAGCAAGGTAACAAAACACAAGAAATAAGCACCCAGTGGATTTTAAAAAGGGGGGGGGAGGTCTCTTTAATAGTATTTCAAGGTATAAGGTTCTTTAGGAAATTTCTATAATATAATATTTACCAACCTGATTTCACAGTTGACTTAAGGGAAACACTTTGGAAGGAGAGGGAAGAGGGAATATTGGAAAGTAAAAAGTATGACTCCGTAGAAACAATACTGAACTAGAGTTTAGAAGATTCACTGCTCTGATACTTTATAGCTATGGAACTTCCAAAGTTAACTTCATTATTTACCTAAATAAAAAAGACCTGCCACCCCTTTGGACTTTACTATTTCTATCAATAGGTGCCCAACTCACCCAGTCTACCATGTTCAACCTTGGGGCAGTTAAAGTATCATGCCTAGAATCAGGAAGACCTGAGTTCAAATCTAAACTTAGACACTCACTAGCTATGTGACCCTGAGCAAGTCACTTAACCCTGTTTGCCTCAGTTTCCTCATCTGTAAAATGAGCTGGAGAAGGAAATGGCAAACCACTCCAGTGTCTTTGCCAAGAAAACCCCAGAGTCAGTTTCTACTCTTCCTTTCCCCAACTCACCTCCTCTCTATGTAGTCAGTTGTCAAATTCTATGTTTTCTACTCCTGCAACATCTCTTATGTTGGCTTCCTTATCCCCACTCATATGACCATTGCCCAAGTTCAGGTTCTTATCACCTTTTGTAAATCACTTTTTGTAAAAGCTTCTTACTTGACCTCTTTGTTTCCAGTCTCTGGGCTTTTCAAGTCATTTCCCAAAGAGCTACCAAAAGGGACCTTCCATGTTAATGTTAACAATGTCATTTTCCTGCTTAAAAATTCCCTACTGCCTGTACAACGAAATGCACATGAGATTCTCTACCATCTGACTTTAAGCTACCTTTGCAGCCTAATTTCAAATTATTCCCCTTCACACAGTTTAAATTCAAGCCAAATTGGACTACTTGACACATCATTGCCCACCTTGATCAGTCAGTCACTAGCATTTATTAAGCTCCTACCACGTGCCAAGCACAAGCTGTTCTCAAAAAGCCAGGGATGTAATCTCCCTCCCTCCTCTAAGCCTTTCATCCTTATCACCCTTCAGAGCTGATCTCAGCCACCACATTTGCCACAAAATCTTCCCTGCCTCATCAGTTTAGGTTTTCCCCCTCCCTCCTCAAATTACATTACATTTCTCCATAGATGTCGTGCATTCCATTCCCCCCCGCCCCACATAGAATGTATGGAGGGCATTCCATTCCTGAGGGCAGGATCTATTTCACTCTTATATCCTAACACCTAGCACAGAGTATGACACAGAGAAGATGCTTAATAAATGTTTGTAGAAATTAAATGAATCTCTGACACAGCTGATCCATTGAATCAAGACAACCCCAAATCTGGAATCAAAACCTGCCTCCAGATCTTACTAGCTTTGTGATCATGAGCAAATCACTTGACCTCTTTGAGCCCTAGTATCATTTGTCAAACACGCTAAATACTTGTAAGCACTTCACAGAATTCTTAGGAGACTCAACTGAGATAATGTTGGGGAAGTACTTTGCAAGCTCTTTAAATGTTGGTTATCATCATCATTTTACTCCTCATATATCAGTCATCAAGTAACTTCAATCCCTTTTCCTTGAGCACTGATCCTTTCCTCTCTCCTCTTAACCAATGTAACTTAGTAGAATCTGCCTGTTGTAACAGCATCCTCACTGGTCTTCCCACCCCCATTCTCTGTGCCCTTCAATCCATTCAGCAAACTGCCTCCCAAATAACTCTTCTTATGCAAAAATCTGACCTTAAGTGCTCCCTGCCACCCTCCAGAATCTAAAGTCCAATCTCTTCTGCCTGGCATTCGAGCCTCTCCACAATGAGCCCTCCCCCATTTCCAGCTGTATTTTCCTCTGCTCCCTCTCCATGTATTTTTATGGGCCAGTCAGACTGGAGTAACTCTGTTTTCTCAATACATGCTTCTCCCCCTCAACTCTGTGTCTTTACTAATTCTGTTGTGTACTGATGGGATATTCCCCCCTTCCTCCCTTCACTTGTTAAATTCCTATGCCTCTTTTAAAGGCCAACCACAACTCCTTAAGGAGCTTCCCTGATCCTCCCTACCCCTAGTCATTTAAAAACCGTTTCCTCCTTCAGACTACTTTGTTTGAACCCATGTACTCAGAACTGGATGAGTCTGTCCAGTCCAACCCCTTTATTTTATAGAGAAGGAAACAAAGGCCCAGAGAGATTAAGGGACTAGCCAAAGGGCTCAGAGACAGAAAGCATCACAGGTGATATCTGAACCCAGATCTTTTGACTCCAAAGCCAGTGAGTGCTCTTTCCTGTGTACCACACTGCCTCTTGTCTTATGAGCTCTTGTGTTTTAGAGCACATTCATCTGTGGACAGGTCACACTTTCCTAAAAGAGCATACAGTGCCTTCCTTAGAACCAAGCACAGTGTTCTGCACACAGTGCTTAGCAAATGATCGTTAAATTGAATTCTAGCTGTACCTATGGAAAAGTGATTAAACTGTGAGCTCCCTGGAGCAAAGACATTCTTACCTTGGTATTCTCAGCACTTAACATAATGACTCGCACACAGTAGGTATTTTATAGATGCTCATTGACTGACAACCTCTCAGAGTCAGTTTCCTCCTCTAGGAAATGGGAATAACTCATGTTTTAAATTTTACTATAAATTTAACAAACAATAATTACATCTAATAATTATTGTCTGTGCTCCTTGCTAAACTGCCTGCTGCTCTTTTCTGGATATTTTTATATTTCATTATTACTCTGTTCATGTTCTCATCTCTCTCTCTCTCTCTCTCATTATTCTCATCTCATGCCACAAATAAAAGTCCTTCTTTGTAATCAATTAGTATGGTGAATTAAGAAGAATCAGTACAACTACATTGGAATGGAATTTGGAATTCTGCAAATAAAGTTACTAAAGTGTTGATACCCTTGGAACTAGAGATTCCATTGTTAGGTTTACACTCTAAGGAAGTCATTGCTAAGAAGAAAGTCCCTACATGAATCAAAATATTTAAAGCAACACTTTTTGTGATAGCAAAAAATTGGAAACAAAGTAGACACCCATCAATTGGGGAATGGCTAAAGAAATTGTGATTCATTAATGTATTGGAATATTAGTGTGCTATAAGAAAAGAATGTGATGAATCTAGGGAAGCATGGAAATAGCCACATGAATGATGCAGAGTGAAATATGCAGAATCAGGAAAACAACATACACAATGACTACAACAATGGAAATAGAATGAACAACCACAAAAAAAAAAATCAAAAGTGAATGGTGCAAAATTATAGAGAACTAGTATGGCTTGAGAAGACATTCCTGCCCCTTCCCTTTGCAGAGGGGAGGCCTAGGAGTGCTGTACACTGCACAGAGATATATTGGTTAGTTAGGCTGATTTTTTTCCCCCTCTTCTTTTTCTTTTTTGTTTTTAAAAATACTATTTGTGATACAGAAGGCTCTCTGGAAGAGGGAAGGAGATGGAGACTGGGGAAACTATGGTGATATTGTAAAAAAAAAATTCTGTACAAATACATTTAGGTAAACAAACAAAAATAGAGCAGTAGATCAAAACAAATCAGCACATCAGACAAGTCTACACACATCTCATTCTGCACCTCTTGTCCGTCATTTCTCTCCAAAATATGGGAAAGCACACTTTATCATCAGTGTTCTTAAATCATGATTGGTCACTGCATTGATCAGAGTTCCAAAGTCTTTCACAATTGTTTCTCTTTACCAACCACATAACAGTCAGGAAGAGAGAGCCCAAGATGACTTCTCTTTCTCAGGGTACACCTTCATTTGGAGGAGGGTGATTCCCAGCGCTTTACAACAAACATTGTTCAAGATCATGGTGTCACCACATGGTGTCTCCTTGTGAGGTAGGTTTGAGGGTGGCAATGATCATCGTGCCCACTTCCACAGACAAAATCAGGATCAGAGGTGTGGGCACAAGAGTGACAGAAGGGGGGAGGAAAAATTCACAGAAGAGACTGAGCCATTATTATGGTCAATTTACCATGTCAACTGTTCTCCTGGTTCTCATCAAATTCATTCTGTATCAATCATATACTTATACTTTATAAGCAAAAGATTTATAAAACAAACAAACAGACCATTCTCCTAGCAACAACTCTGAAGCACGTGGTCTAAGAACTATTATCTCCATTCAAACATGAGGAAAGCAAGGGTAAGAGCTGAAGTAACATGAGAAAAAGTGGCAAAGTTGGCATTCAAACCCGCGTCTCCTGAATCTAAGGCTAGTGGTCTTTCCATTATATCACAACACCTCTTGTGATCCATGCACTACCTTCATCACAGGGTCATAAGGAAAATAACTTTGCAAATGACAAAGAGCTATATAAATGTGAACTATTATTAAATGCACAAAAATACACCAGTTTTCTGTGTAAAAATACTATTTGGAAATATTATGTACAAGCATGAGGCAATATTTCCAATTGGAAATTCATTAAGGGGTCTTACCTCCTGAGAAAAACTTGGAAAAGTTAGAGCCATTAACCAAAATAAAGAGGATGGAGGAAGAGAAGACAAGAGGAGAAAAAAGGAAGGAAGGATAGAAGAAGAGAAGGGATGATGATGGGGGGAAAGGGTAGTACACAGTGGGAAAGAAGAGAATGGAACTGAGGGAAGGAAGAGAGGATAGAAGAAGAGACAGGATGATGATGAGGGGAAAGGGTAGTAGACAATGGGAAAGAAGAGAATGGAGCTGAGGGAAGGAAGAGAGGATAGAAAAAGGAAAAGGATGCAGGGAAGGATGGGATCAAAAGAGAAAGTAAAATCCCAAAGTAAACATTCTTAAAGAAAAAGAACAGAAAAAATAAAAGCAGCTCTCTCCCCCAAATTAGCATAACAAGTTAATCCTTCAGCATGTTTCTTCCTCACATTCATACACAAGATTAACCCACACTGTGAAAGGGGGGAGGGGAGAAAAATCCATCAGCATCTTATCAACTATGAGTATTTAAAGGTCAAAAGCAAAAATAAAAGCTATGGGGATATTTTAAAGCAACTGGTTAAGACCAAAGAGATCAAAGTGAGGAAAAGTCTGCAGGTGTCAAGTGGATGGAGTCTTACTGTGAACTTGGAATTTCTCTACCACACCTGGAACCTTTCTTCCCTTTGCAATGCTTTTCCCCAGACAAAAACCATCCAGCTTCTGTTTCAGACTCATATTTACCTAAAAACTCCAGTTCAATTCCATGAACATGAGAGTTAAACATCCTAATCGGGTCTCCCTGCCTCAACCTCTCCCCACTTCGATCCATTCTCTACACAACTGCCAAAGTGACATTCCTAAAGCAGAGGTCTGACCCTATCATTCCCTTGCTTAAAAGGCTTTAGCAGCTTTCTACTGCATCTAGGTTCTAGAGCAGTGGTTCTCAACCTTCCTAATGCAGCAACCCTTTAATAGTCGTATGTGGGCGGACTGCCTGGAGATGGATAGAGGAGGTTCCTAAGACAATCGGAAATGTGTTTTCCGATGGCCTTAGGCAACCCCTGTAAAAGGGTCATTCAACCCCAAAGGAGTCGCGACCTACAGGTTGAGAACCACTGTTCTAGAGCAAGAGTAGCCTCAATGACACATGTCCTCAAGTGCGGCCCTTCGACTGAATCCAAACTTCACAAAACAAATCCCCTTAATAAAAGGATTTGTTCTGTAAAACTTGGACTCAGTGAAAAGACTGCACCCAAGGGCCTAGAAGACCACATGTGGCCTCAGGGCAGGTTCCCCACCTCTGTTCTAGAGTCTGGGATAAAATATGAACTCTTCTGTTTGACATTTACAATCTTCATAACATTTCTCTTGCTTACCTTTCCAAGTTTGTGTACACTACTCCCTTCACAAATCCCACATTCCAACCCAACTGGACAACTTACCCTTCACATTCACAACATTCCATTTCCATGCCTCTGCTCTCAACTTGTCCCTCATAACTGAAACATACTCCCTTTTTCACTTCTGCCTCTTAAAATCGCCAGCTGCTTTCAGTTCTCAACTCAAGTCCCGCCTACTGCACCAGGCTTTTCCCGACTTCTCCCCATCCCCTCCTAGTGTCCTTCCAAATTACTTCGTACTTACTTATATGTGTGAATATCTCTCCCAGTAGAACAGTGGTCCTCAACTTGTGGGTCGCGACCCTTTGAGGGTCGAATGACCCTTTCACAGGGATCACAGGGGTCACCTAAGACCATCGGAAAACATATTTCTGACGGTCTTAGGAAGCAAGACACCACTCCTCTATCTGTCTGCAGGCAGGTCTGCCCACATACGAGTATTAAATGGTCGCGGCATTAGGAAGGTTGAGAACCACTGCCGTAGAATAGAAGCTCTTGTGGGCAGGGACTGTTTTCCTTCACATTTTGTCTTTGTACTTTTCATGTGTTGTCTCATTTGGTCCACATAACAGTCACAATTTTCAGATGAAGAAACTAATGTTGAATGAGGTTAAGTGACTTGCCTGGACTCAAACAACTAGTCAGTGTCTGAGCCAGGATTTGAACACAGGTTGTCCTGACTCCAAGTCCAGTTCTCAATTCATTATGCCACCCAGTACCTGGTACCTGACTCCAAGTCCAGTTCTCAATTCATTATGCCACCCAGTACCTGGTATACAGAATATGTAAAATAAATGTTTATCGGGCAATGGGTTGACAGGCTCTGTGCTAAGCATACAAGATACAAAGATTTTTAAGGTCCTAACCTGAAGGAAAGTCATAATAACTGTATTATGCCTGTTTGGTCTGTCTGTCTCTCTGTCTCTGTCTCTTTGTGTCTCTCTATATCTTTCTCTCTGTGTCTCCATGTCGGTCTGTCTCTGTTTCTCTCATCGATCTCTATAAGCTCTCCTGGTTATGATTATAATGACAATTCAAAGATCTATCCCCAATCCATCCCTAGTGAAAATATAACAGGTACGCAGAGAAGTTTGATATAAGGGACCAAAACAGAAATCTAGTGAAAATTAATCTAAGAACACTTAAGAAGAGATCACTTTCAGCTAAGAAGTCCAGAGAATACTTTATGCAGAGGGTGCCACTTAACCTGGGCCCTGAAGACAGAGAAGCATTTCAAAAAGTAGAAAGGAGGAGGGGGTGTTTTTACAACATACTGCACAAATGCACAGAGATGGGAGTGACCAGGATGAAACTAAAGAATAGGGAATCCAATGTGGTTGAAGAATAGGGAATAAGTCAGGAAAGGGAGGTTAGAGTCATATTGTAAAGTGCCTTGAATATCAGGTTAATAACACCCACATAAGAAAGTCACATTCTCTGGTCTGTAGCCTGGTTTTGCTCATGCATCTCTATCACTGAATTGATGGGTAGGAGAAGTATTTTCCCAATGGTACTTTGCAGTTTCTGATGAGAGTGCCCCGGTTGGAAGGTTATGTTATAACTGACCAGAGGGGCTAATGCCTGGCTCAGAAAGGGAAAGGTTGGGAGTCTGAGTGGAGTTATAAAGGTGGAGAGTAGATGTGATTGTTTGGAGATAAGTCTCATTCATGACTGAATAGCTACCGTGGGGTCTATCCCCATTCCACCAGTTGCTACTCTTCCCTCACTCCCCATCCCCAAAAGTATTTTGTATATGGGCAGCTAGCCAGCGAATAGAGCGCCAGACCTGGGGTTGGGAGGACCTAAGTTTCAAATCTAGCTTACTACCTGTGTGACCCTGAGCAAGTCACTTAACCCTGTTTACCTCAGTTTCCTCATCTGTAAAATGAACTGGAGAAAGAAAGCACTCCAGCATCTTTGCCAAGCAAATCCCAAATGAGGTCATGGAGTCATGAGGTCATAACTAAAATGAGTCAACAACAACAAACTTTGTATATATATTGTATGTTTATTTCCTGTGTTTAGGTTGTTTTCAATGAATGCTTACCAGATTGATGAAATTCATAGCACCATCTTACAGGATAAGGAAACCGAGAATGTTGAGGCCAATTGACTTAGCTGAAAGAGGCAGAACCATAACCACAACTCATGCCTCCTAACACCTTCCCAGGCCCGGGCTCTTTACCCTCACAGGAAGCTATGTCTCTGGGCACTTCTTGGGTTCAGAAGGATGACAGTGAGGTGCCTCAGTGGAGTCCAGTCTCAATTCCTGGAGACATCAAATTTTTCTAGACTTTTAGCACAGTCAAAGCTATATTCTCTTTTTATTCTAGCTTGTCATATGGGTGGAGAAAATTTTGATACTGTCACAGGAGGAACCTTTTCATCCCTGTTATTACTGAGGATTATGGGACACTAAGTGGGAATGTCTTCAAGGAAATAGATTAATAATGAATCTGCAAGATTAGACACAGAACAAGGTTTTCTAAAAGGAGACCTTAATGAAAAAAGAAATGGAAAGGTTCTCAGGGGAAGCTTAAGTCATAGTGGGCACAGGTGACTCCTACCTTATTTTTTTTGGTGACAGAAGCTGTTCAAGTTAGAAAATGATGTTAATAAGCCCAAGATGGGGTTTGTGACCTTGAAAATAATCTATCCCCTTGACGTGGCTTTCTACAATTTATATGGGAAGGTTCACTTTAACTGGAAGAAATAAAGATGAAAGGAGAGAATACCCACAAGCAAAACAAACATCCTAATCTAAAATTGGGACAAAAAAAGAGGGGGGAAAGAACTAAAATCTAAACTGGGGAATGGGGAGCAGGAGGCAGGAAGTGGGTACCCATCAGTTGGGGGAATGGCTAGACAAACTGGTATAGAAATGTAACAGAATACTATTCATAAGAAATGATGAAAGTTAGTGGCTAGGTGGCGCAGTGAATAGAGCACCAGCCCTGCAGTCAGGAGGACCTGAGTTCAAATCCGGCCTCAGACACTTGACACACTAACCAGCCGTGTGACTTTGGGCAAGTCACTTAACCCCAATTGCCCTCCAAAAAAAAAAAGCTTATTTAAGAAATATGAAATCGTTGACTCCAGAGGATCCTAACAGGAGTGAATTGCTACAGAACAAAGTCAACAGAACCAGAGAACAATGTATGCAGCAACAACACTGTAAGAAAAACAGTTCTGAAAGACTTAAGAACTCTGACTGATGTAATAACCAAACAGGTCTCCAGAGGACCGATATGAAGCACATTTCTCACCTCCTGACAGAGAGGCGGCAGTCACAAGGCAAAGACAGATACACATATTTTTAGATATGACCATTTGGTTTTGTTTATTTATTACAAGGCTTTCCTCCCCACCCTTTTCTCTCTCTTAGTTTTTAATTGGAGATGGGAAGAGAAAGGGTTAACAACAATGATTTTTTTTTTTAAGGGCCTCTTACACATTAAAAAAAAAAACAACCCAGAAGTCAATTCAGAAGGAAGTACAGGCAAACAGGATAGTTTTGAAAGTAATATGTGAAATGTGTGTATTTAAAGCAAGTGGTATGAAATGGAGCTTCAGCTTCTCATGTCATTCTGTTCGTGTTCTGCAGGGTATATGGAATGCTTTCTCTGATACTAAAGTTCCATATAAACAATTCACAATAGGGAAAAAAAAAATTTGAAATTATTTTGTGTATTAAAGCTCAGAATAAAAAAATTTATAATAAAAAAAAGAATCTGGGCTTTGGGAGTATTTATTACATACAGAAGGGAAAATGGAGGGAAAGAGAGTATTTTCAAAACAGCAAAATTTTTCTAGCGTATTTTAGATCTCTCCTTTGCCCCATCACTGTATTATGCCTCACAGTATTTTTAATCTCTGTACATGCTATATTCCCTCTCCTTTGGTAAAAATGGAAGTTCTTTGATGGCATGTATTTGTCATCTTTATGCCCCTAGTGACTAATATATTTAATATATGCTTAATAAAAGTCTGTTGAGCCCTCCTGTAGACACATTGTAGAATCGAGGAATTCTAGTCGGAAGGGGCACCTTGTACAATTTTCCATTCTCATCCCCACTCCCATTTTGCAGAGGGGAAAATCAAGCCAATTTAGCTTTCTTCCAAAGCCATAGGGTGGGATCCCTAATACTAGTTAGTTATTTCACAAATATGTCTGATTGACCATAAGACAAGAGATTGTTTCCTGTTCCCTATTTGAGATCAGGCACCGGAGAAATAACATTTGCACTCCAA
The DNA here is from genome assembly GCA_028646515.1 of Pseudochirops corinnae. NCBI lineage: Eukaryota > Metazoa > Chordata > Mammalia > Diprotodontia > Pseudocheiridae > Pseudochirops > Pseudochirops corinnae. Next base: position 320,364,124 of record CM053585.1, on the reverse strand, counting down.
GAAGAAATATGGTATTACTAGATATGGAGTCAGTGGTGTTGGATTCAAATTTTTGCCTTTTCTACTCATGATTTATATGCACTACGGCCACAAGGAAGAGTTTTCATAAACACATGCCAATTGTTGGTTCCCAAAATGTGGTCAGCTGTGGACTTGAGGCTTGTCATGCTGAGATTTGAGGAAAACCTTCCTAATAAATAGAAACATCCAAAAGTAAAATGAGTTGCCTCAGGCGGTAATGAGTTCCCCATTACTAAAGGTCTTCAAATAGAAGCTGGATGATCACTTGCTGGGGATGTTATAGAAGTAATTTCTATTCTCACTGTTCCCACAGAGTACATACCAGATGACAATTAAGGTGCCTTCTATCTCTAAGATTCTGTGATTAATGAGGCAACAGCTCTGCCAGACCTCGCTTCCTCCCCTTACGTGGAGCTGCTTTGTCTAACTCCCATTCCAGGCACTTTTCCATCCTCCCTACCACCAAAGTCCAGGCACCAATGAGCAAAAATCCAATTATGTGGACAATAGGTCTGTGCCAGCAACAGACAGGGGCAGATCCACTGACCTCAATTCTAGGAAAACCCCCAACAACCATGCCTTTTATTTCAGCATTCCCTCCATTGTCTGTCCTCCATTGTCCATGATTCTCTCTGATTCCCCTCCCTTCCCAACAGAGGCCAAAATAGGGCACTTTCCAAAGGGAATTCCTGAATAGCCTTTCAGAGAAGTGTCCTGTGGGGACAAGGAATAAGGCTGCAGATCCATAAAAAGAGCCAACTAAAAGGAAGGTAGAACACCCTTTCTGAAATATCCCCAGGTGACTGGGGCCAGGAAAAGGAGAAAGACAGTTCATTTAAAATCCCATGGAAGACATATAATAGGAATAACCAACCTTACAAGAGCGGGCTACAGTCTAGTCTGGAGAGAAGAAGCCAGAAGCTCAAAGGACATCACTTACCTTATCTTTTAAGAACAAAAATCAAGCCTCCCTCCCCACTCCCAAAACCCAGAACTTAAAGACAGGCGAATGTTCATACTGCAGAAAAAGAACACTAATTTCCCACTGTACTTCTGGTATTTCCCAGATGTGTGACATGGACCAGTCAATTTACCTGAGCCTTTATGTCTTCACCCGTAAAAATGAGGGTAATAGAATTTTCCCCTTTCATCAACCTCACTGGGTTATTGTAAGGAAAGGACTTTGTAAACCTTAACACATTATCTAAAATTTGAGATAGTATCATGTCCTATGTGGGTCACAAATAGTTGGACACAACAGAAAACCATGTTCTTTGTCTTCTTTGAAAGGCAACAGCAAAAAGAAGCCAGTTTAATAGTACACAGTACGTGTTGTACGAAGACCCTGCTCCAGCAAAACTGTTGAACCTAGAAATTTGGGACAATTGCTTTTCCCCTACCTCTCCTCAAAGCTTAAGTGAGCCTGGAAAAAGGAGTAATTTGGGGAAGATTGCAGTAGTGGGAGATGTTTTGATTAGATTTGGTTGTCATTTTAAAGCTGGTTTTTTCCCCCCACCTAGGGAAGATGCAGCAAGCCTGCCTCAGGGTGAGTAAAAAATGTAATCCGTTAAATTAACATGCCCACCAGGGCAGTGAGCCTGGGTGCCCAAGGCAGCTTGTGCACCCCTCGCCATACCATATGGCCAGGGGAATGAAAGCTGAGGAGAAAAGCAGAAAGATGGATAGCCCAGTGCCTGCCGCCCTTACACTGAAACCCCTTCCCTATTGTAGCCAGGGAAATACAGTGACAACAGAAGCTTTAAAGTGACTGAGACATTAGGGCTGTCCCTGGTGTAGAAATGTCACATTTATAGGTCTGCCCATTAAGCAGGACTTTTTATCTTCTCTGGCAATAAATCAGTGTGTTGGAGTAGAGAAACACACACACACAAACCCCTCTTTCAGGGCCCATTGGGTAAGACAGCAACAGAAGCCTCTGAAAGGCAGCTCTACGAGGCCTCCCCCCTTCTCTGCTGGTGGAACAAAGTTTATTAGAAATAATGTATGAAGCTTGTCACCATCTGAGCTCTGGGTTGGTTCTCATTAAACTAGTCCTCCACCACACAGCCCAGTCACAGACAAAGGCAAAGCAGGCAGTGCCCATTCATCACTTTCAAAAGGACGGGATTCTGGCCTATTTTGCCTCCCCAGCCTGCTTTATGTAGGCTAATCCCAGATAAGTAACTGTTTTTCCTACACCATGCAGACCTTTCACTCCATCCTAGAATAAATTAGGAAGATAAAGCTGTGGCTCCCTGGCTAAAGCCTTGCCTAGACAGAACCAGAATTTTAGGGAACTCCTGAAGAAAAACAGGCTAGGAAAAGAAATTAATCTGTAACTGGATTGAGGGGGTGGACCAATATTGTAGTAAAAGTCACACGGGCCTTGCAAATGAGAAAGCCTGCCACTGGACACTAACTACCGCTGCGACCTTGGGCAGGCCACCTGTATTCTCCGGGTAGCCCTCTGTGAAATGAGGAGGCAGTTAAGTTATATCAACTGATTGCTCCGATCCATCCCACCTCTAACATTCTGCATTTCTAGGTTATCTTCTCCACATCACTTGTACAAAGCCAAACTCTGACATCAGAGGTTTAGGGTACATATTTCCACCTCATCCCCTGAAAGAAAGAAGCCAGTATCACAGACAGGAATTTTTTAATGGAAAAAAAGAAGGGGGAAGGGAAGAAATAACAACAACTGAACATGTAATACCTTTTTGGTTTTCAGTCCTGGGAGCTGATTTTTGCCAAACCCACATAAAAAGAGCTAAAATTCTAGAAAGAACCTGATGAAAGCAGCAGCAACAGCAGCAGCAGATAGAGAGCCAGACCTGAAGTCAGGAAGACTCATCCTCCTGAGTACAAATCTGGCCTCAGACACTTACTAGCTGTGTGACCCTGGGCAAGTCACTTAACCCTGTTTGCCTCAGTTTCCTCATCTGTAAAATGAGCTGGAGAAGAAAATGGGTCACAAAGTGTCAGACTACTGAAAATGACTGAAAAGCAGGAGTAGTTCTAATAGTAGTGGTGGTAGTAAATAGCTAACTTTCATATAAAACTTACTATATGCTTGGCGCTGTTGCTAAACACTTTACAAAATACTATAGTGAAATCTAATCCATAATAGAAGGATGAACATCAGATATTTGGAGCACCACTGATACCTCAAATGAGGTGAGGGGGAGAGGGAAGGTAAGGGAATAAGCAATCATATTGTGCCTATTATATGGGCAAGGCACTGTGCTAAGTATCTTTTACAAATATTATCTCATTTGATTCTCACAACTACCTTAAGAGGCACATACTATTATTATTCCCTTTTTACAGATGAGGAAACTGAGACAAACAGATTAAATGACTATAACTAGTGAGCGGCTTAGAGCAGATTTGAACTCAGGACTTCTGAGTCCAGGCCCAGCACTTTACCCACTGCACCACCAGCTGCCTCTGATGCTACATGATCTTCAGCAAATTACTTTTCATCTCCAAATCTCAGTTTACTTATTTGTAAAATCTAAACATAAACTCTGTCCTCCTTTCCTCCTAGGACTGATGTGGGCTTCAAATGAGAGGACACAGAAAGGGCTGCATTGTTCCATATGAAGGACTTTGTCGACTGCAAAGCTCAAGCTAAATATTAACTCTTATTGAAACAGGCTTTCCTAAAAGTCAACTATGTGCTGTGGACACATGCGGTCAAAAGCCACAAGTTCAAAACTTAATTCTGGATGCTTGCCAAACCTATGTGAGAAAAATCTATGCATTGGGCTTTTCCTCATCTGTAAAATGGGGCTAACAATATATGTGCTACTTACCTCATAAGTTGTTTGGAGAATCAAACAAAAAACACTCAAGAAAACATACTGCAAACCTTAAACTTTTATACAAATTTTTTTATGTCATTAGAGAATATTATGCATTTTAGAATACAGAATTTTAGTCATTGAAACCAGTGCTACCTGCAATATCTATTTCTCTTTGGGCAAATCTTGCAAACTTTTAAAATAATAAAAGCTAGAAAAATGCTATCAAAGAAGCACACAGCATGGGACATCAGGAAGGGAAATTTGTTTAAATAATATTCACATTGTCTCATGTTTCTGGTTTGCTCACTAGATTGCAAAGAGGGCAAGTAATAAGGGACTCTGGTTAAAGACAGGCTCTTCAAATTTCTTTATTTTGGTTCAGAGCTTTCATAGCCATTACCCCCACTCAGGACTGGTAACCTGTCCAACTTATATTACCTAAGGGAAATGCCTTTACTTCAAGGTAATGTAATATTTCAACTGGGACACATTTTCAGAATATAGTCACAACAGTGTGATGTAGTAGAGTCAGAAACAATAATGGCTAATAAATGAGGGCAGCCAGGTGGAACAATAGATAGAGTGCCAGACTGGAATCAGGAAAACCTGAGTTAAAATCCAAACTCAGACATTCACTGGCTATGTGACCCTGGGCAAGTCACCTAACCCTGTCTGCTTCAGTTTCCTCATCTGAAAAATGAGCTGGAGAAGGAAATGGCAAACTGGCAAACCACTCCAGTATCTCTGCCAAGAGAACCCCAAATGGGGTTATGAAGAGTCTGACAAGACTGTACGATAACAACAATAATAAACATTTATGTAGCACTTTAAGGTTTGCAAAATGTCTTATGTATATTAACAACAACTTTATAAGAAGGGTAATATCATTATCTGCATTTTTACAGATAAGGAAACTAAGGTTGGGAAGCTAATCAATTTCACTAAGTTTACATAGCTAATAAGGATGACTCACCTTTCTGACTCCAATTCCAGCACCATCCATCATGCCGCCTGGCTGTGTCAAACAAACCCAAGAAGACCTGAATTTGAGTGACGCTTCTGACCGTGTGACCTAAGGTGAATCACTCATCTCTTAGTGCTGACAGGCAACTGTCTAACCAAGCAATCATAAGCATTATGAAGTGCCAATTACATACCAGGCAAAACCCGAAAGTGCAGGAGCAGTTGCTAATTTGCATTGGTAGGGGCAGCTAGGTGGCACTGACCTGGGAATCAGGAGGACCTGAGTTCAAATCCGACCTCAGACACTTAACACTTACTAGCCAGGTGACCTTGGGCAAGTCACTTAACCCCAATTGGCCTGCCTTCCCCCCCTCCAAAAAGCATATCTTTGTATCCCAACTGCTTTGCACGGTGCCTGGCATACTTGGTTTTTTGCTATACCTACCTGCCTGGATTCCCACTCCAGAGCTCCTTGAATATATAGCCATGGTGATATACTCAGAGGGGAAAAGATTCTTAGCAGATTAATTCATAGACATGAGCACTGCTATGTGAGTTTTCACCCTTCCCAGAACCAGGCCAATTGCTACTTTCTGACCAATTCTAAACCAAAAGACAGAAAAAACTTACCAGGATTCAACTCAATAAACATTTATTAAACACCTACTGTGTGCTAAGCGCTGGGAGTAAGTAAGAAAAAGACAGGCCCTGCCTTCAAGGAGCTTACAGTCTAATGAGGGAAGGCAACACACAAAAGGAAGCTGAAAAGCAGGGGAGGGGAACCCAGAGAGGTAAGTGGTACAGAACCATGCTGTTGTGGAGTTGAAACCAATCAGGGGAGATGATGGAAAACGGAGTTACCAGGAAGACTGGGAGCCATCTATAAAAGAAGGCTTTTGGGAGGAGTTGTGCTCCACCCTCCAGTAAACCATTCAAAAGGGAGAGACAACTGAGGGGGTAGAGAAGATTTATCAAAAATCAAAACCTAAGTCAATCAAAATGGTGATGAGATTCCAGGTGATCAAGTTTATTCCTGGGGAGGTTTGAGAGGACCCAAACCAAGCAAAGCTCCCAATGGAAATGGAGGATGCAAAAATGGAAGGTGCCGAAAGGGTCATGCAATACAAGAACCGGTGAAAAGAATCAATCAATAAGCATTTATTAAGCACCAATGTATACCCTATTATTCACTGCACATAGTAAAAGAAATGGGCATAGTTAGCCTCAAGAAAATAAACCTGGAGGTGCTACAACACTCATCGTCAAGGATTTCAAAGGCCGTCATGTGGAAATATTGTATTGGCTTTGTTCTGAGGGGCCAGAACTAGAAGCAGAGGCAGATTTTTACTCAACAGAATTGAGACATTTCCAAAGAAGGAGAGCTAAAATGAAATGTGGCCTTAAGGACGTCATAAAAAGGAGTTCTTGTGTCTGGGTACAGATTTAGCTAGATGAGCTCTGGGGTCCTTCATGCTTGAATTCTGTGATTCTTAGATTACATTGCGGGCCAGAGAACTGGACTTCCTAGAACCCAATCTGACACCCAAGTGCAAACTGATTATTCTCTATAAGAGAACAGACATGAACCGAATCCGGTTCAGCTCATAATCTGATTTAACCTCCCCTGTGGCTACAAGGTCTGCCCTCCTCCCTGTGAATCCCTTAAAGAATAGTGTAAGAAGGAGTGTGAGGTGTCTGGCTGGCTACTTGGGAGACCTTCCTGGAACCACAAAATAAGATGCACCCATGGGAAGCCCTTGAAGAAACCTAGGAGCAAAAGGACCCAACAAACAGGCAGTCTCTAAATTTACTGAAAGGAGGTAGCTAAGGTGGCTCAGTGGATAGAGCGCTGGACCTGGAGTCAGGAGAAGACCTGAGTTCAAATCCAGCCTCAGACACCCCCCAGCTATGTGACCCTTGGCAAGTCATTTAACCCCCTGTTTGCTTTAATCCACTGCAGAAGGGAATGGCAAACAACTCCAGTATTGGCCAAGAAAACCCCAAATGGAGTCACAGAGTCAGAAACAACCTAACAACAAATTTGCTGAGAACTTTATGAGGACACATTAGCACACCCTCCAAAAGAGACCTCCAGTTCCTCAGTCACTTCATTCATAACTGAGATATCTGTAAGCACCTATATTTGTAAGGTGCCTGGTGTTTAATAAATGCTTTGGGCAGCTAGGGGGTACAGTAGATAGAGTGTCAAGTCTGGAGTCAGAAAGATCCCTCAGGGGCTAGGTGACACAGTGAGTAGAGCACTGGCTCTGGAGTCAGGAGAAGACCTGAGTTCAAATCTTGCCTCAGACACTCAACACTTACTAGCCATGTGACCCTGGGCAAGTCACTTAACCCCAATTGCCCTACCTTCCCCCTCCAAAAAGCAAAAATAAACAAAAAACAAAAAAGAAAGAAAGATTCCTCTTCCTAAGTTCAAATCTGGCCTCATACAGGCTGTGTGATCCTGGGCAAGTCACTTAACCCAGTTTGCCTTAGTCTCTTCACCTGTAAAATGGACTGAAAAAGGATATGGCAAACCACTCCAGGAACTTCACCAAGAAAATTCCAAATGGGGTCATGAAGAGTTGGACATGATTGAAAACCAACTAAACCAAATAAATGCTTGTTTCCTCCTTCCCTATCCTCCTACTCGTACAAATCACATAGGTCCACAACTAGCCTGAATAGTCATCTGGTACTTTGTGGAGAATTGTTCAGCCTAGAATTGTAAAAATAAATAAATGAAAGGCCAGGAAGAAAATTTGCCCAGCACATGATTTCTTAAAAAGTCACTGACTGATTTCTTCACATGACTTCCACCAAAGCCTTAGTGGCAACACTCAGCTCCAGAATAATCCACTCACTTGCTATTCATAGATCAAGAAAACGAAGGCAACTCCAAGACGATTTAGGTCGACTCTCATCTTGCACGGAGGAAAGGGAGACAGAGTGTGTTTCCCCAAGTTCACAGAGTAAATGGCAGCACCTGAATTAGAAATTCAAGTGTTTTGACTTATAATGGAGTCTAATGCTCTTTCCTCTGCAGCACGGCCTTACAATAAAGGCGGAAGTTCACTCGTCTGTGTCTCCCAAGCCTGGAATGTTCGCCCCCCGCCCCCCGCCTACTCCTCATAGATTTCTGGTATCCTTCAGGTCCCAGCTAAAACCCTCCTTTGTACAGGACGCCTTTCCTCATCCACCTTAATTCTGGTACCTTCCCTCTGCTAATTATTTCCTATCTCTCCTGTCTCTATCTTGTTTGTACATAGCTTTTTGCACGGTGTCCCTCCCGTTAGATGTGAGATTTGGGGGAGCAAGATTTATCTTTCAGCTTTCTTGTATCCCTGGTACTTAGCACAGTGCCTGGCCCACAATAGTTGCTTACTAAACTTGTTGACTTGACTGTATAATGGGACTAGAACCCAGATTCTAGAGTCCTAGTACAAGATTCTCGCTGTATGTACAACTTCACTGTAAGTAGACAGAAAACAGCACTGGGTGTCTGAAGGTCTGAGTTCTAGTCTCAGCTCTGCCACTAACTGACTGGATGTCTTTGGTTGCTGTCCTCAATGAGTTCGAGTCACCAGATCCCAATCATCTAAACCCCAGCACTGAAAGGGCTGGCAGATATGACTGCTGACTGAGTCACTATCAATGATCTTCAAAGGATCATAGAGAACGGGAGAAATACTCCAGAGCCAGAGGAGGGAAAACATTTTCCTGATTTTCAAATAAGGGAAGAAAGAGGATGGGGGCTGTAGACTATAGGCAAGTGAGTTGATTTTAATTCCTGTAAAAATGCTGGAATATATGATGAGATGCATGGTTAGTGACTAACTAGAAAGGGAAGCAGTGATCACAAAAAAGGCAGCATAGCTTAACCAAGAAGTCAGGCCAAAATGATCCTCTTCTTTATTAGGTGGAGCCATTACAGCTACAGTTCATTTACATTTAATTTATATTATTCACATTTACATTCGACAAAGTCCCTCATTCTATTCTTGTGGATAAGATAGAGAAAAGGGGTCTAGGTAAGACTACAGATAAGTAGATTTGAAGGTGATCAGATAGCCAGACCCAAAAAGGAATCATTAATTGTTCAATGTTATCTCGGAAGGATGCTTCTAGTAAGAGTTCCCTAGGATTCAGTCTTTGATTCTATTATTTAACATGTTTATATAAAGACTAAGCAGGGTAGACTAGTGCATGGTACATTTATGAGACATGAAAATGACCCAAAGAGGAGAGGAGTAGCTACCAGACTGGATCAGTGGTGTGTCAAACTCAAACATATACCTGCAGGCTTATATTGACTTGGAATACTACACATCAACATTATCTATGTTGCACTATATTTTTTTAATTTACTGTTAGACATTTCCCAATTACTCTAATCTGGTTCAGGCTATACTTGAATTTTGCACCACTTGAGTTTGACACCTCTGGGCTGGATGACACGTCATGATCCCGAGGGATCTTTTTAGACCCGATAATAATGGGGCAATAAGATTAACTTTAATATGGATAAATTTAAAGTCTTACTCAAGGTTCAGAAAAATCAAATTCACAAGTGCAAGATAGGGAGACTGTGTGACTCAACAGCAGTTTATCTGAAAAGGATCTGAGGGGTCTTGGTGTAATGCAAGATCAATTTTAGGCACGAATTTGATAAAACTGCCAATGTGATCTTAGGTGGCTTCAGCTAGATGATCTCTGAGCTAGAGAATGGGATTATAAATACAAAAAGATAGTCCTAAACTCAAGGAGTTTCCATTCTAAAAGAGGAAGAAAACACAAAATTCTTTTCCAGGAATGAGCTCCTGACTGATTAGAATATATGATCTGACTCAAACCCAGAATTCTACTCTCCAAACATCTACATGCCATGATGATGGTACCCTCCCCCTCCCCCAAAACTTTTCATTTCTAGCTCTGTGAATATGAAGTATGATTATTCAAGAAAATCATTCCTGAAAAAGACACATCGGTCAATTGTGCTATTGCCTCACTCATACTTTCCTGTTCTTCCCCAGACCAAAATACTCCTTTCTTGGCCACAATTACCCTATATGTGTCATCCTCCTTTGTTAAAATGTAAGCTCCTCAGTAATAACTCTGAAAAAAACGCTTTTGTCTCTGATAAAGGCCTCATTTCTCAAATATGTAGAGAACTGAGTCAAATTTATGAAAATAAGAACCATTCCTCAATTGATAAATGATCAAAAAATATAATCAGTTTTCAGATGAAGTAATCAAATCTATCTATACCCATATGAAAAAATACTCTAACTCACTATTGACTGGAAAAATGCAAATTAAAACAGGTGTGAGGTACTACTTCATACCTATTAGATTGTCTAATAGGTTAGAAAAGGTAAATGACAAATGTCGGAGGGGATGTGGGAAAGATGATATACAAAGGCACTGCACTGTTGGTGGAGTTGTGAACTGATTCAACCATTCTGTAGGGCAATTTGGAACTATGCCCAAAGGGCTATAAAATCATGCATACCCTTTGACCTAGTGATATCACTACTAAGGTCTATATCCCAAAAGAGATTTTAAAAAAAAAAGGACTTACATGTACAAAAATATTTATGGCGGTTCTTTTCTGGGGGTAAAGAAATAGAAACTGAGGGGATACCCATCAACTGGGGAATAGATGAACAAGTTGTGTTATGTAATTCTGATGGAATATTATTGTACATAAGAAATGACAAGCAGGATGCTCTCAGAAAAACCTGGAAAGACTCACATGGGCTGATGTGAAATGTGTTGTGTACAAAGTAACAGCAATATTGTAAGATGATCAGGTGGGAATGACTTAACTATTCCTGCAATATAATGATCCAAGACAATTCTGAAACTCATGATGAAAAATTCTATCCATCCTCAGAGAAAGAACTGATAGTGTCTGAATACAAACTGAAGCAGACTTTTTTCACTCTATTTTTCTTGGGGCTTTTCCCCTTGTCCATGTTTTCTTTCACAACATGACAATTATGGATATGTTTTGCATGACTACACATGTATAACCTCTACCAAATTGCTCGCCTTCTCAACGTGGAGGGTTGGGGGAGGGGGAGGAGAGAAACTGGAACTCGAAGTTTTAAAAACAAATGTTAAAAATTGTTTTTATATGTACCTGGGGAAAAATAAAATACTAAATAAAAAAAGTCAGAGTCAATCAATCAATCAATAGAATGTAAGCTCCTTCAGAGTAAGAACTGTTCTGGTTTTTGTGTTTGTATTTGTATATTCTGCCACATGTAGAAGAGTATCTGACACAAATAAAACAGTACAACTTTTATGTAGTGCTTCCTATGATCCTGGCACACAATAAGGGCTTAGTAAGCGCCTTTTCACTTCTCTGATCTTGTTCATTCATTCTAAGGTCCCTTCCCTTCCAGCTCTGACATTTTATGTTTTTAATGTTTTAAGATCTCGTACATTTCAGGCATTCTCTAAGGGCCCTTACATATGGTTCTATAATAGTAAGAGTCTCTTCTATCTCTAATTGGGTCTGTAAGACCCCTTCCAGATTTCTTCCACTTCATCTTTGGAAAGAATTCTCCTTTCTAAATATTTTAGGGTTTCTTGCCTGAAAAATTTCCCTGTCTGAGCTCAGTAGCTATACATAGAGACTTTTAAAACTTTTATTACTACAATTATTAAATATAAAGCACTTCTCTCCCTCAGGCTCTATTTCCCAAATGGTTCTAAGTTGCACCCAGGATTACTGCCAACATGATTGACTCATGTAGTTCATATTGTTCTCTTCCACTTTTTCCAACTGTAAATTAGCAAATCAGACAATTCAGTAATGCGACTTGTTCTAGCCTCCCACCCCTAAAAAGCACAACATGCCCAATTTTAATAAAGGAAGGGAGGGCCTCTTTCTCTCAATGACATTTTTTTTATAGAGACTATCTAAGGCAGGAAAATCACACAACCAGCAGGAAGATAAATTGGTACTTTTCGCAGCAAGATTTTTTCACTTTGCTAATTGAAAAGAGATGAGCAACAGCTGACTTTTCTGGGCTGGCTTGTATAAGGCAGAAGCAGGCCTCTTTGCCCAAGAGGGGCAATGAAACTTTATCTTGGACAAAGACAAAGGACATACAAACACATATATTTAATGATGCATAAAGACAAGGCCCACACCCTATTCCCATGTCTTCTTTTTGAGAACTTGGGCACACAGAGGGCCTCTTTGGTTGTAGGAGGAAGGAGGCAGAAAGGTTATAATTCAAAAGAAGAAAATTAAGGCTTTTCCATTATTATTCTGCTCCTACGGATAATGGTTCATAAATAGTTGGTGCCCTGCCTGCCGCCCACTGGGTTCCGTTGATAGTCCAAAGCAGCTACCTTTCCTTTCCTTTCGTTTCCCCTCCTCCCCACCCTCCCTCTCTCTTTTCCTAGGGATTCAGCTACAGAAAGGATGGATGTCAGAACCATAAATGCCCTTGGAATCATAAAACATAAAATATTAGAGTTGGAGAGACCTTAAGGTTATCAAAGACCTTTTCTATTCACTCTTTTATTTTGGTATACATTGTTCCTTTGATATATTTGAACTCAATGTATGCTTTCCAGGTTCTGTCTTGTTCTCATGAATTACTTGTCTCTCCCACTTTTGTTTACACAATGTACACTTAAATAAATCAAATATAAACACGTTAATATTTTTTAAAACATATTTAACAATCTACAGATTTAAAGAGATACGTGGAGGCAGGTTGATGTTATTTGAGTCATTTAAGTGTGAGGGTTTGAACCAGGATGGTAGAAATCAGAATGGAAAGGAACAAACGCAGGAGATATTACAGGAATTGGTTTGGTGGCTGATAAAAATGCATCATGGTGCAATAAACAATGCACTGGATCTACATGGGGTCTGTGTTCAAATCCTGGTTCTGCCACTAAATACTTGTGTGATAATGGCACTTAACATCTCTAGGCCTCAATTTCCTTACCTGTAAAAGACTGATCTGGACTGGATTAAACTTTAAGGATGCTCATTTTACAGAGGTCAAAAGAAAGAATAATGTGAGTTGGAAATCAATGCCTGTGGAATGCCTCATTCTTCACTTAGCCTGAAAAGTGGAAGCATAAAAACAACAGCTTTTGCTTCACTCATTGCCTAGGCAAAAGTGCATCCAAACTATATAATGGAGATCATGTGGAAAATGCATAGTACTAAGGAAAAGGCTTGGTCCTACGCTATTAACTAGCTGTGTGACGTAAGGCAGTTTACTTCACCTCTTTAGGCTTGAGTTAAAGGCTTGGTCCTACGCTATTAACTAGCTGTGTGACGTAAGGCAGTTTACTTCACCTCTTTAGGCTTGAGTTTACTCCTCTATAAGATCAGAAAATGTAGTGAGTTGAAGAAGTGACCTTTAACAGTCCCTGATGTTCTAAAACAGAAATTCTAATCTTGTTCTGTATTATGGACCCCTCCCTGGAAGCCTAGTGAAGCCTATGGACCCTTTCTCAGCCTTATGGTTTGTTTGGTTTTTTTGCATGAATAAAGTAAAATATATAAGGTTACTCAAGAAGCCAACTACATTGAAATGAAGTTGTAACTTTTTTCCCCATTCAAGTTCAGAAACCCCTCCCTGAACTTTATCCATGGACCTCCAACTTGATAATTCAATTCTGAGTCGGATTGTTATCCAGACCTGATATGAATTTTGATAGGTGAGCTAGGGTTAGGGACACACCTAGCCCCAGGAAAGCAAGGCTCCTAACACAGGGTGGGAACAGGCAGCCCTTTATCACCAAAGCAATGAAAGCTAAGAAAACAACCAGTGGTTACTAGTTACTAGAAACCTGGAGAAGAAATTGGCCTGAAAATCAATTCACTGCCAGCCCCAGTTGGAGAGCTGCCGACCAAACTTCTGGAAGAAGAGGAATAAAACAGTACCTAATTTTTGGCTTCTGTCCTTCCACCCACAGCACCCTGCTAACACACTCAATAGCAACCTGCTGTTATGGTTGGAGAGAAGTTCTAGTTCTGGGTGTAACACTAATTTACTGTGTGACCTCAGGCAAGTCACTTCTGGTGCTCATTTTTCTCATCTATAAAATGAAGAATTTGGAGGAGTTTGATATGGATGTTTTATATGATCTCTCCTACTACTAATGTTCTACATACTATGATTACATCAATAATGTTCCAATTCAACATTCTAAAGTCTTATGATTCCTTGTAGCTCTGACAGCAGCTACTAGAGGTAGCTTCCTTGTAGCTCTGACAGCAGCTACTAGAGGTGGTGCAATAGACCGAGCACTGAGCGTGGAGTCAGGGAGAACTGAGTTCAAACGCAGTCTTAGATACTTGCTAGCTATATGACCCTGAGGCTCTGTATACCTCAGTTTTCTCAGCTGTAAAATGGGTATAGTAACAGCACCTATCTCCCAGGGGTGTTATAAGAATCAAATGAGATAATATTTGCAAAGCACTTAGCACAGAGTCTGGTGCATAGTAGGTACTTAATAACCTTCCTTCCCTGTCATTCTATGGTCCTACGATATATGTAATATCTCTGATTTGTTTGTTATCTCAAGTTAGGGGATGTGTCAATATAATAAAAAAAAAAAGTAATTTCAGATTTGAGCTTCACTTACCCAAGAGTTTTCCCCAAATAGGCTAGTGAGAAGTATTATTTATTTAATTTGAGGTTAAATAGAAATAAATCTTAGGCCTTTGGCTGAACTACTTCACATTTTTACAGCACTTTGTAGTTACAAAACACTTTACAGCCCAATCACTTCATCTGATCCCTCACAATCACTCTGGGAGGTAAATGATGCATTTTTCTGAAAGGGGAAATTGAGGCTCAGGAAAGCAAAAATACTTGCCTAAGATTACAAGGTCAAGCTTACAGCAGAGCCAGTCCTTGGAATCAGAAGACTTGGGCTATTTCCACGCCATTTGACCTTCAAATTGCAGACAAAAGACATATTTTAGAAGATACCTCCTATCAATACTACCCCCAAGTCAAAAGGCTAGAAGGGCCCGTTCCCCATGATTCCAGCCTATGTCTGCCTGATGCAGACAAAATAATACCAGATAAAAGGAAACTAGGGGAAGACAGCAGAGAATAGCCCCATCCTTCTTGTAGCTGAAGGAGCCAGAGTGGCACCACAGCCCAGAAAACAAGAGGCCTTTTCTTCAGTATTTTCCCATAATATACCATCTTCACACACTACAGGGGCAGATCACATAACCTCACATTCAGCAGTGCACAAGCTTTTAACTCAGTGGAACAGGATTAGGAGCTCTGCAAATCCAAGGGAAAGATCAAAGTGACACCAGGCTCTTGCAGACCATCCCCCTCCCTGCTTCACAAGCTGCAAGGGAGCAGGAGGGCCAAATGAGAGGTTGAAAAATGAAGCAGGACTAAAAGAACAGTGTGTCCTAAATACCTTCAAACTACATGTAAATAAAAGTCTTCTGTCTTGACATCATTATTAGAAGGATTTAGTATCAACAGAGGTAACATCGTATCCAATCAGCATGCCCACAAGAAACACTTTACCTAAAAATATTCCCAATGGGGCGTGAAATCCCCAAAGAGCATTTAAAGAGAGTTTTCATTTCCTAAAGTGACATGGGGACCCAGAGCCACATATGAAACACAGCAGAAACAAGCCTAATAAAGAAGCTAATAATAAGAAAGGCTGCAAAAGTAGATTATATAACATGAAACAAAAGGATATGATGGAAAGGGGACTCAGACAAGAGACCAGAGTTCTAGTCCTATCTATATATAACTTTTATATAGGCCAGCATGTAACCTCTCTGGATTTCACTTTCCTTATTTTAAAAAAAAATATGATTCCCTGATTCTAAGGTCTCTTCTTTTTTAAGGCTTTAAAATTCTATGGCTCTTAAAAAGTAGAACTGAATAGGGTGTAATTGCAATGATCAAGTTTGGCTCAAGAGAAAAGTTGAGAAAATGCACCTCCCCAACTACAAAAAAAAAAATCTCAGCAGTACATTTCTCTGATAAAAATGTGACATCCACAATATAAAATGGATTAATTCAATTCCATAAGAACAACAGCCATTCCCCAAGAGATAAATAGCCAAAGGACATTTCTAAAGGGAAGAAATTCAAGATATCAACAATTTATGAAGAAATGCTCCAAAGGACTAATCATTAGAGAGTGAATATTAAAACCTGAGGTTTCAATTCATACCCAGATTAGCAAAGATGACAAAAAAAGAAAATGGCCATTGCTGCAGGAGCAGCAGGAAAAGAGGGACACTAATACACTGTTGGTGGAACTGTGAATTGGTCTAGCCTATTCTAGAAAGCAGTTTGAAGCTATGCCCAAAATGTCACTTGACTGTGCATAGCTTTATTCCCCAAAGAGATCAAAGTAAGAGAAAAAGGAAACAAGTACAAAAATATCAAAGAACTGGAAATTAAGGGAGGAGACTTCATTTGGAGAATGGCTGGACAACTTATGTGACATGAATATAACGAACTATTAATGTGCTGTGGGAAGCGATGAAAGGAACGGAGTCAGAGAAAACCAGGAAGTGTTGCATAAATTGATGTGGAGTGAAGTAAGCAGATCTTGGAAAATAATTTACAGAACAACAACATTATAATGAAAAAATATTTTTTAAAGGACTTAAGAAATCTGATCGACACAATGCCCAGTGATGATTCTATAGGAGCAACGACAAAACACGCTACCCAGCTTTTGACAGTGCAGCGATGAATGAGACATGAATTGTCAGACATGACCAAAGTGGGGATCTGTTTTGCTTGGGCATGCACATTTGATACAAGAGTTTTGTTTTTCTTTCAATTGGGTGAGGGATGAGAGGGACTGGTGATAAGGTTACCAAAAATGAAGGGAGTGGGAGAAAAGAAAAGAAAAGTGGGTCATCTGAAGCATCTGAGAAAATGTTTGAGGATAGAGAGAAGGTCAACAGGAAACACAATCAGGCAAGCTTTGAAAAGAAAGCCATCCATGGGACAAATTTGCGGCTGCATATGTAATTTTCCTCTCTAGATGGGAATACTCATCTTATTAGTGTTTAAGTTCAGAATTTTAAAAATTATTTGAATGCATCTCCTTTCATTCTTTGTAGAGGTAGGGGGACGATGGCTATGGAAAAGAGCATAGACTATCAGATTTGAGTGATGTATTAATTGGTATTGCTGAACTGCTTTTCACCCTTTGATTATTTCTTATAAGGGAAGGCTCACTGAGAAGAGGAGGGAGGAAGGATATATTCCAAAATGACAGTGACATAAAAATGGAAAACAGATACACAAAGAAAAATAGTTATCTAGTTCCATGCATTTCTGACCCAGTAATTTTTTTCTGCATCTCTAGTTACATCCCCCAGTTACAAACAGAATGAAAATCTCCTTATGGGAGGTGGGGGGGGTGGAGGGAAAAAGGTGGCTATGCTTTGGCTAAAACTAGGCAGAGGGCAATAAGGAAACCTTGCCCTTACCAAAAAGCAAACATCAGCTTGGAAAGACCCTGGTTCTGTGCTTACCATTAAAATCCTCATGACCACATTTACACAGCAGTACTTCTCTGATACTGCAAGAAGAAAAAGCACCGTGAGAAACAAAATAAAGAATGCTTCCTTTCCAAGTGAAACACTGCTGTTATTAGGAAATATAGATGATATAAAAATAAAATATAAAATAAAAGATATTGGGTAAAAAAACAACAACAATGCATTACTCTTAATATCCACAATGCTACCGAGCCCCTCCACCCTGCACTTCTCATCTCCTCTTCCAGCCCATCAGAAGACAGAAGACCCAAGCACAGAGCAGAGCCCTGGGTCTTATGTAATGGTCTGATTCCTAATGCTGAACCTAGGCCAAGATAACCAGAGGCTGGACCTCAGGCAACTCAGTCATTTAGCCTCTGAGTATCTTGATTTCTCCTAGCTACAAAGAGAGATAAATAATACCTGCTACCCCGTCAGACAATTAGGCTTTGAAGATGAATAGGGAAATATTAAATGCTATTACTAGTGACAGATAAGGCAGACATAAATGGACTCATCCCCAAGCCTTCCCATTGAAATCTGGGAGTTTAACAGGCTTCCCACAACTGCAGTCTGTAATATTTCATGTGGTCGAAAGAGCTCTGGATGTGGAATCAAGAGACAAGCTCGGGTTCATATTTTAGCTCTGACACCGCTATATGCTCATGAGGAAATCATTTCACCCTGAACCTAAAATTCCCCACCTCTGATATGGAGACAACAATCCCTGCATTACCAATCTCATGGGAAGGTTATGATGAAAGTGATGGAAATGACACACATATACTATCACTTGTTTAATCATTCCTCAACTGGTGGACACACTTGATAGTGTCCAGTTCTTCGAAACTTCTGTAATATGGGTTCTTTTCATCTTTTAAAAAAAAATGCTGTTATGGGATGGGTCAAAGGAGTACGCATAGTTTAATGAATGTAGGAGTACTAAAAGTGACTTTTTCCTTCTGAAGCACTTTCTAGAATAGGGGAACTAATTCACAGCTCCACCAACAGTGTATTAGTGTGTCTACTTTGTAAACCTGAAAATGCTATAAGAAATGCGAGCAATGATGAATACCACAGCCTATTTAGAAGGCTGTCCTGCAGTAGAAGGAGAACTGAACTCTAAAGATTAAATTTGGAGCCATAAAACCAAAGGTCAAATGCTAACTCTGCCACTTACTGTAACCAACGCAGTTTTGGGCAAATCATTTCACTTCTCTGGGATTTAGTGTTCTCATCTGTAAAATAAGGGGGTTGAACTCTGTGGTCTCTACAGTCCCTTCTAGCTCTAGACTAATAATCCTTTGATTCTTTATCTGGATATTTGCTCTCTTCCTATCATATTTTATGTTTTATCATACTGGTTTTTCTCCCCCTCCATTGGAAAGTAAGGTCTTAAGAGGGCAAGGATAGTGGGTTTCTCCATCTTTGTATCCCACTGACAAAAGGGGAATTCCTGGCTAATAAACAGGTATCAAATTTAATAAAAGAGCTGGGATCTAAGCTAGACCTGAAAGAAGCGAGTAGGAAACAGTCACAGAAATCTTAGCTGCCCAACCTTTACCAAAAAACCTAACCCCATCCTGAAAGGCCAGCTTGAGGATTACAGTGACCGGAACTACCTTCACAAAGGATGTATTTCTCAAAGAAGAGCTCATTAGGAAAGAGAAAATGCTGGCGTTCAAGATCTGTGATAGGAAGAGGGCAGCTTTACCAGCTGCCACAGACAATAACGCTCTTGTGACTGGGAAGGGTGAGCCTGTGTTCCTTGTGAAGCTGTTAATTCAGAAGACAAGAGTTAACCTCCTTATATTACAAGCCTAGAGTCAACAGAAAGACAGATTCGAGTAGACAATTAGACCTTCTTTTTCCCCTGACAGTAGACTGTCTATTTTTAGAAATGGGTCAACTTCCTCTCAGTGGCTGTGTTAACATGAGTATGTCTGTCAGCACTGCCTACCTCTATCTGGCTATTCTGCACCCAGGGTTCTCCTCTCCATATGCCTCTTTGTGACAAATCCTCCACAAATAAGGAGGACACGGAAGAGAATCAGGGAGAATGCACAAATGTTGTGCATGTTTAGCGGAAATGGTGAAAGTACATGAACTCACATGAAAAAGTCCATCTACCGGCATCAAGACAGAACTCCCAAGATGCTCAGACTGTCACAGGTCAGTGATGGGCCAAAGATTACAAGGCAGAGTTCTTTCATTACTCATTTACAGCACAATGCCTCACGTGGCTGTCACTTACCACTTTCCTACTTTTGTTATAAAAGGAGGCAGAACAATTTACTGCAAAGATTAGGAGCCAGGACACCTGGAGCCTACTTTTAGCTTTTCAGCAACCCACTATGTGAAAGGGAGCTTAGAGATCACCTTATCCAACCCCATCTCATTTTACAGAAAGAGAAAACTGAGGCTAGTCAGGGAGTGACTTCGCCAGGTTCACAAAGTAAATCAATTATCAAAGGCCTGAGTATGCCAAAGTGTCCGTGACCAGGTTTCTTTCCACTTCAGCTTGCCAGTCCTAATATAATGGTTCGGAGTAGCAGTTCTATAGCATTTGAAAGTTTACAAAACATTTTCCTCATAACTAGTGAGGCAGGTATTATAAGTATTACTTCTCTTGATTTTATCAGTGAGGCAGCTCAGGGTCCAATGAAGTGACTTCTCTAGGGTCACATGGTCAGGAGTTAAGAGCCAAGATTCAAACTGGTCTTCAAATCTAGTTAACTTCCCACTACACTGAGCTGCCTCAAAAGACTCACACCACTAACACTATAACTAGTCTTCACTCTGATTGCTTTTGACAGAGCTAAGTAGGTGGTTCCACCAATAGCCATAAAATACAGTCATTTATCCAAAAGAATTAAGTTTGTCAACAATGGTTTCCAATAACAAAGGTCTCTCCAGAGGTAGGGGGTATCAGACTCCTAGTTACAGACAATACTACACTGTGTCAGTAAGACTGGGAAATTATTATTGCTCCAGTAACTCAGATCAGGAATCCAGAGACAGGAGAATGAGGATGGTAAAGCCCAAAGTAGTGTCACTAGTAAATCCCATAAAGTCATCAATTCCCTAAAGAGGCTTTGTGAGGTAATAATGCCTTCAAATACAACAAGTCCCTTCCTTAGTCCCTACAAGAAAAACAAAACACAAATCAACACTGTTCTTCAGATAACAATAAATATGACTTAGGAGAGGCAACAAGAACTACAAAGAAGGAAATTTAATTTGCATGCTCAGACTTAATTTTCATTTTCAGAAGATTAGCACTGGAGAGGATCTCAGACTTACAGAACACATGATTCCTGGAAAATGGAACTAACTTGCCTCCAAGAAAATCTTTCTCCTAAGAATAGTGTGCTTCAATGACCCAAAAAGTTTTAACTGCAGTCATAGAACATTAAGCTGGGGGGAACCTTAAAATTATAAAACTAAAGGATGTCACAATTGGAAGACATCATCCACTTCCAGTTCACCTGTTAACTGTTACAAAAGGGTAAGCTAAAGCCCTCAAAAGAAAGTAACCTGTCTAAGGTTACTCAATGAGTTAAAATCATTTACCTTGCTTCAGTTTCTTAAAAATCAATAGAGGAATCTCTGAGCATCACATTTACAATACTTAAATAATCAAGATGTTGGAGTAAATAAACAGTTCGGTTGTACTGCATTTAATTGCAGAGTATGGCACTTTAATTGTTTTCCAATTGTTTCTTGTGTATTTATAGTAGCTTTGTCTCTCCAGGGACAGGAACCATGTCTTACGCCTCCGTAATTTCAATAGGACCCAGACTAGTATTCAAAACATAGCAGATTTTTAATAAACACCTTCACATGGATTAAAGTAGATATGGATGGGAACCAGGGACGTACTACTGCCCCATATAGTTAGTTCAGTCCCAACGCTGAAGTCTTAGAAAGGACTGTAAGGTACAAAAAGAAACTATGTGAGGCTGGTGATTATTGTAAAACAAACACCTGTAAAGATCTTTTTGCTCCACTTTTATTTAAAAGCAAAACTCAGTATGTATTGATAGAATGGTTTTCAGGATTGTTTTGTATTTGTTTTTGCTCAGTGGGGAAGGGAAGAGGGAGGGATGAGTGAATAAAAAAAACTGATGCTTTGAAAATAATCTTTTAAAAAGCATTATCTTATCTTTTATATACCAATGAAAATCTTTATTATTTACATTTGCACTGAGTTTTTAAATGTTAGACTGTGGGGCAGCTAGATGGCATAGTGAATAGAACAGTGGCCCTGGAGTCAGGAGGACCTGAGTTCAAATCCAGCCTCAGACACTTAACACTTACTAGTGGTGTGACCTTGGGCAAGTCACTTAACTCCAATTGCCCTACCCTCCCCCTTCCAAAAAGCAAAAAATAAAAATAAAAATACTTATTTCTGTAAAAAAAAGAAAAGAAATTCCCTGATTTAAAAAAAAAATGTTAGACTGTGAGGTCTGCCTTTTAACCCTCCACAGGGCCTGCCGCAGAACAGGACCTCAATACATAGTTATAAGTTCATTAACTGGTTAAATCTCAGTTCATAAAAAGTTGTGAGGCGCTGCCTTACCGTATACAAAACGGTGCTAAGACCTTCCCCGCTCAGACTCAGTTGAGAAAAGCCCAACATCCTATACACCCAAAGTGTCAGAAGAAGTAGTACCCCCCAGACCTGTTATATGTAAGTGATACATCCATTTGGAGACTGTTGAAGTGCCTGTTATGAGACGATGGTCCCGTCCCCTAAACCTAATTTCAATAGGACTGTTTTCCAGTTTTCCCAACATTTGTTGCCAAATAATGAATTCTTACCCTACTAGTTCAGGTCTTTAGGTTTATGGAATATTACACAACTGTGTTCTTTGCTTCTGAACCTGATACCTAATCTGCTATTCTATTTTTAACCAGCATCATACAATCTTGGTAATTACTGCTTTGTGTAGTATAGTTTGAAGTTTGGTACTGTGAGGCCTTTAAGTACATTTCTTGCTTTATGTAAACTAGCCAAATCATTGATACTTCCTTAGTCAAGTTTGTTAGAAATTGTGTCATGGCTGTACTATAGAGTCATTGTATTGATCATAGTTGTTGGGTACGAACATTATGGAACTACATCCACTCCCCCTCCACCCCAGGGATCCGAATTGCTAGAGAAACCCAGTATAATGTAAACCTAACCCTACTGATCCAAACAGATTGAACTCCATGGAGGAGTCAAAATGTTACAAGTGGTAGGAGCCTTGGAAATTATATAGCCCATTCCCCTCCTTTTCAAGATGAGGAGATCAAAGCACAAAGAGAGGAAAGTACGCTGGCTGTGTAACCATAGGCATGGCAATGTAACCTCCCAGAACTACCAGAGAACTCTCTAAGACCTCTAAGTTGTAGAATTGGTTGTAAGTCTTTGGCACAATGGATAGGACCAGTGGATAGACTTCTGAGTTTGGGGTCAGGAAGATATGATCAAGTCTGGCCTCAGATATGTACTAGTTGTGTGACCTTAGACAAGTCACTTAACCTCTGTTTGCCTCAGTTTTCTCAACCATAAAGAAAAATGACAATAGTACCTATCTCCCAGAGCTGTTGTGAGCATCAAATGAGATAATATTTGTGACTTGCTTAGCACAGTGCCTGGCACATAATAGGAGCTACATAACTGCTAACTGGTGGTGGCAGTGGTAGTAGTATCACCCAAACAGGGAATTTTGTCACTGGGGCAAAGAAATGGTCCAAACAACAAAAACAACCACAAAAATTGAACCACATACCTAATTTTGATGCCTCATTTATCCAATTGTCACTGAAGAAATGATCTCTTACACATATGGCATTTCCCAGATAATTGGATTAACCATTAAAGTGCTCAAATATATTTCTATTTTAGTACATTTTTTTTGAGGAAAATTATTGTAAAACAGATCATGCACCACACCCCAGTCTTCTTCCTCTGAAGGTTCCGAATAAAACTGAGCCCTTTCTTGATAATTCAGGATGGCAAGCATTGAGTCAGATTGTCAAGTGCTACAAGAGCCAGACAGAGAAGCTGTATTTTACTTTAGAACCAAGAGGGAGCCACTGGAACATCTAGAGTAGGGAGGGACATGGTCAAACCTGTGTGTGTATGTGTGTAAGTGTGACTGTGAGTGTGAGTGTGAGTGTGTGTGTGCCTGTACTGGTGCCTGTGCTCAAATTCTTATCACTGAAGAGTAGGGAAGTAATTATTATTGAAGAATAGGGCAGAGCTTGGCAGGCAAAGATGAAGAACAGAAGAAGTCATTGTATATAAAGGAGTCAATCAAATAAAGGTAGAAAGGATGAGTCTGTATATGTCCAATATGTGAGTAGGAATCCTAAAGGGAAAAAATGGGAGGTAAGTATGGAGAAGTTGACTGAAGCCAGATAATAGAAGGCATTGAATGCCAGCCCAAAGGATTCATTCAGTGGACATTGGGAGCCTATTCAAGGCTTACCAATGGAGTAATGTGATGAAAGCATCACTGGTGATGCTTAGGAAAAGAAAAAAACCCCTTATCTAACCATGGCCATCAATCTTTGCTGACCTTTGTTCACTAGATTAGGTTATGTTTTGGAAGTGTAACATGTAGTAGCTGAGGTCTTGGCCTTGGCTCTTACGCTGAAAGGCACAAAATAAAGGGTTCATTCAGAGTGATTTTCTTTTTAAACAAAGTAGCAGAGGAATAAAGACCATCCATTCCCTTCCTCTCTGTTAAACCAACACAAATAGGGTTTTCTCTGTTCTCTTTTTCCCTTCTCAAAGTCTGAATAAAACTTCAAAAGCAAGTAATCCCATCTGAGCAACAGCAAAGTTTTCTCTAATTTAATGGATGATGGGCACAAAACCTTGACTTCAAAAAAATAATTGAATCATAGATGTAATCATAGATGGAGCATAAGAAGGGATCCCTACAGATCTTTTAGAACAACTCCCTCATTTTTACAGATGAAGAGACTTGAGTCCCAGGGAAGTGAGTGACTTGCCTAAAGTCACACTGGTAGTAAATCTGTCCAATCTGGGGATCTGAACACAGGTCTTCTGATCCCAGAGTCAGTAATTTCCCCATTATGCCGTACTGCCGCACCATAAAAATAAGCAAATGCCATCTCCCCAATTCATTAACCTGATTTACTGGATGTTTCTAGCTCATCTGTCTGAATTTCCTACTCTGTCAACATCACTAAGATCCAGCTAGTTATGCTGATAGAACACAAGATTCAATGTGAAGAACATGGTTTCATTGAGCAAATGAGTGTTTAGGGAGCAGGGCATAATAATAGCACAAGGAGCCCTGGATTGGGAATTTGGAGACCTGGGTCCTAGTCCCCTCTCTGTTCCTGGTTGTATGCTCCTTGAGAGAGTTGCTGTCCCTCCATGGGCTTCTGGGAAATGAGGTGTATGGAATAAATGTTCTTTAAGGTCCCTACGAGTTCTAACAATTCTATCCCTGTCTAGTCTCTGTATCAAACTAAGTTCCCTTCTGTCAATCCAAAAATGCCAGAGAAATAGGTACATGTGCCTATGTATTCAAAAGATTTTCTAGATTTTCTCCACTCATTTGTTCTGGATATTGATGCCATCTTCCAACTAATAATGACCTAAATCTTTCCTACCTGAATCAGTTCACTGTTGTACAAACATACACACATCATAAGCTGGTGACTTCTGGGTTCTGTTTTTACTGATGGGCATCCATTCAGATTCACAGTTAAGAGCATCACCATGTGTAAGCTAACTATCTAAACAGTAAACAGAACCCCCTACAGGGGTAAATTCCAATTTGTTGAGAGGTGCTGATAAGTCACCGTAATTGTCTTGAAACTATCAAACAAACAGAAGACCAAAGAGAAAGGGCTATATGGTTTGATGAAATTACATGTGCTAGAAGGAAAATTTAAAGCAGTTCAATTCTCAAGCCCTAGAGCTAGAGAACAAGACTGAGTCACCATGCAGATCAGAATGAATTCTTAGCTTCACAGAACTATAGAGCATCAGCATTAGAAGAAAATCTGAAATCATGCAGTGTAACAGCCATGCATTCAAGTAAATGCTCTCATCACAACCATGTAGCAGTCTGCTATCGTGAAACTTCCTTTCTGTATACTCACTGTGTGGTTTAGCAGAAATGCTCTACAGCTACTTTTGTCAAATTTCTGGACTTTCTGGGCATTCTGAATGAATGTTAAGATGATGGCAGGTGACTCCTTGGCTTTTGGTGCAGTAGAAAAAACACTGAACCTGGAGAAGAGTGGATTTGGGCTCTATTCTGGCTCAGTCACTCTTGTGAAACCATGACCAAATTAGCTGTCAAATGGAGATAATGCTACCTGCTCTGCCTCTTTTTCTGAATTGTTGTTACATAGCTGAACTTAATTTCACCCATCCAGCACTGAGCTCCATACACTAGAGGGGCTTAATAAATGTAAGGTAAGAAGGCAAATAACAGATGTGAAGGTGCTTTGCAACCTTAACATCCTATACTGCATAGAGAGGAGAGATCATTGCTATAAATGACCTCATCCAAAAGATATTCTAACAAGAAAACTCAACAGTTCAGTTCAGGCATTAAGCACCTACTATATGCATAAAAAGGAATCCCACCTCTCCCCCCCCTAAAATGGATCTGCTTTAAGCTAAATAAAATTCTCAGCCCTGTTTTGGAATCAGAAGAAATGCAGAGGCTGGAATAGGAGGTAGGCAATCTACCTGCCCGCTTGTAACATCTTCCCTAGACACTTCTCACTCCACAAAGAAAACTTGAAGCTGGGTGTTCCGTAAAGTGTTTTGGGGCTTTTGTCTTTCTTTTTCCAGCGGGGGAGGAGGGTGGCCCAGTGCACAGGGATAATTAAGACATTAACAAGCAGAAATTCTGTGCTTCACAGGAATGGAAACAAAAAGGAAATCGACAATAAAAGATCCTCAGTGTGTAACAAAATATCCATTTAAACCTAAACTTCACCAAGCCAAGTAAAAGCAGAAGTAACTTATTTTCTCATTTAAGAACTACTATTAAAACTACCTATATGATCTCAGGCAAATCACTTGAGTCACATCTCATTTCCCCCACAGCCAAATGAAGGGATAGAACTGAAAGGGATTAAAGGGCCCTCCCAGTCCCAACAAATCAGGATTCCTCTATTTACTCCCAGCCACTCCCTACCCCACCCCACACACAGTCAGTTTACCAGATAACCAGAAATACCAAATCCTGATTTCTGGGTTGAGAAACTATTTTCACCACAGGAGCTACAATCCTAAAAAAATTTTTTTTTCCCCATTAGTTTTCCAAAATGCTTTTTAAAGAACACCAGAACCGGTGAGTTTAATCTTCACCTGCAGGCAAATAGTTTAGAATAACCACCAGAAGCCGGAACTGCACAGCCAAAAATGTGGAAGAACAAGGAAGTGCCATCACAGCTCTGGAGGGGAGGAGAGAGCAAAGCAGAGCCAGATGCAGACTGGAAGATAAGCAGCATCACTTGAAGAGGGAACAGGCTGTGACGGGTATTTACTAATCCAGAATCCCAACGTTTTCTCAAGGAAAAATGGATTCAAAAGTTAGGAGTTTAGGATGACAGTTTTGTCTTGTTTTCCCCATATCATATGAATTTTCAGTGCATAAAAAAGGAAAAATACTTATACTAAAGTTGAATACTATTCCAGGCACCTAAAGCAAGGTAGTAGCAACAGAGAGACCGCTGCCTTCATTTTCTAAGAGACGTTGGGCACATTAAAAAAAAATCTGAGAGCTTATTACTACAATCTATAAACAATAAGAATTCTATCTCCAATATCCTTGACGAATTGAGTGGGTCATTCGAGCTTGGAGAATTTCTGTGACTGAAAATCCATCACACCTCCAAAAATAGTCCCCTGCACTCTTCAGAGGTACCTACTTGCCAGGATTTCCCCCCCTCATATCAAGCCTCCTATCTGTAGGTCACTTCCACCAAGTGCTCCTACTTTTGCCTCCTGGGGCAAGCAGAACAATCTAACTTTTCCTACCCCATAGCATCCCTTTGAATATGTGAACAGGGAACCATGTCTTCTTCCCTTCATCTCTTCACATTGGTAAAACATTCTCATATGCTCAGACTGTCACCTATTCAGACATCTCTTGGATGTGCTGTGACACAACTTCTCTCCATTTCCTCATCTGTAAAATGAGGCTACTCCTAATTGATTGCTTGCCCCATAGGAGCAAATGAGATAATATAAAAACACTTTATACCTAATACTACCACTAACATTCTTTGCCAAGGACTACTATAGGTATGTATACATATACACACATTTATGTATGTACAAATTATGTATGTATGTGCATACCTATATACATCTACACACATAAACACACATACATGTGTGTATGGATACATTCCCATATATATCACAAATGTGAGCTGAAACACAAGACATCTCTTTATTCTCACGAACCAAAACTCTGCTTTATAAGAGAGAACTGGAAATGAACACTTACACTATGATGCAGGATAACCCCTCTAATTGCTAAGCATATTTATTATTTTATTTCAGCCTTAACCCTCCAGTTTTGTTATCATCAAGGCTGTGCCTCCCTAAAGAGAAACATGCAGAATGCTTTAAATTTTACTCCAGAAAAACATAGCCTTCACCTTCAGGGTGGCGTGTCGACAAAGACAGGAAGAATTCAGCTTTAGCCCGGGGACTGGGCCTCCTTTGAATTTTCTCTAAAAGTAATTTCCTTCCCTGGAGCAAATAATACCAGAACTGATTTGGCCCCAAGCCCCTAGCTAAATCCCCTCCATCAACACAATTACCCCTGGCCTCCAGTCCACCCACCACCCCCTCGGGAGGGGTGAAAGACTTTAAACTTGCCTTAAATCCACAGAACCTTAACCTTTGTTATGGGGTTGGCCAGCCCTGCAGACCTCCCTTCCAAATCATGGCTTTTCCTTCACTGGCTAGGTTTACCCCCTCATTAAATTGAAACAAACACACACACAAGCCATTATCACAAACCCGATCACCCACTTCATGCAGCAAATCTACGCCTGGGCCGCCCACATGGTATTCCTGGTAAATATAAACAGTGTCAGGAGACAGTTTGGGCATCTGTTTAACTCCCCTGGAAAGCAATGCAAAGCTGTAGAAGGAAATTGGTTTCTCCTGGCTCGGGAGATTAGAGGCGGAGATGGAATCAGAGAGAGGACAGTGGCTAGCTGCTTCTCTTAAGTTAACAGGTGAACACAAACCAGGGAAAGCAGTAATCCCGACCTACTGCAGTAGTTCAAGCTCTCTATGGACCAGACAACCCAGGGGAGGCCAGAGAGAGAACACTATTCCGGGTCCTGAACTACAAAGAACTCAAAAGGGACCAGAGCATTCCAAGTACAGATTAACACACACACACACACACACACACACACACACACACACACACACACACACACACAGGCACGCACACACACACACACACACACACACACACACACACACACACACACACACAGGCACGCACACCCATTCTCCCCCCAACACATAAGTGGCCGCTCTTCCAATCACCTATTACACGTCTTTTAAGATCAGGCAACCTTGCCGAAGTTAGAAAACTCATTTTGAAGAATTGTCCCAAGAAAATCTAAACCTCAAGGAATTTCCAAAACTCTCTTTCCCCCTAGCGGAAGTCCCTCAAAGCACTTTCACCACCGGTTTCGAAGACTTGCAGACCCCCCGGGGAGACGAAAGAAAGAGCCGGCTTCTTACCATTGAGTCCATTGGAGATGCTCCGGTGGTGCAGTGGCGCGGACAGATCGTCCAAGGATCTTCGGGTGGCGCCGGCCTTGGCGTCCGCTGCTTTGTGAAGTGGGGGCGCGGGGGCGGTGGGCTGCTGCGGCTGCTGGGGGCCCGGAGGCGGCAGGTGCCCGTGGGGGTGCAACGGGTGGTGGTGGTGGTCCGGGCTGCCGCCGCTACCCGTGCTGGACGTGCTGCTGCCGTCGCCCACGTCGCGGGGCCCCGCACCGCCGGCGCCCCCCGCCAGATTGGTGAGGCTGGCCTGACTGTCGATGGAGCTGCGGGAGCCGGCACCGCTGCGCTCCTCGTCCAGCATGAGCACGATCTCCTTGAGCTCCAGGTTCTCCCGCACCAAGGCCTCCTGGCGGGCCTCCAACTCGCGCAGCTTCTGCTGGGACAGGGCCACCTCCTTCCACAGCACGCCAGCCGTGTGGCGCCCAAAGCGCTGCCACTCGCGCGCCAGCTTCTTGCCTTTCTGCCGGTCGTCGTCCAGGAAGCAGCAGAGCTCCCGCAGCTCGTGGTTGTCGTCCTGCAGTTTCTGGTTGACCTCCTTGAGGCCGCGGATCTCGTGGAGGTGCAGCTGCAGCCGCCGGTTCACGTCCTTCATCAGGTTCCCGTGCTCCACCATGAGGCCCATCTTCTCGCCCTCGGCCCGCCGCAGCCGCCGCGCCAGCTCCTCCTTGCTCCAGCGGAGCAGCTCCTCGTCCGGGACCTTGCTCAGATCCTCCTTGGCCGACCCTTCCGACGCATTCTTGGCCATCGCGGCCCCGAGCGGGAGGGAGGCGTTGGAGCCCTTCGAGTGGGGAGGAGGAGAGAAGTGACTTTTTTTCCTCCCCCTCCCCTCCCCTCTCGCTCGCTCGCCCTAGCTCCCCGGGCACCCGAGCATCTCCGGTAAGTTGTGCTCTTCTCCCCTTCCCACACGCGCGGCCCTAAACACACCTCTGCCTTGGGTGGGAGGGGCAGACTCACTTCCCCCAACGCCCCTTCCCCCGGCCCGGAGGCAGGGTGACAGGGAAAGCCGGCACCTGCTGGACTCCGGGCTGCACAGCAGCCTGCTGTCCGTAGACAATCGGGCTCGGGGCTCGGAGCTCTCCGCTCCTCTCCGAAGCGCACCTGGGGCTCTCCTGGGCCGCCTCGCTCCGACCAAGAGGTGGAGAAATTCCACTGCCCCGAGCTAAACGCGGGCTAGTCCGAGTGGGAGACGGGTTCGGGCATCTGGCGAGGCTCAGTGGCCCCGCGGCCGAGAGAGACCGTGGCCGGGCCGGTTCCTGTTCGCCATCTGCTTCGTCGTGGCTCCCTTGCCCTTGCCCTGCCGAACCACGCACGTTGGCACTAGGTCCCGGCTCAGTTCGGGTCCTGCCCCGCCTCGGGCTTCGGGCTGTGCACTGGGAGCCCGCTCTCCGTGGCTCTACGGGGAGCAGGAGGAGGAGACCGAGACCCAGAGACCCCTCCCCTTTTACCCCCCCTCTCCGAGCCCGAGGCGGCCCCACCTACCCGAGGAGGGAGGAGCGAACGGAAGAGCTCCGGCTTAGCTCGCCTGCCTGCGGGAGGATTGAAGGAAAGGAGGCGGAGAGAGGCGCTGACCAGCCCGCCTTGTAAACCTCCCCCACTCCTCCCACACCTCGCCTGGAGTCTCCGGGCCCGGCGCCTGGCCCGAGGTGGAGAGGAGCTGGGCTCCCACCCTGCGCCAGCCCGATTGGGTGATTCCATGGGGGTGTGGGAGGAACGGGAGGGGCTCGGGGGGAGGACGCGTCGATGGTTGAGTCTTTTCAGGTTGTGCTTGTCTCCTCCCTCCAGTGCCCCGAAGCTCCCCTCCCCTGCTCTCTCCCGGCAGGTTCAAGTTACTGCTCCGAGAGAAAGGAGATTTCGGCCCCTCCCCCACTCGGCCAATCCGAGGATTGTAAAGCGCTTTGAAAATACAGGTACCAAATAGGCCTGGGACGGAGTTGAAAAGGTGGGGTTGGAGCTTGTCTCAAAGGAGATGATACTGATATTCTGCGTCTCCCCACCCCTACCACAGTCCTCTTCCTCCAACCACCCGCCCGCCCCAAATCATCCTAGAGATGGCCTTTGCTGAAATTCTTTTCTGCTTCCCTGAAATGCCTTGGGAGGATAAACAAAATCCATTTCGATTCCTTAGTAAACGATCTGAATTCGAGCAAGGAGAAGGGGGGCGGTTTCCGAGCTCTCCACTGATATGGCTATAGTTCCACTGGCCGGGAAGGGCAGGGCGAAGGGAAAGAGGAAAAGGCTTGGTGATAGAAGGCTCCCTTTCCTACCTCTCCACCTGGGAGGGTGAGGTGAAATGGGGGCGGAGAGTTAATATGGCCTACGGTTGGCTTAGTAACTTTTGTGAGTCTCAATTTACTCATCTGGAATAACAACTCTCATTTTCATTGGGTTTTTAAGGTTAACAAAGACCCATCCTCACAGGCCCCTCAAACAGTGCCAGTAGTATTGTCCTCATGTTACAAATGAAGAAACTGAGGCTAGCCAGATGGTCTTTAAAATGCTTTAATCTTATCACTCTATATAAAGTGATCAGTGAGTTATTAATTGTCAAATTCAATGGTCCATTCTCAAGTTTACAGACTGATGATCTTTTCTTCAATCTTTAATTCAGTTTTCTACTCCTAATCTCCTTCGTCCCTCTGGGCCCTTTGGACCTTTTCCACATTGGTCTGTCTTAGCTGTCTTCCTACTCATCTGAACACTCTTTTAAAAAAGTCTCTTTTGAAACCATAATGGAACCTTCATACACTTGCTGGATTGGTGATAATATGGGGGATATATAAAATAAAATAAAGTCCTTGAAAATAAATAAATAAACAAATAAATAGAAGTCTCTTTTGCAGGATTGTCATCCGTGTCAAATTCTTACTTTTCTCTCCACACTTTGACTTGGTGACCTTTCCAGTTTTCTTTGGTTCAAATATCATTTCATATATGGAGAGAGAGAGAGAGAGAGAGAAGATCCAACTGTAGTCTGTCTTATCAGCTCTAGTCCTATATCTCCAACTGCCTATGGGCATCTCAAACTTGAATGTCTGGCAGACATCAGAACAGAGCCCATTAGCTTTCTACCCAAGCCCACCCCTCTTCTGAACTTCCCTACTTCTGTTGAGGGCACCAACCCTAGGTATCCTCACTCTACCTTAGCCCACATATCAATAAATGCCAAATTTTGTCATTTGTAACTCCCTAAGGTCTTGCATTGTTTCTCACCTCTCTGCTCCCACTGCTTCAACTCTTGTTCAGTCCTTTGTCATCTCTGGCCTGAACTATTATAATAACTTTCTAATTGGTCTCTCCCCACTTTAATCAACTATCTACATAACAAACAAAGTAATTTTCCTGAACTTCAAGCCTGACAATTTTTCACTTCTGGGATCAAAAATTCTTCTGCCATTTAAAGCTCACAACATGGTTCCATACTGCCTTTCTAACTTCACTCCTTTCTGTGGCCCAGCCAAACCGGGCCTCGAAGCCTTAGCCCAGCATCCTACAGGGAGTAACAGTTGTGTTTGTTTCAATAGATGGGAAAGTGATAGGATAAACTTTTGTAGAAGATTACAGTTTACAAATTACTTTTCTCAAAATAATCTGAGAGTAGCAAGTACCATCATCCTCCTTTTTTCAATGGTGAAACTGAAGCTAATAAAGTGGGAATGACTGAACCAGCATCACCTAGGGGATATGGAATGGAATAAGAATCCCAAGTTCCTACTAAATCACCAGGGTTGCCCAAAATTGATGGATAAAGGAACTATGTAATCAATCAATTTTTTTTAAAAAAAATGTAATTGAAGAAAATGCTAAATTTCAATGAGAGATCACTGAATATAAAGATGTATTTTGCCCCCTCTCCACATTAGTAGACCTAGGTTAAGAATCCCTGGCTTGGAGGACTCTTTTAAAAAACTGTCAATCAGACTATTACAGGTGCTGAAAAGGAATCTGTTTTCCTGGTTTGCTTCATTTAATCAGGTTCTCATGTTTAGAGGGGCAGAGAGATGAACATCTATCTTACTATGAGAATAAAAAAGATCAGGGGCTGTCTGCCTTTCTTTTCCTTTCTTTTCATGCTACTAAAAATCCTTGGAAGTTCAACTGATAATTCGCTTATTAGATATTTCCTCCATAGTTGCAATGACCAAGAGAGGAAAGAAGGAAATACACTTGTTTTATTGCAGAGGTTAGAAGACTATGGGTATGAAGTGGTACAGAAGTACCTTGGATTTCTTTAACTTTTTCTTGGTTCACTGGGTGGGGAAAGGGTTTAAGGGGCAGGGTAGCTAGAAATGTCTGAGACAAAAACAAATGGCTTCAAAAGAATTTATTTTTATGTAACAACAGCCAAGCTTGGGCAGTTTTGCTGAGGGACTGCCCTGTGCCTGGGGGAAGAAGATGTGACTCCAGATGGTTTCAGAGAATGCTATGTACCTGCTGCCATAAAAGACTCAGTTCTGGTCATTCCGGAGACACGTGGAGAGCAGACTTCTAGTGTCAAGACAGCCTTTCTCTTCCTCTCCACAGAGGTGGGCCAGGCCTCAGATCATATCTTTCTGTACATATATTGAGATAACCGTCATATACATACCCTACATTCAAAAACAATGGAAGTTTTGACTCTATCTAGTCTATACCATGTCACCTCAGGTAAATTGTTTAACCTCTTATAGAATCTAGTGCCTGAAGTGCCTGCAGCTTCACCATTTAAATGGAATGAACAGCCACCACAAAACATGAAATAGTGTATGTTGCAGAATTACAAAGAATAAGATCAGATGAAAGAAAAGCTACGAGAAGATACTTCCCCCTAGTTCCTTTACTGACACGGAAGATACGTAAGTATAGAATGATGCATATATTTTGGGACTTTTTGAATCTATTGATTGGTTTTACTGATTTTTTTTTCTTTAAATAAATATTCTTTGTTATATTAAAATAGGTGGAGGAGAGGGATACTGGGAGAAATTTAGATAACATGAAAACAAAAGATAGGAAAAAAATAACCAACAATCTAACTTTTTAAGAGGTCTCTGGGTGTTTGTTAGATAGTATCTGTCTGTTAAAACAAAATAGCAATAAATTTATTCCTAAACCAGTGAGAGAGGGAGAGCAAAGGGATCAAAATTTACCTGTAAATCTTTTTGTGTAGGCCACATCCCTTTTTCCCGTGGCAGTCATTTATGACCTAATAAATCTCTCTTTCTGACATTGGCTTATTTAGGTTATTTCTTTTGTCTTGGAACTTTTTATTTTTTAAGATATTTATTCATTGCTTGTTTCCTCACATAGAACTATGTATCATAGGTTTTTTTTTAAAATTTTGCTTATTTTCCCTCCATTTCTTGTTATTTCTTCTTATTTTTTGTTCATGATCTCTCTCTGTCTTTGTCTGTCTCTGTCTGTCTGTCTCTCTCCCTCCCTCTCTCTCTCTTTCTCTAAGAGAGAAATATGGTCTTGATTACTAAAGCAGGGAAGGATAAGGCAGACAAAGATAATGGTAGACCAATATTACTAATGAACATCACCGCAAATATAGTTAAATATTGGCAAATATATTATGACACACATCAAAAAGAATTCATTATAACCAGGTTGGATTTCTATCAGGAATACAAGGGTGGTTCAACATTACGAAGGCAATGAGTACAATTAATAATAAAACAATAAAAAACCATTTGGTTTTCAATCCAATATATGTGGATAAATGTTGAAAAAGCCACTAATAAAATACAATGCTTCTTTATGTTGAAAACGCTAAAAAATACAACAATAGAAAATATTTTTTCAACATGATAAAAAGCATTATCTGAAATCCATATGAAGCTTTATTTGTACTGAAGAAATATGACACAACCTATTACCAACAGAAATGAAACAAGGGTACTTACTATCACCATTATTATTCAGCATAGTTTTAACAGTGCCAATGATAGGAACGTGACAAGAAAAGTAAATTAAAGGAGTAAACATTGGCAAAGAAGAGGCTAAAATATCTCTTTCCAGATGACATGATGGTTTTCTAAAATAATCAACAGCAAAAATCTAATTTAGAGAATAAATGGCTTCAGCAAAGTAGCAGGGTACAAAATAATCTCACAGAATCATCAGCATATTTATTTTTAAAAAGTAGGAAAAATGGATAGAAAAGAAATACCATTCAAACAAACAACAAAATATATTAAATATCTGGAAGTTGACCTGCTAAGACACATTAGGGGATTTATATAAAGCAATTGAAAAAAAATAGAATAAAGGAAAAACTAGATACCTGGAGAAGGGAAAGAGGGTAAGGAAATAAACATTTGCAGAGAGCCTACTATGTGCCAAGTGTCTTATTTAGTCCTTACAACACTGCAAGGCAGATCCTATTTTTATCTCCCATTTTACATTTGAGGAAACTTAGGAAATCAGAAATGAAATGACTTGGCCAGCATCATGAAGCTAGTATCTAAGGACAAATTTAAACTCAGGTCTTCCTGCCTTCAGGCCCAGCATTCTATCCAATGTGTCACTAGTTACCTCCAGAAATCAGTACTCTTGGCCTATCTAAGCTAGTAGAGTAAAAATTACATTACTACCAAAATTAATCTATAGATTTAACACTAAACCAATTAAAATGCAAATAGAATATTTTATAGAACTGGACAAAACAAAAACAAAACTCACATAGAAGTACAAGGGAAAATAGGGTAAATCAAGATGAAATGAAAATGGCATTTTTCAGGTCTAAAATGAAAAGGGTTATCAAAAGTACCTGATACTGGATTTTTCAAAAGTAGAAAAACAGATCAGTAGACTAGATTAGGTAAGCAAAGTTTATGAACCAAATGCTTATTGCTGTCTAGTATTCGATAAATGCAAGGACAAAATTCATTGAGGAAAGAACCCAATATTTAACAAAAACTCCAGGAAAAACTGAATTAACATTAACCTAGCATTTGACATCAAACATGGGAAGTTCCAAATGGATCAGTGATGGAAATTTTAAAAAGAAAACGTACAGTTAGAATGCTCCACTGGTCCCCTGGTGATATCATTTGGGGGGAAAGTGAGGCAGGGTTTCAGCATATTTAGTAGACTCCCTTTGGGAAATTATGACAGGGCATGGGCAAGCACTGCATGGATGGGCAGACACGAATGCATTTCAGTCTGCATCTTTGGTGAGTACCTCCAGATTGAGGAGATCACATATCCATATTGAGGGTACCACAAAAAAATACAGGACATTGGAAGCCTAAATTCTGCATAACTATGGGTAGGAGAAAAAATCTTAACCAACTGTGATATGGAAGAAATAAATACATAGTATTTTATTTTGGTTATATAAAAATACAAAGAATTGGCCTAAATAAAAGCAATATATTCAGACTAAGAGGGAAATACATACTAGAGGGCAACTTTACATTAAACATCTCTAATAAAAGTCTTACATTTTCACTTTTGTTTCTGTTATTACAAACATTTACAATCACTCCCACTTTAGGAAAGGTGTCTTGTAACAAAGTAAAAGAGTTAAGCAAAACTAAGAACACAGTCACCTCATCTGAAAGTTCAGAGTTTCTTCTTCTCCCCCCCCTCCTCCTTCTTTTCCTCCTCCTCCTCCTCCTCCTCCTCTTCTTCTTCTTCTTCTTCTTCTTCTTCTTCTTCTTCTTCTTCTTCTTCTTCTTCTGATTCCAAGGCCTGTGCTCTTCCCACCACACCATTCTCCTTGAGTACAAGGCGGTGCTTACCTGGCAAAATCCCCAGAGAGAGGTCAGAAAAACTAGGATGGGAATAAGGCTGATGGAGCTAGCAATTAGGAGGTCATTGGTCAAAACTTTGAAAGTTTTAACAGAATAGTGGGTACAGAAGCCAAGTTGAAAGGGGTTGAGGAAAAAGTGGGTGGCTACTCAGGAAGTAGGATCAGTAGGAA